>RJWH01000373.1:359650-414650 GCA_004363575.1 Solenodon paradoxus
AAATGATACTGAGTGAACTCAGAGAAACCTTTAATTAGGGCAGTTTAGGGTTGTCTTATTTCAGAATTCTATTCTTTCAGCTTCTAAGGTCTGCTGACACCTAAGATCCATTCAAACTAATCTTCATGGTATCCATTGGTCTGTGCTGAGTGTTGACTCCTTTTCGCTCAGCCTCAGTGGTGTTGGCAGAGAATTCTTGCACTCAGCTGCTATTGCCCAAACCCAGTTTTCAGTGGTAATGTGCTATCTACTGTACATAGAGGAGACTCAGTCCTTTCAAGACAATAGTCAGCGATTGCCCTGGGAACTGGCACTATCCTTCTGCCTCACATTCCCATGTCTTGCCTTACATGTTAGCGGAAGGACTAGTTTGAAATCTAGCTTTATTTTGGCAGATAGGACAGTGTCCAGAATTAAACTGACTTTCAAAATGTTCCTTGAGGAGAGCAGAGCACCTGGCGGTGGCTTGTGAGCACAACTATGAGCCCTACAGTCAGATGGAGGGAGAGCTGATCATGTACACGCCCAACTTTTCTTTGAGATCAAAGCTTTCTCAGTGACAATATAAGATAATAATTGTAGTTACCTTATTTGGTTGTTTTGAGGATTAAATACTTTGATACAGAAAAATACTAGTGATAGGCCTGGGATAGGACAATTGTTGAATAATGTGAGATTATTATTCTTATGGTTTTATGTGTTGATTGGCTACTATTTTAGGAAAAATAATTCTTTAGAAAGTTAGCTTATATTGTTTGGCTAAAGGGAATCAGTAAGTGAAAATTGGGGGAATGTTAAGTCAGTGTAAGAGCATAATTTCTTACAATAAGAGCCAGAAAGTCATGGATGAGGTGCCCTCAAGACAGTGGGAAAGGTCATCGGACATGGTTAGGCAGGCTCTGAATAGTGATAGTAAATGGTTACTAATAGTGTGATTGTGTGTTTCTCAGTATTCTTTTGTAATGCCGTGATTTAGAAATGTTCACATGATACTCCATTTTATTTTATTTTTTAATGGCTCATACAGCCTACAAAGTGTATTTTATATATCTACATAGGAGTCAAATGACTTCAATGTGCAAATTGCAGGTTAAAGGGAGAAACCTTATTAAAAAAAAAGGCAGGTGGACGTTAGACTTGAATCGAAACTCTACTGAAGTAAATGATACGACAGAGGTTTCCCGTTGTTTTCTTGAAAGAGGCCCGTATTTCTAGAGGTTGCTTCAGACAAATTTTAAAATGGAAAGTCCCAATTTACTATATACACATGTAATGTTGTATGTGAAATATATCTTAGTATTTTTCAGTGAGATTAATATAAAGTTAAAATATATTTTATGCATATCTCAACTATGTATAATACTTTCCTTTATTTCTGTATTCCCTATCCCCGCAGCATTGATATACTCAATTATTTTGCAATTTTATTTGTTCCAGGGCCATCCTCTGTAGATTGTGGGTGTGTCGGAGACATCCAGAAGTAAGCTGAGATCTCTGGGAGGAGAAAATACTCCTCTAGTAGTCAATCAATAAATGCTTACCCAGTGACTGAGTTAGCAAACTAATTATCAAATGGAGACCTAATGTGACTAGCTCGCAAGCTTCTTTCAGTCACCTATCTTGTAAACTTGTTTGCTTCCACATCTTCTTCCACTGCTTATAACACTGGGTTAATTGTTAGAGAGAGAAAAGGTAAATAATAGATGAAAATCCCATTTTTCTGCCTTGCTAAGTTAAACAGAAATTATTCTCAGAATCATTTGTTTCCATGAGGTACTTTAATTTTAATAATTGCTTTAAAGAACCTGCCTGCTTCCCCACTCTTACAAAATCACTGTGTGAAATCAGTGACAGAAGCCATGTCAACCAGACACACAGGCTGGACACAAATAATGAAAGAATAATTTTAAAATGGCAGTTTGACCATGAACCTGCCACTAGAGGTATGTACATATTCCTGTCCTATGACAACTGGGAAAAATCTTTGTCTTTAATAGGGTTAGATGGCTGAATATCAAGTTGACTTTGACCAACATAATTCTGCTGAGTGTTGCATTTACTTCTAATCTAGTCAGGTAACTGCGTGAGTTTTCACCTGTACAGAGCTATCTTAAAGAGATCCCAGAATAGACACTGTGTCACCTCGGAGAGGCAGACCTAATCTCTCACAGGGGCAGGAAAGAAGATACCTAGAGGTTAAAGAACTCATCTTGGGTGCCCATTCTAGAAGGAATGGAACTGGAATTCATCAAGGCCACTGGACTCCAAAGCCCATGCTCTGGATACTAGGCTTTCAGTCCTCCCTGCCCCTTTACAGAGAATTTTATAAACCAAAATAGTCTTTAAATGGTTAACATTGAAATATAATATTCTTTTTCCTTTTATGTTTATGGCGGGGTGACCAATCTACTTTTGGTATGTCCAAAAGTGCAGAGAAGATACAGTTTAATTTTCATAGCTAATAGAATATTCCTTGTGAGTCCCACTCCATGGGGTGTGCAGAAAATGAAATTAAATGCAATTTGGTAAACTTCATAAAATTTGAAGCATCTTTCTGGGCAGTTTAGTTACTTTCAGATTACCTGGTATTTCAGGAACTTTTTCTTTCCTGCTCTGGATACAGGGTGGGCTGGAGGGACATGAGGTCTGGAGAGCTGTTTTTAAGGGTGAGAGCCGGTCCTCCTCTGGTCCACCTGGTTTCTGTACTGCACGTCTTGCAACCAGCTGCTCTATCCACTGTGACTCCTGAGCTTTCTTCCCCTGATTTGGTCAACTTTGCTGTGATGATCCATAGAGCCACTCATTGACTATTGCCTGATTCCCCTTTTCCTTAGGGCCACTTCATTGCATTACTAAAGTGACTCCATCTGAAAAGCTTTGAACCAGACCCAGGGACTAATATCCACCTAGAAAAGTTCCAGCAGGTCAGGTGATACCACATCAGCACCATGTGGCTCCAGAGTGCCCGAGGCTGCTTTGTGAGTTGGAAGTAGCTCTGGGTGGGTTGGTGAGTCCCCCAAAGTTCCAACCCCTCTGCCTTTCTATTTTCTCTTTCCTCTTACCCTCTAACATCTCTCCTTTCTGCGGGCTGCTACAAAGGTTAGAAAACCATGGTGTATCATATCATTCTGGCTTGCTTGCCTTCAAAATTTTCTCTCCTTCTTTGCTCTCTTCCTCCTAGAATGGAGCTGTTTCTGTAATGCTTTGACCGAGTGGCCTCTTTCTTCAGTGCAGTTTCTATCCACCCTGTGGCTCAGGCTTATTTGGTAAATGTTGAATAAGAAGCTAGTTACTCCCTAAGCACAGACAAATATTAGCTCCTTTAGTTGACTTCACATAATCCTTACCACATCCCAGTGAGATAAGTGGTATTAACCTTCCCTTGTGGAGGAGGAAATCAAAGCCCAGGAAGCAAGCATCTTGCCAAGGCCACAGAGCAACTGAGGGGAGGGCACGCAGGCCAGACCTCCTGTTACCACGCTCCACTGGCTTCCATGTAAAATAATGGCAGGTGTGACCAGGCAGAGGGGACATGGATGACTGATAAGGAAACATAAACTTGGAATGACGTCAAAAATATTATATCCATAACATGTTCATAAGTTTGAGTAGGCTCACTTGGAAAAATAGATCTAAAAGGCAAAGAAATCGCTCAAAGAGCCCTTGAGTTAAATAAATATTTCAGCTGCCAACAATCATTCTATACTGCAATGGAAAGAGACATGGTCTCTGTGGGTATAAGCCTGAATAACATTGTTGTAATCTCCAGGCTTGATAGTAGTTGTGGCAAAATCTTTTATTTTATGATTATTTTTAAATAAGTATGTAGGATGGAGAGTTTGATCGTTTATCTGGTTTGATTTAAGTAGTTCCCTCATGGACTGAGTTCCTTTGTTAAACTTCCTCTGCTTAAGAATTCACTTGCTGCAGGGAAGAGCTGGTTTTGGAGTGTGAGGATCCAGTGTGGTGAGATGCCTCTGGGGGCCAGGAGCGAGAGCACAGAGAAGTAATAAGGTCATATAAGATTGCTGGAATTCACTGTTTCAGACCTACAAAAATGTCAGTTTTGTATGGTTCCACCTAAAGAAGGGACTTGAGAAGTTACGTTATTTTGAATTTTGCCTAGAATGATCCTAGACTCAGTCTACACTTGTTTTACCAAATCCCTCTACTGGCTTAACACATAAATAAAAGTAAAAAATGACTAAGAAAATATTTCCTTTTAACCTTTGAATTTCACCAGTGGGTGTAAAACCTCAGCTTGCTTCCCCATAGGCATACACTGGGTTGCTTTTATTTCTTCTTTTTAAATTGATTTTATTGAAGGAATTTTGCATTATAGCATTAAATAGATTTATGATGTACATCTTACCAGGTCAACATCTGTATACAATGGGTTGTTTTTCTTTTTAAACTTGCCTTTGGAATCTGCCATGGGGCGGAGCATGATCTAGCCTTGATGGGCCAAATTTTAACAATTTGTTTCTTGCCAAAAATGTAATAATTTACCTAGTTTTAAGACTTAATGTTAAGTGAGGATACAACTTCAATTTTCTTAACAAAATATGAAAAGTCTTTGTATCTTACTCTCTTAAGACTGTACATTGCAAAATGAATGGAATATGAGGAGTTTCTGGGAGAGCGGCTGCTAAGATATCACTGACTTATACAAAGTATCTAAGAGTTGTGCTTGATTTTAGAAGGAACTTCAAAGAACTATGCCTTAAAGTTTATGAAGCATCTTATTTAAGATGAGTAACCACTTTGAGGATAATACAGGTCTTCTTTTTATGAATTAAATACTTAAAGATCTTAGCTTGAAGGATTTTGCAATATGAAATATTTGAGGACAAGCCAGGGTTTCCAATTGTGTGGACTTTTGAACTGGAAAGAGATTAGCTTTTCTGAAGTGATATGGGATGCTAAATGATGCTTTCAGCAAATGTATGATAATGTGGATTCTTTATATACCTTTCTTACAAATTGTTCTCCACTAATGTTGAGTTACTGTCAGAGTATTTTAGGTTTCAGATACTGAAATATACCATATATGAATTTAGTTCTGTTTTGGATATGTTTTTGATTCTCCTGGAGTTTTCATCTTCATAAAATTTTAATTACAAGCTAGGTCATCATAATGGGTTCCATATACTTAGAGAAGACATTCTCTGACAGGTTACTCACATCTGCTAAGGGGACTTGGAGCACACCTGAGTCTCAGCAGCTCTGAGACTCCCCTTCGAGTCCAGCCACAACACAAATCTTCATTCACAAGGCAAACAGAGGTTTCTCTCATCTGAAATGTTGGTACTCAATATTAATAATGCAAATTAAAAATCCAGTTTTATTCAAAATTAGAACATTGTTAACCTTACTAGTAATTCTATTTAATCACTGAGGTAACAGTTAAAATTCAAATTTGGCTCCAAATGTACCATAATCAGTACATAGAAAATCAGTATATATAAAATTAACTTCAGTGATTTTTCTGGTTAAATCATGATAGTTAATATTGGTTGAAGTTTCATACCTGGCACTATTTTAAGTTCATTACATATATTCATTTATCTGATCCTCCCCACAAGGCTGTGAGATGAGAACCTGTGATTACCCTCATGTTGTCGGGGGGTGGGGTAAAGTCAAGATCACACAGTCCCAGGGTGGGTGGGGGGTCAGGGTCTGAACAGGCTGTTTGAAGCCAGAACTTGATGCTCTTAATTACTGTGTTCTATTGTTTTGTTTGAAATAATGATATTTTTAAAAAGTCACAGAATGATTTCACTCATATGTCGTATATAGAGAGAAACCAAGCAAACAAGTAAATCAAATAAAAATAGACTTGTAGTAATTAAAAATAATAATAGTGGTTACAAGAAGAGAAGCAGGCAAATTGGGTGGAGGAGATCAATTATATGGTAAAGGAAGATGAAATAGAACAGTGTTATTGTTACTTAATGTGCGATTGATAGATGTTGATTTACAAGAATGCACACATTTACCCTATATAATGTCATGATGCAATGTTCCTTTGATAAAATTAATTATTAAAAATCAGTCACAGAAAAGAGAGACACCTGTGTTTACTGAGTCCATTTCTTATTTCTTGGTAGAAGACTGTTGAATCAGTGTCTCTTTTGAATTTCAAGTGGGACCAGGATGTCTGCAGATGGGTGGAGTGGCTTTCACCACATTGGATTAAGTTAGAGATTACTGACAGCACTAGACATCTAAAATGAATGCTTAGCCATGTGGAAAGTGGTAAGCCACCTTAGACGATCATTTCTTAAGCACTTTCCTTTTACCTGGTCCGCTGCTGTGCAAATGTTACACTTTGTCTCTCCTGACCTCACTAGAGTGACTCAAGTATTAGCAGGTAGGAGGATCAGGCTTATTACAACACGGATTGCTGACTGGAGTTTCTCATTCAGCAAGTCAGGGGCTGGCTTAGAAACTCTTTTCAAGGTCCCTGGCAACGCTAATGCTGTGGTCCGGGATCACATTTTGAGGAGAACGTTGTGTTGGACTATTTAATGTGAGCAAGGTCTTATTGTCTGGGTAAAATCACTTTCATAATATCCTTGGCTTGTTAATGTCATCATAAATTATCTCTGTATTTATACAATTATTTTAATCATTTTAATTTTCTCTTCAGCTATAATATTGTGACCATTTCTGTGTTTTATTTTTGCTGACATACCTATCTATTATGCATTTAAGAACTGTATCACTCCTTTCTTTGAGTCCTATGATGCTACAAATAATGCTTGTTACTGCCTTGCTTAGGTTAAAAAGCAAGGTAAGGAATTGTTGAGACTTTTGATCATTTAGAAAGTAGAGAGAGAGCATTTTTCAAATTAAAAGGAACATAATCTACAATCACATGCACCTTCTGGCTGTCACTCCAACCCTGGGACTCCCCCTCCCCATCAATGGATGGTCGCTTGAGCATAAAGTCAGGTACAGTAAGATGCTTCTGCTGGGGTATGTAGCAATTATTCTGCCAATTGCTGAAGTCCTGTCTCACCAGAAAGCCGCTGACGTAATTCTGCCTGAAGGGCTTTTCAGCAGAGCATCTGTTTTTCTGATACACTTTGCCTATTAATTTTTATCTCCAATGTGTTGGAAATGAGAACAAAATTTCTCCTCCTTGATGCCTGCCTCTGCTAATTTCTCTTGTAGGTTTCATTGATGTTTCTATGAGCATATTCCCAGGATGAAGGGAATGTTCTTTTTCTCTTGAACATTGTCTTTGCTTGACTATGTATTAATCAAGAGCAAATTAGATAATCTTGAAGTTATCTTCCCACTTTCTATTTCTAAAATTTGGTCACCTGCACTTGTATATATTTAGACACACATAGTGTATATTTTTTTTTCCTTTTTTGGAGAGGATCAGGGAAGAGGAGCTTATTCCTCCAAGAGAAAAACACAAGCAAGTTCATTGTAACCTATTTCCTTATAAATTCTAACTATATTCATTTCTAGAACGATATAATTAGCAATGCAGCTCTTGCCATTTTTAGAAATTTCAAGTCTCAGTACTTCATGAAAGATCTCTGTTCTGTTTTCTCGAATCTAAAGAAATCAAAGAATATTTCCATTTTTATGACAAATGGCAAAAAAATGACAACAGTATCACCCTGGCTTTGCAGCCACTGTTCTAGAAAGAGAGGCACCAGAGAATGAGAGTGAGAACGCCTATCACATCCTTCTGGGACTACTTGATGCAGGCGTGCATTTATCTGAGCATACTTGTTTTACTATAGATGAGTGTCATTTTAGGCTGGATATGTTACTTGGTATATTTGGCAGGTTAATTTTTTGGGTTTGAGAATGCCTAAAATTTCTATAAAAGCAAATAGTAATTGCATCTTCACATTACACAATTTTGACTTACAAAAGATTTCATAGAAATGCCCTACCTTCAGGTGGAAGAGATGTTTATTATTTTCATAAATAATCTTTTATTGTTTTTGTAAAGGAAAGGTACAGGCAGATATGAAGGCAAGTAGGTAGGCAGGCAGGAAGAGAGAGGAGGAAGAAACATTTATTTATTTTTATTTAATTGTTCATCTTGGTGGTTTTCCCTCTCCCTCCCCACCTATAATGCAATGCAAGCCAGGGTCCTTGGGATGTATATGGACTATCCCAGCCAAAGGTGGCCAAACCAACCACTATGATACCAAGGCACACCCCTAATCTATTTCTTTAACTTCACAGGATTCCATTAGGACAAAGAGCATGGGATCAGCAAAGTCACTCCCGCTCCTGCTGAATACATGGAAGATGTTTCACCATGAAACCTGACACAATTGTCACTATAGAAACCACAGAAGAGTTGGATACAGTTTCAAAAGGAAAACGGGCTGCTCGGAGAGGAGACAGGTATGCTTTTCTTAAACCCTTCAATCATAAATTAAACTTTGGCGATAGGAATTTTAAAGAATAGTTGTGAGGCAGCCTAGGGGTAGAAGAAATAAAACTTTGACACTTTTCTGAATTGCTCATAGCATATAATTTCCTCAGTTTTCAGAAGGGCTGATACTATGTTAGATCTTGTTGAAGGTGACATTTTACAAGCTACCAAGATGAGAAAGTAACATTAACATTGTGTTTAAGTTGAAGATATCATTTTTGCATTTTGTTTGCAGTGTTTAATCACTGAGTTTGTCTTGAAAGGATAAAGGGTTACCCTCATTTAGTATTTCATATTGGATGGTGTTATTGTCATTAGTTACATTTTCCTTTTTGTCCAAGCACATTTTTGACAAGCAATAGTGATAATAAGACTGAAACTTAAGCCATCTGTTATATTCCTTTGTTTATCTAATGTCAGGCTTTTAGGTTAGTTGAGTGTAGTAGGAAAACAGCAGCTACTCTCTTTGTCTATATAAGCTACATAATTTATGTCTGAACCAGTGAACAGCTTAAGTAAAGGAAGAGATGAAATGATGAAATGCAAACACAGAAACCACTCACTCTCATAGTCCATCTCCCAACCTCATCAAAAGTCAGTAGGTATTATTTTCTCTTGTTTTGTCAACACAGTATTGAACCAACGTAAAAGACTGCCATTAGATAAACAGAGGCACAGAACAAATGACCTACCATTCAGTCTATTATTCTCTTTCCCTTTACTTTATTCAAAGTTCAAACAGAACAGCATATAATTTACATACTGTTGATGCCCAAAAGAATGTTGGCTTCAAACAATTTCCCATGTCTCGTGCTAGAGTAAATAGTTGATTTATGTATTCATTGAAACTAAATGGGCAAAGGAATTATTAATGATTAGTGGGTGATTGTGGAGTATTGCCCAAGGGAAGAGAACAGGATCAGAGCGCTGGACCCTCGTTCTACTAGAGCTTCTGATAAAAAAGCTCTTGGCATTGTTGACTATTTATAGCCTTTTTTGGGGCTATTCATGCATTTTATTACTAAAAGAAATTGGAAATAGCACAATTTGCAATAAATGGAATTTCAGTGTAGTAGAGCCTTGAGCACTGAATTCTGGAGTTAATTTTATTGGCCTGAGTCACATTTCTCACTAGAACCCACTTCTAAGAAGCACCACGCCTGCAGATCAAATCTTACCTTGGACATAACTTGACTTGGTGTTGTTTCACTGCTTATTACCAACTCTCAATTACAAACACCACAACAGTAAAATCTGGCTTCCATATATGCCTGCTAAGGAATGAAACTGGAATAGTGTTTCTAATTTGGGGTTCATGCTTCTTTGAACATTTATGGAATTTTAAATGGTTTGGCGGATATTGGAATAGGCGAGGTCAGCCTTGTAAAGAAATATGGAAGAAACTCTTTTGTCTGAGATTGCAAAGCTGAGACATCTGATCAATAGGAATAGTCTCTGACAGAAAATACCTAACATGTGCTGATATGCCACTTGGGAAATTCAACTAAGCACAGTCATCAAGTTCTCGTATGTCCCCATGACTGTGTGATGTCAAAAACAATCAGATTTATGAATTGGCATAATCTATTCAATTTCAACTAGGCACAACTCATCAAGTTCTCTTGTGTTTTCATAAATGCATTATGTTAACAATCAAATCTGTGAATTAATGTAATTCATCCAATTGATATCATAAAACAAGATTTTTATTAATTCCTAGAGATAACTTCATACCAGTGAATCTGGTATCATGACCAAAGAGTAAGACACAGTGACTAATTTAACCACCTTCAGGAACACCAGCTGAATCAAATATTTTTTGACTGAATGAATCCATGAGTGGTGAAAGGATATGACCACTGGTACTTTGTATCACTAAGGACTGGGCAGAATGTCTTTGGTATGAAGAGACATTTGGAAAATCTTACACCACAGTACTCTAAGAGAGAGAGCTCAGTATTCCCACTTACAGGTATTAAAATTTACATTGAAAAATAATTTTTAATATAGTGTTGTCCCTTCCTTTCATCAGGAACTTAGGGCACTCAGCATAGTACCTAATATATGGTTTTGGAAATTGAACAGATGAATGATTGTAGATCAGCAGGTAAATATTCATGCTGGTGGTCATGCTTTCCATTCAAGCCAGAAATTTGGTTGGATGGACAATGTCTCTTGGAAACGCTGCACCCGTGTACAGCAGGAGGCTGCTCTGAGCTTGCTCTACGTGGATCTCAGTCTCACATTTCTTGTCTCAGGGTGTTATCTTTAATTTCTCAGATACACTAGGTGCTATGAAGGCTGTAACAGTTTCCTCAAAAAGGGAGCAATTCTTTTAGCAGACTATATTCACTTGGCTGGAAAAACTGTTGCCTTGTGACTGCTCCAGCATAACTTACTAGTTAGCAATAGTTTCCACTTCTCATTCTTGTTTACAGATAAAACCTTTGTGGAATTATTCCTGTACTTTCGGCTCTGCTTCCACCTGGAGAAGAGCAGACAAGCATTTTGAACCCCTTTTTTAGTCAAATGGCCATCATTGCAATTACAGGCAAAAGAAAACGGGGCAGCCATGATTCTAATTTTCTGACTTAAGCTAGCGAATTAACTCAGTTGATCTTAAGTTGAGTGTCCATGAGGCATCAGGCCCATTCACAAATCAGGTATGCCTGCAGCAACCAGAGAAGGCAGCAGCCACAGCTGACTGCTTCAGCCCCCACAAAAGGAAACCCATAGTGATGGAAAAAGTAAAGGAAAATGTTTTTCTTTTCTCAACATGCAATTAATTAAATTATTATACAAAGTAATGCCTTTGGAGTATCCCATCTTGTTTTTGTTTTCTCTTCAAACAACTGCTGGCTTTATTGTCCTAAAGGTGTCTGGAAACTGTTTTCTTTGGAATTTGATTTTTATCTCTAGAACAATTATAGAAGAAGCAAAATATGGTTTTTCCAAGGACTTATATATCTGGAGACTAAGAGCTATTTGGGGATGGGGAGCAGGAGATTGTACTTAATTAGTTCTGACATTGCAATTGGAAGGCTGATTCTATGTGACTTATCTCCTGAGCTTCTACTTTTCTTTCTGAAAAATGCAATGACAACGCTTGGCCTATGTGAACCTCCCTCAAACAGATGTAGCCAAAAGCAACCCATACAGTCGTAGGCACACATAGTGGACATTCTTTAAATACTGCTGGCTTAATGAGGAACAAAAGTACTTCACATTCACAATGCCTTGTCTGCCGAGAACAGCACAGTCTGATAGAATTACAAAGCAAACTCTACAAGTAATTTCAAATTCTATAGCAGTCGTGTTTAAACAGTAGAATGCTGAAATTCATTTTGATAATATATTTTATATAAAATAATATATCCAAAATATTTTCATTTCAATATGTACTCAACCACATTTTTAAGGTCATGTTTTATGTTTTTGATATATTTGGTATTTGTTTTTCATTTTTGGCTTATCTGAGTTCCAGTTGGTGCCATTTAAAGTGCTCTGTAGTCACAGGTGGCCTGTGCCTTTGTATGGAGAAGCACAATCTCAGAAAGCAGGTGCATCCTCACTGTGGAAATGGGCATCACTTAATTTTCCTGGTCTTTCTGCAAGTACTTGCAAGGATGTGGCCACCAAATTGACGGGTCTCTCTCTGTGACTCTCACTGGGGCTACAGTGCTCCCCAGAGGACATTGGGCAAAATCTGGAATATTTTTGATGTCATGCAGGGGAGCGGGTGTTGGTCCTGTTATTGAAAGGTCAAGGAAGCTGCTAAACATCTGCAATGCATGGACTGCCCTTCCAGAACAAAGGATTATCCAGACCAAATGTCAGCAGTATCAATGCTGAGAAGCTCTGATTTCTGAAGAATTTGTCATTGGCTAGTAAATTCCATGAGACAGGGTTTTCTATGGAGCTGTGCTTTGTCTTCTTCATTGGAAATCTCTGAAAATAAGATCAGCATCTATATTCTGTGGTGGTTTATCTGAAACTCTCTGAAGATCAGCAACTAGAAAAGATCCATTGAGATATTTCTACCTCATAAGTACTTGATATTCTTGATAAATATCATACTTAAAAAAATTCCAAACAGATTATCCAATTACCCACAGAGCTCAAGTGGCTTGTTTAAAATCTGAAGTTGAAGGATGTATCAGAGAAGTCCTTAAAAGACTCTGAGAGTCCAGCTCACAATTTGGAGAATCAAGTAATTAGACCATCCAGTCTTTTAGTCAGGTTTGTGTTGTGTGTGTCTCTAGCCTGGAGACTCTAAGAACCAGTTCATTGTTCTGAATTTTAGGCTAAGAAAATTTCACTCATGAAATTTAGACAATGGAGTTTAGACCTATTTCCATTTTTCTTCACTCATATCTACCTTCATCAATTCTGGGTTCTTTGTAAAGCATTTTGGGTGCAGCAAATGCCTTCTATTGACGAGTGGCCTCAGAGTAAGTCCTAGGATAGAAGTAAGTTGTCTTAAATCAGTGGCAGGAGTTTTGAAGACTATCTTTGAGCATGCTTCAAGTAATTTAATATTAAGTCTGATTTATCTGATAGTAATCTTTCTATTAATTAATTAAAGAAAGAAAAACTCTTGTCAAAGAGAAAAATTTAGTCTATGCGTGTTTTAGGTGCTTTATGCTTCTAAACACATGGAATTTGATAATAGAAATAAATATTTTAATGTGTAAATTCTCTACTTTTTTTCTTTTCTTGGTATTTCTTGTCTAAGATTCTTTCTTATAATTTCTGTGAATTCAGATTCTTAATTGGACTCAATAGTTTTTTTTATAGAGAACTTCAACCTGCCTTTACCTAGGTTTATCAATCTTCATTGTCTTTAAACTTTGTTAGTTTTTACAAAGCATCTTTATCTTGTTCTACAGAGGGTTTTAAATTCTTTGTTTCCCTTTCATCAAAAACTTATTCTGCTTCAAAAACATTAAACATTTCAATGTATTTAACATAGCTATTTTAATTTGTGTGTGTGATAAACATTAGCAACAAATCAAATATGAAATTCCTTATAGTTCACATATCTATATCCATGTGTGGAGTCTAGTATCTGATTTGAACTTCCCTCAGCATCTTGATTTTACTATTACTTTCAATTAATTAAGCAAACATTCACTAGGAATCTACTCCAGGTTAGACTCTCCATTGGAGATACAGAGATGAAAGAGAAGTTGTTTCTGTCTTCAGAGAGATAAGCAGACAAATTAATGCTAAAATCATAGTTTCCAAAAAGTGAAACTACAGTAGTGGGATAAAGAGAAGTTTATTAACTTTGCTTGGAACGTGGTTCAGAGAGGATTTATAAAGAAGGAGCTCTTTGAACTGAATCTTAAAGGGTAAATAAAATTATTCAGATGACTAGTGGACATTTCAGAAGAAGAAATAGCATATAGAGAGGCAATAGTTCAAAAACTATAAAGTTTGTTATTGCCGGACTATATTGGGTGGTTAGGGGAGAGAGAGATAAGGATCAGAGCAGAGAGAGCTTTTTACATATTCGAAGTATTTTTGATTTTCCCTCCAATAAAATTTAAAAAATAATTAAAATAGTCTTATGAATTATTTAAATTAAAAACACATGCACATGATTGCAATTCAAATAATAAAGACAAGATGCAAAACCTTTCTTAACCTCAGTCTCTGTAGAGTCAAACATTTTAAATGCTGTTCTTATGGTCATTTAGTGCTTCTATGTTTTAAAATTTATTTCTAAGTAGTGTCCTTCTATGCAATACATTAAATGTAAGTTTCTTTTAAAATTTGAAAAGTGACACTTTTTATGATTAGATAAATGACATTTTCCTATTTTATATAGCCTTTTGAAGTTTCTAGTTGCCTTGAGTTTTCCTTGCATTCTTTGCCTTTGGCATACCATTACTTTTTCTCCTCTAATGTTGAAATTTACTATCTAAAGTCTATCGACCTATATTTCTAATATTCTGGGTACTCTGTCCTCATATTCAAGCCTAGTTTGATTAGACATGCAGGGTAGCTCTCATTTTGAGTCTTTCCTCTATTGATAACTCTGAGTATATTCTTGTTTCTTTGCGTTTTGGTCTTTTTTTTATTATTGTTCTTTTCTTTGACGTTTGTATATCCTCAAGTTGCTGACTAAGAAAGAGAGGAATCAGAATGTTTACTAAATTTACAAATGCTTTAATTTTCTCTTCATACTTAGTTGATAACTGAATTAAGACATTGAATTCTAGATTATACGTTATGTTTTAGAATTTTGAAGCTAGCATGTCATTTTAAGATCTAGTACTGCTAAAGTGACCTCTGATGACAGAATATTGTTTTGTATATAAGTAGTCTGAGCTTTTAGCATCTTCTCTTTATCACTGAAATTTCCCAATGACATTCCTTAGTGCTGATTTTTAATTCAGTCACTCATTCATTCACTCCTTAATCCTACTAGAGATTTAATACGTTCTTTTAATTTGAAGACAGGTCTTTCCCTTTAGTTTTAGAAATTTTTCTTTTCTTTTCTTTTTTGCATCAACTTCTGTCTTCATTTTCTGTTCTCAGAATTCCAATTAATCTGATATTTCGCTTCCTGGAATGATCCACTTTTATATTTATCAGTTTTTCCTCTATTTTCTTCCTCCTTATATATATTTTTTACTTTATATTTAGGAGAATTTCTTCAATATATATTCTAATTCATCTGTTGGATATTTTTGGTCAGGAGGGGTAATCATTATTTAATTTTTAAGACCTCTTTTATATTTTCTATCTAATCCTTTTTAATGATATGCTTCTCCTCTTGAATTTCTCTACCTACATTTCCCTCTGAGATTGACAGATAAACACACACACGCACATACACAGAAACACATCCCTGGACTTTTAGCATCTGTGCAAGAGGATAGAGTAAGACATACATACATGTATTTAGGTTGATCATCTTCCTTCTCTGTTGTCTTCTCCAGAGATGATCTTATGATTCCCTGATACTTTCCCATTTTTCACTAAGAGTCTGGGGGATGCTTTAGAGAAAGTAAGTGATCACATGCTCAGAGTCCATCATGTTAGTAAGGAGACAGTGTAGTCACATCTTCTCTGGAGAAAAACTTGACCATCAGTGGTCTAGAGCAAAGATTGAAAGAAGTCCATAAAAATCTACAACAGTCATAAGAAGGTTGTAAAAGTCCAAGACAGTCAGAGTAGAGGAAAAAGCCAAAACTACTTCTGTCGAGGGAGTCAAGGGACCAGTATGAACATTGCTAATGAGGAAAAATAATACAATTTATTTTATGTTTAGTAAGCCAAAACAGAATAAACAAATCAAGAAAGGAAAGGGAAAACAATAAAGTGATAAATACTCCCCTCAACACATGATATCACCCCATACCTCTTCCCTCTGGTAAACTCAGTCCTGCAAAACCAAGGAGCTTTATTTTAAAAATTAGATTCAGTTTTGGACATATATTGACTAAACATCCGTAATTTTGAGGTGCTAGTTTTGGACTTAGTGAACCGGATAGACAAAATGCTTGACTTTTTTTTAATGTAATATTCTAAAGGTGAGAGACATAGAAGATACATTCATAGTAAATAATAAGAAAATATTGGAGGTGGCAATGGAGGTTCATGGATTGTAGCAAATGTACCACCTGTGGGGATGTTGATGATGGGGCGGCTATGCGTGTGGGGCAGGCGGTACATGGTATGTCTCCACACCTTCCTCTTAATTTTGCTGTGAACCCAAAACTGCTTTCAAGAATAGTGTTTAAAATAATAACAAAGTAAAAAAATTAAGTACAGACTAACAAAATAGCAAGGAATTCAGATAACTGCTATAAGAAAAAGCAAAGGGGTGAGTGCGATAAAGTGTCTGGGACACTTTGGTTTGGGGTGTTAGAACAACTGCACTGGTGAGAGGTGAACTTTGAGCTGAGACATAGGCAGTGAGGAGTCAGCATGGGGGCAGGAGCATTGAGAGAAAAGAAATTACAGACAGAGAAATCCACTGTCCAGATTCTGGTCACCAGAGGGGAATGGGTCTCTTTCTTCAGAAAGAGTAGTGAAGTCACGGGCTCCTGGTGAATGGTACTGGACCCTTGGTGGCGGGAGTGGAGTCAGAGCATCATGACATGCTCCCCTTTGCATTTGTCTTTCCCACTGTGTTTCACTTATTCTAGCATCTCAGATGTACTAACTTCAGTGTTCCTTGCTCTGAAAAAGGACAAAATCAGCATCATCTCACTTAACTCATGGAGCAATGGTGCTTCGTGTTGCATTATTCGGTGTAACTGATGAGTTCAAGCAGAGTATAGGTGAATGGTTGGTCAAAAACTATGATGTTAGAAAGTTACAAAGGCACATCTAAGTCCAGGGTCATACCCTTGTTTCATGTTGTGTGTGTGTGTATGTGTGTGTGTGTGTGTTTCTGTCTGTGTATGTCTCTTTGTATATATGGTGTCTGTGTTTAGATCACCGTATGGTCTTTATTTGTCTATCATCATTTACATTTAAAACAGTCATTTAGATGAGTCCACTTCTGTTTGTTTGAGATTCTTCTCTTGCTATTCGTGTTCCCACCTTATTCAAGCTACTTGGGCCGACTGCTTGCTTTTCCAATTTAGATTTTTGTGATTTTTCTCTTGCTTCTTGTTTGTATATTATATTCCTCATTCATTCATTTTGACTTGTTTTATTTTTCCTGCTTCATTTTGCTTCTTAAGTACTAACCTTCATTCTGGATTATAACATTATTTGCAGCAATGCACTAACTGTTCTTGGAGTGGGGGGAAGAAAGTTAAAATGTCTTTGTAAAGATTGTTTTCATTGGCATGCCCTGGTGGCCTAGCAGTTAAGTCTGCCGCCTCCGGTCGGTGTAGTCCACATACAAGACCCAGGTTTATGACTTGGGGTCAGGAGGAACAACCAAGATGAACAACTAAAATAATTAATGCTTCAAATCCTTCTTGCTCTCTCTTTCTGTCTGCTTACCTACTTTCCTCGTTTGCTTCTGCATTGGGCAGATATAGCACATTATTTGTTTCTGATGAAAGAGCCTGATCTTGTGTCAGTGTCAGTCAGTGCATCCTGCATCCACGTGGTGTCTCACTTATGATATACAATTCACCTTCATGAGCGAGACACAAAGGTGGCACACAATTGGTGGTCAGTCACAGAACGGCACTCATTTATTTTTTTGAGTTCAAAGGTCTATATACCTAATGTGTGTAGACAAGTCTTGTAGATTTTTCTTTTTTCAGATAAAGAAAAGATTCCAAAGTGGCCATATATGGGAAGGAAAATAAATCTGCTTCTTAAAGTTATTTTAAATAAGTTTTTGATTGCAATTCAATTACTATTATATATATTATTCTTTTACTTATTTTAGGTCAGAACTAGCAATCACCCAGAATATACCTGGTGTATTCACACCCCACCTACTTTCACATTGTATCAATTTTGAATTTTTTTTTCATAAAATATAAAGAACACAGATTTGACCTATTTCAGGTATTTCCAAGATTCTAAGATTTGGGTAAAATTAGGTGTTTATTGAAGCATTAATGTGAACATCAGGTCAAACATTTCACAGTGAGGACAGTGTAATAACTAAATAAAGTGAGCTATTTTTTTGAACAAAAGAATGACAGGAAGATGATACAGAAAGATGACAGAATAAAATGACTGTAATACAGGTAATTTAGCATCTTTATAGGATCACGAGGTGAGCGTATGTGTCTTTGTGCATCTGTGGATGTGCTGCTTTAAATTCTGGTCTGAAAAGTGAGGTACACTGGTTAGACAGGCTCCCAACACGACTATGTCATAGGTTTGGTGTTTAGGCAACATCTAAGTTTACTCCATTTGTCTGTAGTAGTTGCTTTGGAGAATAGGATTTGGAGTTGAATTTTGTCTTCCATCACAATTTCTATTAGGTTGTAACATTTATTTTATTTCCCAACAACTTGGGATTCTTTTTATTTACTGTATTTCTAAGATCACGACTATTTGTGGGTGATGAAACCATTCTTAGAACAGAAAACGCTGTAATGCTTTGTCACTTTGCAGACACTCTTAATTAATTTATTTTGTTCTGGAAAATGTGATGAGTTGGGTGCAATTGCTCGCCCTGGGGCACCTAATAAAATTTTTCATTCTGGACTTGCATCTTTAACTCCATTTATTCTGACTCTGTTCAGACGCTCTCTCCCTGTTCAACTTATTCGAGGACTGTGTGCCTGAACTTCCTGATTTAACTGGAGACCCTCAAGTAATATTTTTGGAAAGAAATCATTGCACAGACTGGTAAGAACTGGAGACCAGATGTGATTGGCCTGGATCATCTGCCACCATGGGTGCATTTTGTGTAGAGGCTTCCTGTGTCACCAACAGACATCCAAATGTCAAGATTTTAGAGGGTGCTGTTTTCTGGAGTGCCAAGAAAATGCTGCTCACTTAGTATCATAGCACAATGCTACCCCACACGGAGGTCTAGAATATTCCCAAAACAGAGATCTGGGTGTTGTTCTCATCTCACAGGACTGATGGCTACTCCATGGATCTTCTCTTTAGAGTAAGGTCACTCCCTGATTGTCCCCAACTGCTCACAGTGTGAAGGCCCCTGTGGCAGAGCGCCGTGTGTGACATTCCCCAAGCTTCTGCCACATTTCACCTCCCTCTCTTTGCCAGTGGACTTTGTGGGTTCTTTGTATCATCTCAGTCTATCAGCTCCTACACAGAGGACGTAGCAGAACTTTAGAAAAGGAACTGAAGATCTTTGTTTATTATAGTTAATTGAATTACCTCACAGAAGGATGTGGCATGCTCATTGTCATTGGTGAGGTATTTCTGCTACTTAAATTCAATAAAGCAAGTCATTTGTGAACTTGGCTGTAGGTGCACTCAAGACAGTTCTTTCTCATTGCTGCACAATTTCCATGATGTGGGTAAGAGATTTGTCATGTGAGTCTGTGTGCACGTGGGCTCGTGTGGGAGTGTGTAAAAGCCAGATGACCCACAAGATGGCCCTTAATAATGAAAAGGATTTGGAATCAGAAAGTCTAGACATGTGCTAAGACTTGGTCTGGCTATGTCTTCACCCTGTAAACTTGAAAATATCTTTGGTCTTTGCCAAATAATGGAAACACCGTACATTTCTTTTTACGTACCATCTTCTGTGTGCCAAACATATAGTGAGGTAATAGTAACAGCATTTTCCCCACTGGCATTCTTGAGATGTTAAAACAATAAATGAGATGTGGTGTACTGGTGACATATATAATCTCTGTGACATTTGCAACTGGCACAGTCAGATGGAAGTGGGAATATTGTTGCCGAGTATGTGCATTCAAAGATGCACACACCTGTGGAGATGCACAGAATCTGTGCTACAGGAACTGGGAGGTGTCCGTGAGGGGAAGTTTTCTGGGAGAGTTCATCTAGAGAGTGAAGGTTGATTAGACCACAGGTAAGCAGAAGCTTGGATAGAAAGAGAATCACATCAAAAGAAAGAAATCGGTGCCTCTGTCTCTGGCAAGCAGAAATCATATTCTCTGGGGACCAAATTGTTATTGATTCTCAGGACTATTGCTTGCCTGTCACCAGCGGCAACTTCATCAGGGTTGACATTTTCATTTCGTTCCACAGGTCATTTGCGCCTGTTTTCTTCAGTGGCATCTGGGTCTGTGTCCTGGGCACATCATTGGTCAGGAAGGGAGGCCAGCAGCCCCTGAAACTTCCGCTTTGCTGTCAGTCTTTGATGGTCTCTGAAACCATCCCCCGACTGGTATTCATCTGTGCTCCTTGTGTGGAGAGAGTTGGAAAGTAGTGAAGTTGATCTAAAAATTTTTGGGAACCACTGAGCAGGAAGTACAGTTTCAAAGCTGCACAGCTGTTTGTGTCTTTGACTTGCAATCTGGTGTCTTCACTGGAATCCTTTATGCCAGAACATAACCTACTTAAAAGTTTCCATTTGTGTCACGAATGATCCACTTGATGGCTCTTTAAAACATCCAAACAGCCTCTTTTATGACAACCTCTTTCTCCAATGAAGACATCCAATGAATCCTTTTGGCTTTCTCAGGGAATAGTCATCCTTTGGAATGAATGTTAACAAAGCACTGGGAAGGTTATGCCTCCCCTGTATTCACAGCATATGCTATTAAGTGTCAAATGTTATGCCAAGTTGTATCCTGTGGGGGAGGTTTAACCTGTTGTGTGCAGAAGTTAGATTGGAAGACACGTACACAGTCTAAGAGTTTTCTAAGAAAGTTGGTTCCTGGTGATTTTAAGTTGAGCTAAGTTGAATGGCTCCAGCACAAATTTCTGACACCGTCATTGGGACAAAGTCAATGTTTCACCCCTTCCCACCCCAGTTTTCTTCCTTCTCCTCCTCCCCTGCCTATGACCTCCCTCTGACTGGCACTAACATCCTCACCACCAGGTGTGTCTTCCCAGACCCCCAGGCTCTGCTCTCCTGTCCCCTCTGCTCTTCTTGGTAGAGGTGATCCTGGTCTGACACTTGTTCCCAAGTGAACCTGGAGCCAGAAGAACCACAGACCATGCCAAGGGACGCCTGTGTGCGGTCAGAGACCAGCCACTTGTTGACAGAAGGGGTGACAGTGCAGTTCTCACACTTGGTTGAACTGAGGACTGAAAGGAGGCTATGTGACCTCATTTCAGCCCAGGAAGCTTCCTCCTGCTGACTGGAGCCAGCAGCTCAATGTGAGAAAATATACAGAGCTCTCTTAGCTTCCAGTGTTGGACTAAGTTTGCTTGTGAAAGAAACAATAACATTTGAAAATGAAAAATGGAACTGTTACTATAAAGCATTTAAAGAATCATTTCAAAGTAAGTAGAATCAAAGAGAGTGTTAGTAAGTAGGAAACTAAAGATGAAGAAATCAGTCCATTGACAGCACAAAATTGCGGTTAAGAGACCCAGTGCAACACACAAGTTTCAGCAGTCCACTGGGAGCAGGACGATAGAGCAGAGAAACGGTGCTTGGGTAGGAGAGGTGTGGGGCATCTACAGAACTGATTGTGGATTCAGATCATCAGACCAGAAGCACAAATTACTCCCAGAGAGAAATAAAAACAAATGGACACCTAATCTATTGTGGTGACACTCAGGGGCACCAAACAGGGAAGATATTAAAACGATTCAGGAGAAAAGAGAGACCATTAGAATGACAATGAGGAGGATGGTATGCTGAGACTCAGTAGCTATCAACCCTACATTGTTTATCAGGCCAAATTGTCTTTCAAGAACCATGAAACCCCAGCAAAGCTGAGAGTCTGCTACATGCAGGCTCTCACTGAAAGAACTTCTAAAAGATGTTCTTCTGGAACAGCAGAAACAACTACAGCAGAGACCTGACCCACACGAAGGAAGATGAGCAGAGACACTGTCAAACCTAGAGGTAAGCGTAGTTACTAAGACATTCAAATAACTCTATCAATGCGTTTTGTGGGGCCAATAAACAAGACAGAACAAAAATACTTATTACAATAGCTTATAGGTTTGGAGGGGAATGACTGGTTTAAAACATTCTATAGTTTCTGCATAGAATGGTTAGGAAGTTAAAATAATGATTCATTTGAGAATTTGATATGTAGGTGCTAAAATTCCAAGGAAAGCGTGGAAAAGAATTCAATTAAAGCAGTTGAGAAAAAACGAAATAAAAATCACGGTAAAATAGAAAAAAAAAGAGGCATGGATAAAGCAAGACAAAGAACAGAATAGAAATGAATCAAAATATATCATAGTCAATGTCAATGGACCATCTACATCAGCAACAAGACAGGTTGTCAGCTTGGCTGAAAATAAATGCAATTTTTATTTTATTTTATAAGATAAACACACCCAAATACCTGGGACTTCTGTAGGTATTTACTGGGGAACAGGAGAAGAAATGTTCCTAGAAACATTCTGGACACAAACCTAAATGCTCTCCACCAGAAAAACGTCTAAATGCATTGTGAAATATCAGTGAAATGGCACAATCTAAGTACTGGAAAGAAATAGATAAATGACAACTTCATAGATCAAAATGAATGAATCTTAAAATCATGAAATGGAATATATAGTTTGTTTCTAAATTTCAGGCTTATAAAAATAAAACAGTATATGTCAGTCACACACATATAATATAGCCTGCTAAAACCATGGAATTCATATCTAGAAAATTCAGTGTCTCTGAAAATTCAGAGTCTCTGGCCTGCATCCTGCATAGGGCCCATGTTGAGAAATCCCTACACTTGGTTTAATCCTCTGCTGTTGCCACCTGGAAATTCTGGATACTTTTGATCAAAGGATCTTGTGTTTTCATTATGCACTAGGCCTCTCAAATGATGTAGCTGGTCCCAGGGAACTACAGATCTGAGGAGACAGGCATATGAGCTGTCCTGGTGATGTTCTTTCTTACTCTGGATGATGAGTAATTGACATTTGTTGTCGATTTTACATATAGGCTTCTGCATATTTGCATGCATGAAACATTTCATTTCCCAAATTAATTTAAAATGTTACCTCCAGAGCCCCTGGTTTATATTCTCGTCAGGAATACCCAGGTGCAGGAGTTCACAGGGTCCCCCCTGCCCCCTAGGTGGGACAGCATCTCCCACTGATATGGTTGTGAGGTGGAAATTGGCCTGAATTGTTGAGTAATTATACTTAAGCATATGCTTGTGATGCTATAAAACCCGGGTGAGGAATATCAATTTGAGGAAAGGGAAGAGCCCCTGGTATTTCTTGACACAGTTGGATACCCAGCTGCTCTTGTTTTCACGTTGCAAGGGCATTTCCTTTGCAAACTTGTTAGCTCCTGCGTTATTTGGAGGCTCTGCCTTTTCAAAGCGGGCAGCACTTAAAAACTACAGGGCAGAACCTCTCTGATTCTATGGCTGTCACGGGCAGCTGGTGCACCCAGCATCCTGGAAGGAAGTGAGCTGCCCTCTAGCATCGTGGATATTGTGCGAACACAGCACATCTGCTCTCTTCGCCGGCTCACCGCGCCTGGGCGTCTGGAGAGGCCAAGGCGCCATTCACGTGCAGTTTGGCAGCTTTAGAATTCACACACTGAGGCAGCTGGCGACAGAGTTTGCTGAGCGGTGTGCCCCTTTTCATCCAGCCACCTGGATGATTCTGAAAGGCACAATGCAGCGATTGCTCTTGACTGCATCTTGGTTCCTAGCTTTGGTCAAAGCTTCCTGGGAAGTGTATCCTGATGGCCTAGGGCATCAGTCCACCGGGTCAGTCCACATATATGTACCAAGGACCCAGGTTCCTGTCCTGGGTCTGGGGAGAACAACCAAGAGGAACAACTAAGCAAAAATAAAAAAGTAAAAATAAAAATGGTTCTTCCTCCCTTCTCTTCCTGCCTAACTGCCTACTGGCCTTCATTCCTGCCTGCACCCTTCCCTAAAAAAGAAGCCAAAAAAAAAAAAAACAAACAAAACCAAAACCCAACAAAACAAAACAAAAAAACTTCTTGGAAGTTTGCAAAGCGACACAATATGTCTAGTTTCTGGGGCAGCTCTGGATTGTTTGAGCATCATGGTCTCTTCAGGGCCTCTTAACTCTCACCTTCCATCCCCATTGGCTGCCCGCCCCTTATGCTTCTGTTTTTTTGGTGCCATGAGTTCAGGGACTGTGATATGCGTTCCTTCCGTCAGTCATTTGGCGAATATTTAGAGAACATCTTAACTCTTGACTCTCACAGACCTTCAGGTCTTGGTTCACTTTGCCCCATCTTTCCTCATTATTGTCCTTTTTCCCTTTTCTTGTGGCTCTGATTCCTGAGAATTGAAGCTCAACTCTTCCCAGATTTGTTCCGTACGGTGCGTTTTTTCAAACTCCCTTCTTTCCATAAATCCCATCATCGTTTTTCCTGACTTGCTATGGATCATGCATTCTGCTGTGCCCCTTAGAGTTTCCCTGATGAGTCCTCGCATGGCAAGAATTAAAATGAAATGTGGTTTTTGAAAAATGCAGTGCATTTAAAAAGCAAGTCTTCACCTGTCCCTGTTGCCCTCAAACACAGTAATCTGCTTATTAGAGAACAAGAGAGGAAGTCCATTGCAAAGCATTGCATATGTTTTTGCTGAAAATATAAACTGCATTGCAAAAAGTTTCAGAGGTCACCCAGGTCACTAGAACCATTATCTTACATTTAGTGAAACTTAGTGACACTAGATAATATTTGTGGCAGAGTCTTGACCTAAATTGAACCAAGGGTTAGGGTAGTTCTTATGTGCAAAGTATTTTGGGGCATACAAAGAAGTGTAAGACAGTCTTGCCTCCTTAGAGGACTTTAAAGTTCATGGTCAAGAGCTATTTACATGTAAGGAAACAAACACTGCCAAGTGAACTGCTAAGCGGCCATTCAGGCATTAAGTGCAGTTGGAAAGCAGAAAAAAAAAGGGTCATTGGTGGTTAGAATCATCAGAGAAATGTAGGATGAAAGGGCCTTTCCTCATATTCAGTTAGACTCTCTGCAAACACTTTACTCCATAGGGAGAACACTTGAGTTTCTTTATGACTTGAGACAGATTTATTTTGAATTATTGTTGGATGTTTCCCTCTTTTTGCTTCTTTTAAATTCAGTGCACATTTGTCCAATTAAGTTGTTTATAATTTCTCCTTCTAAGAATTAAGTTCTTATTTTGGGTTATGTGTTCTTTTTCTCTTTTTAATAATGAATTTGATTCATTCAAGTTAATTATGCTCATTTCAGAAAAAGGAGTTACTGAAAGGTGGAGCAGCCCAGTGGCAAGGCCATGTGTGTTGGGAATAGATAGGTTTGAGTTTGAATCCACCCACTACCAACCTCTCTGTGTGAATTACTCAGTCTGGGCTCTTGTCTCAGTTTCTTTATCTGATAAATGAGGACTTTCATTTAAGATTTATTTTATAAGCTAGCATAAGATAGCATATATAACACTTCTGTTGGGTTCATAGATGAGTTCCTAACAGTTATTAGTATTATTGTCCCTTTCTAATGATATCAATTCACTTCATATATGGGAGGATACTTCTGCTGAAAACACAAAAGGAGTCTGTAATTTGGTCACTAGTCTAAGGTCACCAGAAAAAACTAAAGGCTTTTTAAAGTTAATGCTTTCAAGAGTGTCCTGACTGGAGAACATTGTCTTTCTTCTAGTTGTTTAGATCTTAATGGTACTTCGTGGGTGGTCTGCCAGTTGAATTTCTTGTCTTTCTGTTTTGTTTTGTTTTTAAGAAGAGTATCTATAATTCTTAAAATGGGTATCTTGCCAATTTTCACATGCCTTGTTTTCTCTTCTCAAATCAACATGTCTCTATATTTATACAATTCAGAGTTCAAACAACATTCATTACACTGCTGTCACTGTACATAAAGACAATCCAGACTTGTCGTGCCCAAATATAAAACCCGATCCCACTAGTGAGCAGCTGTGTTGCGTGAGTGGAGACTCGCATGCTGTTCCTGTTTGGCGTCTGCCTGCCTGGGAGGCTGTGCCTGGTGGCGATGCTGGGGCTGTGCCTGGTGCTGGGGGTGTGGGTTGGGGTCTTGCCCGCTGCACTTACCTAGCAGAATTTTTTTGTAAAGGAAAAGTGCAGGCAGGAGTGAAGGCGAGTAGGCAGGCAGGCAGGAAGAGAGAGAAAGAAGAAATGTTTTTATTTAATTGTTCATCTTGGTTGCCCACCCTGGCTCTAGGATGGGAGCCCTGGGATGGGTGCACATGGATTATACTCTTGTGGAGGGCGAGGACCTAACTACTATTCCACCTCAGGGCACCTAATGAAATGTTTTGTGTGCACTTTGCCCCTCTGTGCTATTGTCTTGCCCTTGGGTGTCAGAACAGTTTTTAGGAAGCTTGATTAAACTGATCAAGCCTTTGAAATGACTTTTAAAACGTTCATGCCTACAAAAATGAATGATGCTTATTTCAGAAAGCAAAACCTGCTTTTCCCATTTTGGAACTAAGACGATGAGCTTTAAAAATACAGGCTGTCTAGCGACAGTCCATCCATTTTTCAAAATTTACATTGATCCTTTCCCTCATCAGTTTGACTGCTTTTTGCAGTTTTCTCATTAAATAAGATTGAGAAAATCCAAGACTGTTTATGGGAGCATCTGTTATCAGACAGAAATCTCCTTGAAAATGAAACTCAAAATTAGGGGCCGGGCTGGTGGAAGTCTCCTTAGGCCCTTACCTTTGCCAGCTTCTCCTCTGGGCACTAGGCAGGGAGCGTGGGCTGGTCTCTTCCAGCCTCAGTTCTCGGGGGTAGGGGGACTTATTCTTGTTTTCAGCATGTGCAGGAGGGTCTCCAAGGACAGCAGCAATTAGGTCAGGTTCAGGTATGGATCTTTATTAATACTTAATAATAATAAAGATTGCCTGGAAATGACTGACAGTTCAGGAAGGCACAAGCAGCCAGTTTTTCATCGCTCCAGCATGGTTCTATCTGTATGGACTGTTCCTTCCCATTTGGTCAGAGAGGGTTACTCAGAATTGTTGTCCCAAGGTCCCTCTTCCCTTCTTTCTGACTTTCCATGCAACTGCATGCTTTTTCTGTGCTCATGACAGAAAATGCTGACTCATCCATCAGTGTTTATTCACCGGACTATCACTGACTGTGACGGGGATGGGAGCATTAATGTGGAATCAACGCTTTCAACTTTCGATTCTGCTAGGGGCCTCCTAGGAAACAGACTGAGATGTGTGTCCTTACCTGAGCACATGGGGTTGCCTTCCTCAAAGAACCGTGTTTGAGGAGAAGAGCAAATTGCCAGCTGTCTCCTCTCCATATCTAGGGTCTTGCTCAACTTAGAAGTCTGATTGATGCAATGGGAGTTCCAGGAGATGGTGAGACAGGGATGTAATGGGTTTGGGTGTTTCTCTCTGGGTTTCTATTAAATACAGAATGACTCATGCGGCCTTAGTCATCTGCCAGGTGTGAGCCTTTCTGCCTGGGCAGGTAAAGACCCTTATGTAGTTCACCTGGTGTTGATGGTGGCCCAAGGAATCTGCCTAGCACCTATAGGCAAGCTCTGTGTTGAGGTCCCACTTAGCAGGTGCAGACTTACTGAGAATGAAGTCCCAGCTGTGGACCCTGGGTGACATCAGCTATGGCTCTTACATCGTTAGAGACAGGATCAGAGTGGACATTCAAAGACAACTGGTTTTCCTGGTACAGAAAACTGCAAAGCAGGGTTTATTTTTTCCTTTAACTTCATTCCCTGATGGAAACTCTAAAAAGCAAGTGGGTATAATTTTGCCATTTCTAGAGAAGGAGGCTATAAACAAGAGACCCTGCAGGTATTAACCATTTCTCCAGTCTTAGTGTATGCTCTCTTTTGGTGATCGAATGTGTATTTTGCTTTAATCTGCTCACAACTCCTCATTTATGAAGCCTGTTTGCTTTGCAGGAGGACCTCAGAGAGTTTGCATAGCATGCTCTTTCATAACTAATGACATGACCCGTTTCCGGATTTTAGCAAGGTACCTCATCCTTCTTAGACTATATACTTAAACAAAGATTCTGCCTCCCACTCAGAACTGCTGTTTAAATACTGACCGCACTGAGTCTCAGCTTTGTCTGCTATGTCTCCATGTTCAATCTTTAAGAAATGCAGGCTATTCATCATCCATTTTTATTACAGTATTACTTCTCTTCAAGTTGCTGTTTCTCGAATTTCAGACAATCACATAACTTCTAGCATGCAGAGTTTCTGTATCTAATTCTGTTCCATATCCCTGACTGGGCTGTTGTGGAGTGAAGTTAAAAACCCATTTGATTTAAGACAAGGAATAATATTAGTCTAAGAATAATATGTAATACTCCCCTTTGTTGCTAAGATTCTGTTACCCATTAATTACCACCCTCTCATGTTGCCTGTAAGGGTTTCCTGTGTAATCATTTTATGCTTACTTCTATGTGAGTTTATATAAATTATGTGAATCACTGTTTTTTCACTATGGAGGACAAACAGACATTTGATTTGATAAAGGATGCTCGTTCGTGGGTCTGCTCCCACCCCAGGCACATGCCACTTTGTTATGAGATTTTCTTTGGACACCAGACTTTCCCCTTAAGGTAATTAAACCCACAGTTTTAGCTACAATTCAACTGAGTCATATGATTTAGTGGAGTACTGAGTTTACATAAAGTTAAGCTTCAAATGAAAGAAGAGCATTGGTTTTTAGCTACTTATTTGGAATTTTATTTTATTTTATATTTATTTGATATATTTGTAATGATCAGCCCCTTCTTGAATGCCTGGTCACTCTTAATGTAGATGAGAACCCCACTTAGCTCTTTTAGAGCTTGTTCTGTGGAGAATTATGGGGCCTCCTCTGGCTATTCATGGTTGGACCTGCATCACTGAGTACCTGCTGCTTCCACCAATGTGAGTGGGTGACCTCAACCTGCCTGGCTTATCCTAGAGTTAGTTTCAGTAAAGAGCAACTTACTGAGAGCAAAACAGAACAAAGAACAAAAAGATCCTATCTCCATGCTTGCGACTGGAAACAGCCCTTTGTCAGAACAATGGTATACTTGTTAAAGCAATATTTTGGAAATCAAATCATCAGTGAAATAAATAATATTTGTGAATTTGTGATATTTTTTTCTGGTCAGGTGAAACAAATCCTTCCTTCCTTCCTTTTTTTCTTTCCTCACTATATCATTATTTTAATGTCTAGACTTTACAAGGGCCAGAGCTTTCTTCTAGACTCAAGTTTAAAAATTCTCAATTGGCTTATGATGGCAATAGTGATAGTTCTTGTCTGATTGGAATTGTGGGAAGACTCAAGTCCTCAGTGGTCATCTGATCAGATGGAGTCATGCTATTTGTCTTCTCCAGCTCTGCCTGGTATTCTTCTATTCTCATCTTTGAGAGAGACAAAAACTCAGGAAAACTTTTCGTAATTTTATCTTCAGCATCCACCTGGACAGTATATTTAGCCTCTGGCACAGGAACTTTGAGGGCATTAAACTTCTCAAATTCATCTGCCGAGACAGCCAATGACAGTTGGCCTTGTAGTAAGTCTAGTCAATAGCAGGTGGATTTTCAGGTAAAGTAATCAACCTGGAGGTAGTGGCCTCATTCTAGGTTTTCAGGAAGTTAGCAATGACTTTTTGGGTTTGGGTTAATGATGTCCCCCAAAGCTACCCATCAGTTACCTTCAGAGCAATTTTTTGTCCAGTCATCCTGAGATCCTTCACTGACCCTGGAGGCGCAGAGTCTACAGCAAAAGTAATGGCAGAATTTCTATATGTTGGGCAAAGAGAAAGACTACCTAGGTTCCCATATCCAGGAATCTCATTGATATGTAATTGGGTCTTTGAGAGAAGGATAAAAGAAAATAGAGTCATTCTATAATTTTCTTCTTTGTTCTTGAAAATCTAGTATTAGTGACTGAATATCTGCCTATTACTTGAAAACAGTATGTACACACAATATCAAATGTTTTAAGAAGGTATATAATGGCTGACTGTATCTAGAGATCTGGTCTCTCCACATGGGTTCTTATTTCTAACTTAACTATGGAAAAGACATATTCAAGGTGTTTTGAGGTTTCAGAAAAAAAAAAGTCAGTATCAAAACTGGATGTGTATTCTACAATGAGAGAGAGTAGTGAGGGGATTTTACTGCTTGGAAACATCTCAGGAAGGATGAGGAGGACCTCTGGGAACAGTCTGGGTCAGCAATATCATAGAGATTGGAGACAGTCCGTTGGTATAGATACTCTATACTCCACAGCCTGTTATAAGTGACCATGTGTTCTAGGTGTAGGAAAGACATTTATCTTCATGCAAAGGGGTTAGAATCTGGAAGAAAAGGAGATATATTTACACAAATGCCAGACTTGAAGTCTTATAGTGGTGACATACGCAGGAAGATGGCTCAATGGGGGTTGGGAAGAAGTCAGAAGGCTGAAGTCTTTATAGAGAAAGCAAAGGGAAATCTCATGGGATGCAGCCTCAGGAAGTCTGCCAAGAGGAAGGAAGTCTGCTCGCTCATATATAAATTTCTGCTTGTCCTGAAACTCTGATCTTAGATTAAGTGAGCAAGGCAGAAGGGATCTGAGTGTTCCTGCGCCATCTCCTGTAACATTAACTGAGAAGCACTGTGGGAGGGAATTCAGAAATCAGTCAACAATGTTGGAAGAGGGAGGTGATTGAAATTGGTCAAAGGATCAAATGCCAGATAAGAGACCTCCAGGAGATGATTCAAAGCACTGATTCTCAGCCCCAGTTGTAGGTTAGAATCACCTGGGGAAGTTTTATGAAAATATTTCCATAATTGAACCTTTTCCTAGAGATACAAGAGAGAGCCATTGACTTATTTTAAGTCAGGACAGGCAGTTAGGCAGACATAAGACATGTATGGCTACCTGAAAAAATGGTCATGGGATGGCATGTTGAGAACTAGACAGGCAAGAGGCAGAAAAAATGACAAGGAAGGGAGACTTTGAAGCTATCGACAATTATGTAAAATATCTGCGAGGGGTCAGGTGGTCTTGAAACAGTCTGTCAGAGAGGCCCTGAGATGAGAAGAGGGGCTATAAACCTGCCCCACTCATGGGCTGTGCTCTTCTCCACTCTTGGGGCCGTTGAAGATGCCTGCTAGACCCCTCCCAAATGTACTTTCTAATTTCTTATTAAATTCTTCCTTGACTTTCCTTCTCCTGTCTGGTGTTTTTGAATTTTTTCACTCTCTGAGACAAGAACCGAGCCTCTGCTTATTTACAGTGCTGATATAAAGGCTTTCTAAGTGATTCCTTTAAAGTAGTTGGTCCCACATGTGAAGGGGAAGTGAATCCACAGACCAAGTCAGTTGTTCAAATTCAGGTGTCAGCATCACCTGAATGTTCAAAGAGGTATCCTTTTACCCTTTCACTCCCCCTCCCCCAAGTTTCTCATTTAGGAGGTCTGGGCTGTAAGGAAGAATTTGAATTTCTCACTCATTTCCTGTGTCCCTGATATTGCTGGCTGGGGGGTCATGCTCTAAGCACCACCAAATGCAGATCCGTACATAGGAGGAAGGAATATTTGAAACTGGGGCCAGGTGGGCTCACTAACAAGGCCCAGGTCTGGCTATACTGACAGCTGGGGGACAGCAGTTGTGGCCAGTGCTGTGATCCAGACTCCTCCGCTCAAACTGGGATCCTCGGCCACAGCAGAGAAATTCCCTGACACTTGTTAAAAAAGTTGAACCTCAGACCTCACTGCAGAGCCAGAATCCATACACTCGGCATGCTTTCTGAATCTGGACAATCATAATAGTGGCTCTAGGACTAAGTGGCTTCCTGTTACGATTTGCCCAAGTGTCTCACTTCAGACCAAGGGAGTCAGACTCCCCAGATGTGAACCGGGGTGAATTCAGTGTGTGGCCAGATTTGATAATGAGTGATCTAGAATTTAATTTGACTCCAAATAGTCCAAGTTATTCTTAAACTTCTTGTCTTGAGTTGCCATGATGCAGAAAATAGAAAGGTATGGAAGCTACAGCTGGAAGATGAAAGAGACAGCATCAGAGAAGATGACAAAAATCATGCCAGGGTCACTGGCCTCACTGGGAGGTGTGCATTGGACAAGATGAATATGGAGACGAGTTGGTGACTGTTCACCCAGCCTCCTTGTGTCTTTTCCATGATGCCGTTATCTCCCAATTTCCTTCAGGTCGAATTGACCCCTTATGCATATCCTCATGTCCCAGATTCTATCAATACAAACCTGTCATAGCCCTGCTGACATTCTAACTTTACCGCATTTGGCTGGGATCACTTGTTAGAACATAAGATTTTAAATACAGGGGAAAATGTTGTTTACTTGTGGCATTAGCTGGTGGAACTGAGTAGTCCTCCCAGGTATTTATGGAATATTTGACTGTTTGATACAGACAAGGAGAGGAATTGTTGCTTTGGGGAAAATCTCTATATTAAATATAAATGTATGTATATAGAGAGATAAAGCAAGTATGGAAAAATATTAACAGTGTTGAATCTATGTGAAGTATGAAGTCTGCTTAATGTGCTAGTCCCTCACCAAATCTCTGACGTTAAATATTTTAAATGTAAAAATATTTTTAAAACAGCTTTTGAGTTATTTCTCTAAATTGAGTATCTTCTTTTTAAGTGTGAAAAATGAATCCCATTTCTGCTTGTTTTTTATAATTTATAACTTTCTTTTCTTATTTAGAGATACACTCATTTATGAACATACTTAAACATGTTTTTACACTGACTGACAATTTTAAAACCTACCACGTATTACCAGTTAAACATTATTTGTTATAAAATAAGTGTTGGTTTGATCAAGTTCTTCAGCTTGCTTGTTTATACTTATTTAAATCTGAATTTTTCACACAAATGTCACTTGAAAAAAACCATCTGTGATTTTGAAAATTCATTTTTTTTTTCTTAAATTTTCATTTGGTCACTTATAATGTTTCAGGGTAAATTAATTTATCTTTCTTTTGTATGAAGCCTATTCATCATCAGAATGGCAAAACTTTATATAGGGTTTCTCCTTTTAAACTTATCAAAATGCCTCTTCAGATCAAGGTGTTTTGTTTATATTTTTATTCCTTACATTCCTAGAATAGTTGTATCTGTCTTTAGAATCTTAATGAGAGACCTTACTACAGCATATTACAATTGAGGAAGATTTTTGTTGTTGTTAAAATCTTTCTAGGCAATAGGAAACGTGATCTATTTTTTCTCTCTTCTGAAATAGGTGAATAATTGATGCATTTTTGAAGATTCCATTTAGTTTATTTGAACAGGCTATTTTCAAGTATTCATTTCCCTGACAGAACTGATGGAAATCCTTAAATTGCAAAGCTGTGAGTTGTGAATTGTAGTCAGTAATATCTTTTATTTTTAGACACAGAGGAAAGGTGAGGAGCAGAGATTCCTCTTAGAAAAATGTGGCTAAGTTCTAATTTTCATTGCAAATAGAGGTTTGGGTTTTGCCACACATTTTCTGCTTATTTTCAGCTGGTTCCCAACCAGTGAGGCCACATTTTCTCTTGAAAATCTCGGGCAGTTTAAAAGACACTTCATCAAGGTAGCTTATTTGAATAATTGTCTTCTCCGAAAGCTTTCCCTTATTAGTTTCTTTTGTATTATTTCTCACAACCAGGCAACTTCCTCATGCTAACTTCCACGCACTCCACATTTACTGAGCACTTGTGTGCCAGGTGCTGTTCTTGACACGTGCATCAGCGAGACAGCTAAGTCCCTGTCTTCCTGGGGCTCAAGTACAGTCAAAGGAGGACAGACAGTAGACAATGTTGTGGGAACTGGAATCACCGTGAAGGGAGGTGCTCAGGTGGAACCCAGCAGACCTATGAAGGGAAGGACCACTGTGAAAAGATGTATGTGCCCTGGCAGTGGTGAGTGGATTGTCCTGTTCAAATGGTTTGTTCAGGTTGGGTCTCCCTGATGTAATGACATTTGCGCAAAAAACCTGGAGGAAGAGGTGGGATATGTCTGGTGTGTTCCAGGAACATCACCAAGGCTAGGGAGAGAGGAAGAGATAGATGACTTGTCTTTTATCTGACGGAGTCATGGAGCCAGTGCTTAACGTAAGAGGGCAGTGCTGCTGCAGTGAGTTTAAGAACAGCCTGAGGAGAAGCAGGGAGGCCAACGAGGAACCTGTGATTCATTTCAGGGGAGATGGAAGAGTTGGACCAGAGAATTAAGAGCGAAGGTGGTGAGAGGTTGTGGGATTGCATATATATTCTGACAACAGGGCCAAGGGGATTTCTTGAGCCCAGAATATGGTGTGAATGCAGTAGAGTGGGTCTCAGGGACATTTTAGACTTCTGTGAGCCTGAATCACCTGCCACAGATTCTGCTTCTGTGTTTAACAAGTGTTGCCACATCTTTAACACTTCCTATCACTGTTTTCTGAAAATCTATGTTTTTCTTTTTTTACATTCCATTAAAATGTTTATAATAAATTGGGAAGATAGTTTCCATGAAAATCTTATACAAGACAATAAAAGTGAAGCTGTTTTTAATTGTGAAAATATAGGGAGTGTTAAATACCATATTCTCAGACAGGTTTTGAAGAGAAGCAAAACAGGAGATTTTGCCGGGAATCTCAGTTTTCTTGGAAATGACTATATCACTGAGCTCCACAAGACACTATCTCAGATGTCTTCCTAGCAGCCTTGAAGACAGAATCAGAACCTGTCAGAGGAACCCCTGAATCCTCACCTGTGCGATGATTAATTGTATTTTCATCCCTCCCTCCTGGGTTGTACCTCAACTAATAGAAGTCATTTAATAAAGGTATTCCCTACCACCTATGGGAGATTTGGGGAGATTTCCAATATTCCACACCAGATGCATGGAAACTCTAACATCATTTTTGTCATCACAAATACAATCATTTCACTATATACTTGTTTTAGAAACACAAATATGGACGATCAGTTAGGGAATTGAAGTAAAGTACAAACTGAAGTAAAGTATAATTACAAGTTTGTTTATGCACTTTTTTCCATTAAATAAACCATACAGGAATATACACAAAGCACAAATCAGTATGCCTCAAACATATTCTCACTAGCATCCTCTTAGCAGGTTATCTTTTCTCATTCTTTCACATTTGCAAATTTTTATACATTAAAGAAAAAATTCAACATTCCAAACCAATCTTAGTGTTCTGGTTCAACTGTCTAAGCCTACATACAAAGAAAGCATTATCTATGTCCAAAAATCCCACACCAGAAGTCACTAAAGATCTACACTCTGGCTCCAAGCTGAAGCTCTTCCTAGCCCAACCCACAATGAATGTCCAGGAAAAGTGATTTATTTACTGTAGTATTTATGCATTTTGTAACCATTGAACCTGTATGAAACCGCCACTGGTTTTATTAGGTTCCCATCTTTTTTTAAATTTATTTTTTATTGTAGCAATTATTCTACACATTAAAATAATTTCCTATGTATAGGTTCCCCATTTCTTAGATATATTTCAACACACCATACCTTCCACCAAAACACCAAGTGTTCTTCCCCATTGTCCCATGGGCTCCACCACCATTTGCCCCCACCCACCCCATTCCCTTTTGGTAACCTCAGTTCTGTTGCAAATGTTTCAGGGTTTGTTATATTTCATCTTTTCCTTTGTTTTGTCTATTCACATTCCACCTATGAGTGAGGTTATCTGCTATCTTTCTTCTTTAGACTTGTTCCACTTAGTGTAATCCCCTCTAATTTCATCCATGTTGATTCAAATGACAGGGTTTAATCTCTTCCAAGGGCTGTGGCTGTGTAGTATTCCATTGCATATATGTACCACATCTTCATCTATTCATCTGATGTTGGGCACTTAAGTAATTTTCAGTTCTTAGCTATTGTGAATAGGGTCTCAAGAAACATTAGGATACATACATCTCTGCAGATGGGTGCTTTTTGTACCTTTTGGGTAGATGCCCAAAAGTGGAATGACAGGATCATATGGGATTTCCAGCTTCAGTTTTTTGAGGAATCTCCAAATTGTTCTCCACAGGGGTTGTACCAATTTGCACTCCCACCAAAGTGCAACAGTGTTCCCCTTTCTCCACTATCTTGCCAGCATTTTTGTTTACAGACTTTTGGATAATAGCCAGTCTTTCAGGTGTAAGGTGATCTCATTGCTGTTTTAATGTGCATTTCCCTGATAGGCAGCGAGTAGGAACATAATTTCATGTGCCTGTTGGTCATTTGTATAACCTCTTCAGAAAAGTGTCTCTCCAATTCCGTCTTCCATTTTTTGATTGGATTGCCTGTTCTGTTGTTGAGTTTTATGAGTTCTTTGTATATTTTAGATATTAAGACTTTGTCGGAAATATTGAACGCAAATATCTCTCCCAGTTAGTAGGTTTCCTTTTGGTTTTGGTGATGTTTTCTTTGTTGTGAAGATGTTCCTTAGTTTGACGTAGTCCCAGTTGTTTATTTTTCTTTTTTTTCCCCTTAATGGTGCAGTTGAGTCCCCGAAGGCTTCTCTATGACTGATGTCATGGAAAGTCTTTCCTATGTTGTCTTCTAAGAGCTTTATGGATTTTGGTCTTATGTTCAAGTCACTAATCCATTTTGAGTTAGTTTTTTCCCCAACACCATTTGTTGAAGAAACTTTTTTTCCATATAATATTTTTGGCGCCTTTGTCATAGATTAACTGAACGTATGCGAGAGGGTCAATTTCTAGTTATTCAGTTCTATTCACTGATTTGTGCCTTCATTATTATTCCAGTAACATACCATTTTGATCACTATAGCTTTGCAATATAGTTCAAAGTCTGGAAGTGTAATCCCTCCAAATTAGTTCTTTTTTCTAATGATTGCTTTGACTGTTTGCGGTCTTTCGTTCCATACAAATTTTAAGACTTTTTGTTCTATTTCCTGGAAATAAGCCCCTGGGATTTTAATGGGGATTGCATTAAACCTATATGTTACTTTGGATAAGATGACCATTTTGATGATATTCATTCTTCTCAGCCACGAGCAGGAGATGTATTTCCATTTATTTGTGTCCTCCTCTATTTCTTTTAGGAAGTACTTGTAGTTGTCATTGTATAGATATTTTGCTTCCTTTGTTTGGTATATGCCCAAGTATTTCATTCGTTTAACTTCTGTTTTAAATGGTATGAGTTTTGTGATTTCATTTTCTTCCAGCTTGTTGTTTGCATATAAAAATACAACAGATTTTTGTGCATTGATTTTGTAGTCTGCCACTTTACTGTATCCATTGATGAATTATAACAGCTTTTGATAGCATTTTGGGGTTTTTCAATATACATAATCATGTCATTGGCAAATAATAAGAGTTTTACTTTCTCCTTTCCAATTTTGGATACTTTTATTTCCTTTTCTTGCCTAATTGCTCTGGCTAAGACAGTAGAATATTAAATAGCAGTGGTGAGAGTGGACACCCTTGCTTTGTTTCTGACCTAAGAGGAAACGCTTTCAATTTTTCACCTTTGACTATGATGTTGGCTGTGGAGTTTTCATATATGGGCTTTATTATGTTGAGCCTTCTATTACCATTTTATGGAGGTTTTTTTTTTAAATAATAAATGGGTGTTGGATCTTGTAAAAAGCTTTCTCTGCATCTATTGATAGGATCATATGGTTTTTCTCTTTGCTCTTGTCGATATGGTGTATGACGTTAATAGATTTACATATGTCGAACCATCCTTGCATCCCTAGGATGAATTCCACTTAGTCATGATGGTTGAGCTTTTTGGTGCATCATTGAATTCGGTTTGCTAATATTTTGTTGAGAATTTTTGCATCTATGTTCATTAGAGATATTGGTCTGTAATTTTCTTTCTTGGTGACATCTCTGTCAGCTTTTGGTATCAGTGCAACGTTAGCCTCATAAAATGTATTTGGGAGAGTTCCCTATTCTTCAATATTTTGGAAGAGTTGAGAAGAACAGGTGTTAATTATTTTCTGAAGGTTTGTTAGAACTCATTAGAGAAGCCATCTGCTCCTGAGCTTTTATTTTTGGGGAGACCCTTGATTACTTCTTCACCTTCTTTGCTTGTGATTGTTCGGTTCAAGTTTTCCAGTTCTTCTGGGTTCAGTCTTGGTAGACTATACTTTTCTAGAAATCTGTCCATGTCCTCAAGGCTGTCCATTTTGGTGGCATAAAGCTATTCATAGTAGTCCCTTATGATGTTTTGAATATCTGTGGTAACTGCTGGTAACTTCTCCCCTTTCATTTATGATTCTAGTTATAAGAGTTTTCTCCTTTTTTTTCTTTATGAGTCTAGCCTATGGCTTGTCAATTTTGTTTATTTTTTCAAAGAATCAACTTTTGGTTTCATTGATCTTCTGGATTGTCTTTTTGTTTTGTATTGCATTTATTTCTGCTTGAATTTTGTTTATTTCCTTTCCTTTGCTGAGTTTTTACTTCAATTGTTCAGGAGCTTATTGTTGAGATTCCAATTACTTTGTTGTCTTTCAAATTTTCTTTCTGTGGTTGATTTCTAGTTTTAGGCCATTGTGGTCAGAGAAGATACTTGATGTGACTTCAATCTTTGTAAATTTGTTGAGAGATGTTTTGTGTCCCAGCAAATGATCTATCCTTGGGAATAATCCATGAGCGCTTGAGAAGGAAGTGAAATCTGTAGTCTTTGGGTGAAGTGATCAGTTATGTCTATTAGACCTATCTGTTGCAGATGGTCATTTAAAGTGACTGGCTCCCTGTTAATTTTCTGCCTGGTTGATGTGTCCATTGTTCTAAGTGGGGTGTTGAAGTTCCCTATTATTATTGTGTTGTTGTCAATATTTCTCTTCAGGTCTGATAATGCTTGCTTCATATATTTTGATCTCCTTTATTTAGTGCATATATGTTAATAAGTATTATGTCTTCCTGCTGGATCAATCCTTTAATCATTATATAGTGTCCATCTCTGTCTTTTTGTTATGCTTTGTAGATGTAAGTCTGTTTTATCTACTATGAGTATAGCTGTTCCTGCTATATGTTGCTATTCGACTGTAGGCTTATCTTCCAGTCATTAACTTTGAGTCTTTGTTTATCTTTTGGAAGAAGGTGGGCTTCCTGAATGCAGTAGAAGGTTAGGTTATGCTTTTTAATCCAGTTGGCCACTCTGCGTTGTTTGACTGGTGAGTTCAGTCCATTAACGTTTAGGGTGATTATTGATATATAGCTGCCTAGTGTCATTTTATAATTTGTCTTTTGTATGTTGCTCCATATGATAACTTTGTTCTCTTTCTCTTTTTAGGCCGGATGGGTGCAGTTATGTTTTGATCTATTTTGCCTTTTGTTTTCTTCTTCGCATTCTCCCTGGGGATGTATTTTGAGGTTACCCTGAAGTTAGCGTTCACAGTTCTCTGTTTACTACCTAATTTTATTTGAAAGCATATCAGTCCTCCACTCATTCTAACTATCCACATTTTTGTTCTCTTCTCTTCCTCCCCACTTAATATTTAATATTTGCTGTCTTATTGTTTTTCTGTGTGTTTTCTTTATGCTTTATAGAGCATCCTTTAATATTTTTTGTAAAACTGGTTTTGTGATGATGTACTCCTTTAACTTTTGCTTGTAGAAAAGGTTTTTTATTGTTCCTTCAGTTATGCATGATAATCTTGCTGGATATAGTATCCCAGGTTGAAAATCTTTTTCTTTCAGCATTTTGAATATAGTATGCCATTTCCTTTCTGGCCTTCAGAGTTTCATTTGAGAAGTCCGCTGACAATCTTATGGGGGCTCCTCTGTATGTGAAACATTTTTCTCTAGCTGCTTTAATCATCTTTTTAATCTTGTATTTTTGACATTTTTATGATAATGTTTCTAGGTGTATTTCTTTTTGGATTTCTTTTACTAGGAACTCTTTGAGCTTCCTGAATCTGGAGGCTTGCTTCAGTCTTCAAATTGGGGAAGTTCTTTTCTATTATTTCTTCAAATACAGTTTCTGTCCCCTTTTCTCTCTCTTTCTCTGGGACCCCTATGATACGAATGTTGGTCCTTTTGGTGTTCTCCCAGAGGTCTTGAATGCTGTCTTCAATTCTTTGAATTTTTTTTTAATCTTTTTGCTGGTTTGCTTGATTGAGTTCCTCTGTCCTATCTTCCAGATCACTGATTATATTGGAAGCTTCATCCATCCTATTGTTGAGCCCTTCTATTGAGTCCTTTAATTCAGCCATCATGTCTCTTACCTGTTTGATGTCCTGTTTTAATTCGTCTCTTTGCTTCTTCCTGACATTCTTGTTTGCTGCCTCTACTGATTTCTGGATTCCCATGAGTATGTTAATCACTGTTACCCTAAAACCCTCTTTAGGTAATTTACATCCATCTGTTGTATTCAGATTTTCCCCTCGGTTTTTGATTGGATCCATCATTTCATGTAAATTTCTCTGTGCCTTTGCTCTGTTTGGCATTCTGTTAATATTTCTGAGGGTTTGGTTTCTCTGGTGTTGTGTAGGTTTGACTTGCCCAGGATTGGCAATCAGGTTGCAGTCTCGCCTCTACCCAAAAGGTGGCGCTAGTGAATATCATTGAAGTTTGGGACTGCCTTCTCACTGTATTCCAGGGGGTGGGGCATCCGATGGGCAGGATTTCCAGTGGTTGGATATGCAGTGGGTGGGATCGCCACTCAGTGGACCACAGACTCTGATGTGAATTGCTGTGGGAGGGGTTTGAGCTCTTTAGCTGATTTCTGCTTATGGCCACGCCCATCCCAACTTCTCTGCCCAGGCTCCACCTCAGCTCCTCGTGCGCTGTCTCTCTTTTCAACCCCTCCCAAGTCGTCCCTCTGTGACTCCGTGTTTCAGCCCCACTGGGCCAGCCTCTAGCAAGGCAGCCTCTGTAGCTGGTCCCGAAATTCCTAACCTCTGCCCCACAGCGCATCCAGAGACTCCTGAACTCCTTCCCCAATTCAAATCCACCGCATAGCTCAGAACCGTGCCAGGTGTCCTCACCCACCGTTAGTCGTCAGCTGATTCGTCTCCAGCTGAAGTGCCGGTTATTTCTTGGTGTTTGTCTCAGGAAAACAGGTGATTTTTTTTGTTTTTTTTCAGTGTCTGTGGGGAGTGACCCACAAATGTGTCCTATTGAGTCACCATATGGAAGTTGATCCAATTCCTATCTTTTTTTAATGATTCATTGATGAAGTTTTTAAGTTGCATCCCAAATTCCGCTTTCCCCCCAAATTGGGTGGCTTTAGTTGCCCAATTTAAACTAGCATAATGATTTTTAGAATTTATATATGATGTTATTACAGAACTGAGAGTGTGGAACAATAGTTTTGTTTTTTTTCTTGAAACACAATGTGTTAGCTGGTAAGAACTGACCCCTGTAACTGGCTGGTTTGCATAGTGGAAGATTCTTTGGGTCAATTAGAGAATTAGAGAGTAGATAAATTATTTGAAGTATATCATTTAATGGGGAAGCGTGGTCTCAGAGAGGTCAGATGAGTTGCCTAAGGTCACACAGCAAGAACATGACAGATTCAGGATTAGAGTTGGGGTCTCTTGGCTCCCAGTCCAGTGCTCTTTCTCATTCAGATTGTTTTGAAAAGATGCTTCTCACAGGCTCATCTTGGAACCCAAAAATTCAGCATCACCTTACCTGCAGGTGATTTAAATGCCTCATAAAGTTTGAGGCCTACTATCCTACAATACAAATCTCTGGCATCTCTGTGACCCCCAAATAGCAGAAATAACAGGAAATGTTTCTAAAATGTTAAGCTCAGTTTGGAGAAGTTACATAATTCTTGTGATTTTCAGAGATTCACAAGAGGTATTTAAAAATACAGATAATTCTAAAATCTTCTTTTTATCCATTTATAAAAGTATATGCAATGCACAAGAAATAATGCTGGTTCTAGACCAAAACCTGCCTTTAGGTATTATTCAGAGAATGGAGAAAATGCCTTTCCCCTTGTACATGCTTGTTAATAGCAGTCACAAAAGTACATATTTATATGAAACTATGTGTAAATGAAAATCTCTAAAGTAAAAATCTGCATATGTGAAAATCTGGATATGTGAAAATCTATGTCTCAGTGTGTATAGTTATAATCTTGGAATTAAAAAATAATAAGTAAATAATAGATTAGTCAGACTGAACTTTATAGTTTCCTGAGAACTTGAAAGAGATAAAGTTCAAATAACCTTTCCTATTTTCCAACTGACAACTGGCTTATGAAGTTATGTGAGACAGGAAGAAAGGAGACATTTCCTTAAAGTCTTTAACAACCTTTGGAATTTTTGGCACCTGGGTTAATTCATAAATATGAATGTTTAGGACCAGTTCAGAACTTTTGTTGGGGAACTTAGAAACATACATGTTAGACAAAATTCACTTAAGAATCAATAGAAACGTTTTTTGATTTCCCACATTTACTGTAAAATAAAAACATTTCTTCAATTTCCCCTTCTGTAACTGGGGCTGTCTGATCTTCCCTGATGAGTTGTGATGAGGATGCAGTGATTTCACATATGTTACACCTGAATCCCCAGTAAATCACTCTTAGCACACACTCCTACAGAGAATACTTTTTCTGCCTCTGTCTAATTTTTTGAGGGCTTTTAGACTTTTATCAATATCTGAATCATCTCTGTGATTCATTATGTCATTTTTATCTCACTGGTTATGCCTTTCTACCTGCTCTTATTGTCATGCATAGACCAATCATTTGCCCATGGGCTATACTTTCCTTAGGGACAGAGACCACTGTCACCCACTGAACCTGAACAGTGTCATTTTTATCATAAGTGCTCAATAATCATGTGTTTAAGGATGGAAGCAATAGATAAGGAAATGTGAGCCTTGGACATAAATACCAAATACCAATTAACTTGCTGGTGAAGAGTATTTCTGATTAGGCAAGCAGTTCAGGGAGTGGGCAAGCTGAATACATAAAGATATTTGTTTGTTTGGTAACAAAAGTCTTTCATGTCATTAATTTCCCTTCACTTGAGTTACCTAATGAAGAAATGCAATCTCACAGGATGTATATGCATAGGTAGTGACTATGTGAAGGAGAATGTGAAGTCAGTGAGGGATGGATATGTGACCATATAAACAAATAGCCCTGTTGTTTCCTGTGAACCCACATGTGACACTAATCCAGAAATATATGCCAGAGGCAGTTGACATGTGCTTTGAATTACTAGTTGTGATGTTTCTGAAATTGCATGCATGGTATGACTTCCATCCCAATGTTCTCAATCAGATTCTAGGGATTGATTAATCATGCTATCAATAACAAAGAAACAGGTGCGTTTTCTGAAGCACTGTACTTGCTACAGGGCATCTTTCTTTCATTGCCACCTCCTCGTAAACACAGTTTGTGGTTTTTCTATTCGGTGCTAGCAAAATTGCATGTGGAATCCTTCCTCTGATAAAGCAGGCACAAACTTCTATTCGGGGACTCTAAGACTGCATTTTAATCACAGTCCACATCATTAGTACAAAGTTCATTTTACTAGTGATGTGGCGTGACTGGGCAGAAACAGAACATCAAAGCCTCTGAACAGCCAAGGAACAGAGTCTGGGAAGAATATATTTTTAATGCTCCATCTAGATTATCTGGTGAATATTACTGCTATTTGTTAAGACATTTCTATGAGTTTTTGGTTCAAGTTTTATATATATTTATTATTGAAAAGCTATTAAAATATTAATGAAAGTGTGTAGGATGAGAAGGAGGCAGATAAGCAATGACAACATATTTCTCAAAAAGAAAAAATGGTTGAAGGAGCAGCATTGGTTGATGGAGCAGGATAAGGGGAGTCAGAGGTGAAAGGAAGATGCAGGAAGAAGTTCTGACCAACAAAACCTGGGACTGGCTAGGAGCACCAAGTGTATTGCTGAGCACCAACTGGGTTTGCTTGAAACTTGAGGTCAGTACTTCAGGTAAAGGTGGTGGGGTATTCAGGTACAGATAGTTTCACAGTCATTAATTTCCAGATTTTCATCTTCCTGCTGTACTCTTTCTTAAAATGTAATATTCATTGCGGTAACTTTGATTTACAAAATAATAAAGGCTCATCTGTATAGGTGAACCATATCTCGAACTTATGACAACACAACCTGTCCACTGCCAACTTACCAAAGTCCTTTTCCACTGTCCATTAGACTGCACCACCACTTGCCCCACTTGCTACCCCTCTACTGATAACCTCAGTTCTGTTGTCAGTGTCCAAGGGTTGGTTTTATTTCATCTGTTCCTTTGTCTGTTCAGGTTCTACCTATGAGTGAGGTCATCTGATGTCTATCTTTCTTCTTCTGACTTATTTCACTTAGCATAATCCCCTCTAGGTCCATCCATGTTGATTCAACTGACATTTCTTGCAAGGGCTGTGTAGTATTTCACTGTAAAATATACACAGTTTAGAAAAGTTCTTTTTGGTCATATGCAAACAAACAATAATTTAAAACCTTACAATTGCAGGCAAAAACTGGGAAAGTCTTCAGAAGTTTTGAAGCAGTATTTTGGAAACTTTGGCCAGATATTATGCATACTGGTGCTTTATACCCTGAGGGAGAAAAGTTCAATTACCGCTCCTCCTATTTCTATCCTAAAATGGTGCCTTTCTACCCCAAAACAAAGACTCACTTGGATACACAAGAGTTTTCTGACTTTTCGATTCTCATGTACTTCTATATAGTTAACCAATATTTATCAAATATTTGAGGAAAAACAGCAATGAAAACTAGAAAGACTAATAAGCAAATGGAAAACCTTACCATGAAGGAAATAGAGGTGATGAGATAGTGGAGAAATTGCAATGTAACAAATCAAAACTCAGACTCTTCTTGGAAAGAGTAAAGGAGGCATTGCATCTCTAAAACAAAAAAAATGGATGCCAAAAAAATGAAACATCAGGTAACAAAAAACGCTCTTAGAAATTAAAAGTGTAACTGTAAAATTGTAAAAAATGAATCAATAAGAGACTGAAGACAAATTTAAGGAAATTTCCCAAATGTAGAAACAATGTCAAAGATTTAGAAAATATGGGAAAGGACATTAAATTATATATACATTAACCCAGGGAATCAAACATTTGATGTATTGGGAACAAGGGAAATTTATGGGAAAGGGGAATCATAAATGTTACAAATGAAAGGATCATTTGACCTGCTTGCTGGGTTCATTCTCCTCTGAGCAGAACAGGAGCCATGACATTATAATATGAGGAAAAACAACTTGGCAAATTATATGGTCTTGCAGGATACATGATTCATATAAGTCTAATGATAAAACTATTATCAGGTTTTGATTTTCAGAATCAATTTATGAACAAAATGCAAAAATGTTATAATGATTATGGTACAGGATATAATTAATAAGGTAGAATGTATATTTGCGAACTTGAAAATTATAAATAAAGTTATAGTTGAAAGAGAATTGTAAGAAGAAAATGGGAATATATATTGAACTATCTTTGTATCCCAGGATGAACCTGCTTGATAATGTTGTGTTATTCTTTTAATGTTAAGTCATTAGTTTGAGGATTTTGTTAATTTATAATTTTCTAACTATACATGTTCCTCTTATAGCTTTCTTTGCTGCTCTTGCCATATCCCATATGTTTTGGTATGTGTTATTTCCATTTCATTGGTTTCAAGATAGTTTTTCATTCCCTTTTTGATTATTTTTTTCTGATTCCTTGACTGTTCAGGAATGTATTGTTTAATTTACACATTTGTGAAATTTCCAGTTTTTCTCCTGTTATTGATTTATTGATTTCTAGTTTCTAGTTGTATGTTGTCCTTGGAGAAGGATCTATTTAAGGTCACATTTTGATTTCATTGTTTGTTTTTGGTTGTCCAATTTTATGAGTTCTCTGAATGTTTTGGATATTAACCACTTGTCAGTGGTGTGAGAGGGAAAAATATCTTTTCCCATTCAGTTAGATGCCTTTTTTATGTGAGTGTCCTTTGTTGTGTAGAAGCTTTCTAGTTTGATGTAATCCTATGTGTTCATTTTGGATTTTATTTGCTTTGTGATTGGAGTCAAGTTCCCAAGGAGATCTCCTGGTCTATGTCCAATAATATTTTGACTATGTTTTATTCTATGTATTTTATGGTTTATGGTCTTACATCTTAATTCTTTAATCCATTTTGAGTTAATTTTTGTGTATGGTGTTAGGTAGTGGGCTGGTTTCAACCTTTTTCATGTGGCTGTCCAATTGTCCCAGCACCATTTATTGAAGAGACTATACTTGTCCCACTGTAAATTTTTGGCTCCTTTGTCTAGCATTGGAAGTCCATATATTTGTTGGTTTTTTTCTGGAATTTCAGTTCTGTTCAATTGATCTGTATTTCTGTTTTTATTCTAATATCATGCTGTTTTGATTATCATTGCTTTGTAATAGAGTTTGAAGTCAGGGAACATGCCTCCTCCATTACTGATTTTTTTTCCTGAGAATTGTTTTTGCTATCCTGGATTATTTGTAGTTCCAAGTAGATTTTGTGATTTTTTTTCTCTTGCTGTGAAGACTGTCTTTGGAATTTTGATTGGGATAGTGTTAATGCCCTCTGACTGTTTATACTGATGCTTTCCAGGCCCTACAGCAGAGTTAGAGGGTGTTTATGACTTCTCTCCTCTTAGCTATAATGGGGCCACAAGGTTGGTTGTCCTTCCACATAAAAGGACACTTAATTTCCAAGAGGAGAAAGAGGAACACTATTTAGGTGAGTTTTGTGCTGCTCTGTGGTGGTTTCTCATCAATTACAAGGCAACTTTTCTAGACCAGTAATTCCCAACAGTGTCTCTAATGACACTTTGGATGAGACGGTCTTTGCTACACAATGCTGCCTTATTACTACAGGATTAATTCCGACACTTTTGGCTTCTAGTCTCAGAAAAGGATCACACCCAGTTAAGGTTGTCACATGTATCTCCAGACATTGCCAGATGTCCTTTTGGAGGTATAATTGTCCCCTGTTGAGAACTCCTGCTCCCAACTCCTTTTCTGAGAACTATGAGGACTTGCGGAAGAACCTGTGAGCCCCTGAGTAGCTGTGAAGATCCCACAGGTTCTATAGTCTCACGGAAGACCTCTAGACACAATTTAACAATTTCAGCTGAGTTCATATTGGCTAAGAAGGGGTCTCATGTTGGTTATGGGCAGCAAGCACTTGCATCCCAGCACGATCTCCACTAGATTTGGGCTGAGGTGGCAATTCTGTGACTTCAGCTCTCTGTGGGTTTGACAAAACTTATGAATTGACATATATTTAGGATATATTTTTTTATGCTTGGAAACAATGCCTTTTCTAACTCGCATAACTTAAGTGGAAGCTTGCATGCTAACGGTCATAATTTAAAATTTTTCTTACTGTCATGCAGAAGAGTGGGGGTTAAGCACCTACCCTGTATGCCAGCGGTTTGAACCAATTCCTCTCTAGTCATAAACACATTCTTTTCATATTACTATTCTGACTCTATGAGTGACAGTGTGTTAGGCTTAATTAGCAACTTTCCAGGGTAGGTTTTATATTCCTCTTTTAATTTATTCTCTAATATAGGTTTGGGTTTAGTGCAGAAAACCACTGGGCAGATGGGGGAGGAGGATGGAAGAACAGTGTGTCATTGTGGTATTAGACCAACACTCATTCTTCTCCCAGAGGCTTCAAGTTTGGATGCCTAGGGGCCTGGTGGGAAATATAAATGAGTAGCGTGCATTGGGTCTGTGTTCACTCTCTTTTCCTTGACACCGTGGCCCTCCATTTGGTAGCAGCAGGGACACAGAGAAATATTTCTTTATAAGAAAACAGCAGAGCAAGCAGAATATGTATGTACTCACTTTGCCTGAGGATTGGCAGACTTTGTTTTCCCTGCACAGAATGTTTTAATTGGGAATCTTACTGTGAAAATTCCTGGGCACTGTTGGTTATCGTGAAGCTATCCATGAATATCACCTGTCTGCCCTGAGACCATTTCCATCAGTATTACTATTTATTAGACATCCACAACTTTCAGTCTGTTTGGAGTTCCGAAGGTGCAGCAATGAGCCACACAGACCTTGCCTGTGTGGCATTTACTTTTGCTCAGCATTCTAACAGGGAGGTGGGGCCTCTACCTGGAGAGACCTGCCACTTACCTCTAGCCAATTGGTACCAACAAAGATGCTGATGCTGTGTGACCACATGTCATTTTCCAAGAGAAATCACATGTTGGCCTATTACTGAAATTTTCTTATTTTTAAAAGAATATTGACTTACCATGTTTTAAATCACCATGGAGGTCAAACAAAATCTGTTTGTAGGAAGAATCTGACTGGTGGCCTCTGTCTAACACCATTTTGCCCTTGCTAGTCTGCTCGAGCCGAAACATGGAATGAAATGACAGCTATAGTCATGTGAATTTCCTTCTCTGGAAGCAGCCAACCAACTGTCAGGGATTCAGCAGTTTCAGGATTTAATTTTCAAAACAAGTTCCACAACTTTAGTGAATGACATTTAAAAATCATCCTTAAACAAACCAATGGGGGGAAAAAGTAACTATACAAATGAGCAGATGATGGTTGACTGGGCTCAGCTGAATGTGGTCAAGTGGTTTTTACAATGAGGTTGTATTTCCCAATTCAGATGGCTGTAAGAAAACGATTCCTATTGCAGGACACTTGCTATTGACAAACATGAACCTCTGTGGCCCAAGTTGGTAGGCGTTGTGAGAGTTTTCTAATGTTGCCTATGAGTTTATTGTCTTGTATATATGAAAGGCCAAAATAAAAATTTTTGGAAATTTTATAGTATAATAATTGTGAATTTCACTTTCTCTTGCAAAGGAAGCTATTTTGGTGTTTCTTGACATATAAAAAGTTTAGCAGATTCATCAGTACTGATGGACTCTGCCTTTTTTCAGTTATGTACGTATATGAAATCTTTTCATGGAATGCAGCAACTTTTCATTAATCACTAGTTTAATGAAATTAAACAGATTCTAGTCATTGTTCTGTGAACTTCTCATCTCCGTTGAATGCCACTCTATGTAGTTTTCTCCTACCTACCTCTTCCCATTGGACTCCTTTCACATGTCTCTGACACCTCTGACTCCATCTCTGGTCTCAGGAACTTGCCTCTTTCTCCATCACTCTACTTCACAGCCCTGTGCAGTTGAAGGGTATCTTGCTCTTTTAACAATTCTTTCTCAGTTTGGAGGCCTTCAAATAAAACTCCCATGAACTACACCAGACACACATCATCCAAATGTCAATATTTGGATAGAAGGACTCTTGTCCACATTTCTTTATGTCCCATGACCTGGTGGCATGTAACTGACATCTCTTTGACTCAAGGTGGTTCTGTGTCTTCCATACTTATGTCTCAAATTATAAGGGATCTGACAATGTGCCCCACATTTGAGCTCATAGGAACTTGGAGACTGAGATTCTTTGTTGCAAATCATGCCTGATCTAAGCTTTTAGAGATTCCCACACTGGAAGGGACCTAAGATCACAGCTTTTGCTCATGTGACAGGGAGTAGACAGTTGAAGTTCTCTTCTAATTAGAACTGCTTTATCAATGATATACCACTGGCTTCTATCAAATCTCTTTCTAGATTTGAATATATATGTATTTATGTTTGTTTGAGAAAAGGAAGGCATTTTGATCTTATTCCACAATTGTTCTGTCTTAATGTACTACAGTATTCTGAATATTTGTGCAGAGAGATGTTTAAAATATACCCTCCTCTGAAGGTAGGAAGGTGGTCTACCTTATTTGAAGTCTCCTGAGCGTTATATTATGCTAGTAAAGATTCTTTGGACTTTTTGACTTGTACAGTTTTAATTATATTTCTGCAAAATACAATTGTAATGTCAGTAGCATGAACAACTTTGCAAATTACAAGTATTTTGAAGACAAACTTTTACTATTCAATTAATGTCAAATTCAAGGAAACTTAAAAATGATTTTCAGTCCACATGAATTCTATGAAATAAGAGCTTTTGAATCATTTTAAACTCACTGGCCATGGCCAAAACAAGCAAACCAAATCCCATTTTTAATTGGCTAAAATTTTCTCATTTTGATGTCAGTTTTATCTTTGGAATATTTTATATGTGTTTCCCTTATTTTAGAAAGTAATTAATATGCTCATTGAATCTTTTATATTACTCTTACATGAAAATTGAGTTTTACAAGTAACACTCGAAGGACTGAAATTTTTCATTTTTCAACATTGATCTGAGACTTACAAGAGCTCAGATGTACTTTGTGAATTTTAAAAACTATTACTGAGAAAAAAAAGTTGGTGTCGACTGAAGTTGGTTCCTAGGGCTCTCCAGAGAAAGCCCAAGAGTTTTCCAGAGTTGACACAAGGGGAAGCATTTTTGAAACTTTGGCAGCTCCTGGGGCTGCTTATAACATTGATGGAGCTTGGAGCTGAGCAACAAAGTTTGCAGGTGGGTGAGAAAGACACGGGGATTGGGTGCAGATACCGTATTAGCTTGCAACAGCACTCAGGCTTGCAAACTTTTTCAGAAAAAGGATGGCGGCTGCTCTAATCTCCAGTGGTATGGGGGCCGGGGCCTTCAGTGGCAAACTTGATCTCAACCACATAATGCTTCTTTCATGGACTCTTCCAGAAATAGCAGAGGCAAAAGAACTAATTTCCAGGGGCACAATGCAGACAGTGCTGGGAGCAGCAAACCTAGGTTGAGCTGGGCGAGGGATGGGAGCTATGGTTTGCTTCCTGCAGGAACTCTTGGCTTGAAGAAAGCCCAAAAAGAGAGATTTGGGAGGAGCTAAAAAAGAAGCACAGAGGCAAGGCGCTCCTGTCGCCCATACCTTGGGGCTGGCGCTCCATTGACTGTGAACTCTGGTGAAATAACCTGTGAACAAGACTTGGTCATGGAGGCTTGGTGAGTAAAGCAAGCCCAAGCAGAACCAGTAGAGTCTAGTCTGCCAGCACTAACCAGTCCAGTTTTATCAGCAAAACAAGCGCGCCCCCCCATTACACATAGGTGGCAACTGATGCACTGCTCCTGGACCCCTCCCCCACCGGGCAGCCATCTTCACTCCCTGACACAGCAGAAAACACTAGGGAGGCCTGTAAGGGTAAAAAATATAAAACAAAAACAGAGACACCCCCCACCCCCTACAGAAAACAAAAAGCTAGCAGCTGATCAACAAGAACCCATACCATGGGGGGAGTTGGGGAACACAGTGTACATTGAAAGCTCAAGAAATGGAAACACAGCTAAATAACAGCTTACCAGAAATCAATTTTGAGGACATGGAACATTGATTCTTTTTTACAGATAAAGAATTCTAAGCTGCATTCATAAAGAAATTTTGAGACAAAAGAAAATTTGGAAAAACAAACCAGCAACCTCAAAACCATAATTAAGGAGCAGAAGGCAGAAATTGAAGTTCTATAGGAAAAACTTACAGAGATATAGCATGTAAAGAAGGTAATTAATAAAAATAAGAATAACACAATGGCATCATATTCGAGATCAACCAAAAGGAGGAGAGGAAGACTGCAAAAGAGTGGAGAATAAACACATATTATTGAACAATCATTCAGTAAAGGAGGAAATTAAGGATGAAATTAAAAAATACCTGGAGTCAAATGAAAATGAAGATGATACATCAGAATGTGATGCTGCAAAAGCAGTAATATGAGGGAAATTTATAGTGATACAACCCTACCTCAGAAAGTAAGAAAATCACAAATAAAAAAAACTATATCTTCACCTGAAGGAAGTAAAAGAAGAAGGGAAAAAGAAACTTAAATTCAATAGAAGGAAGGAAATAACACTTAGGTCAGAAATTAATGAAATATGCATCAAAAAGTCTATCCTAAAATCAATAAAACCAAAAGCTGGTTTTTGAAAGAATGTGCAGCATAGACAGGCCACTATCCACACTCACAAAAATAGAGGATGAGAAAGCACAAATAAATAGAATCAGAAATTAATGAAATTCCATATTATCCAGTTATTCTCCTGCTGGGTATTTACTCTGAAAACACAACAACACTTATTTGCAGAGGTTTGTGCACCCCATGTTCATTGCAGCATTATTCACAATAGCCTAGATCTGGAAACTACCTAAATGTCCATGAACAGATGAGTGGATAAAGAAGATGTGGTACATATACAAAGTGGAATACTATACAGACATCAAAAGGGAGAAATCTTGGTATTGCAGCAACATGGAAGAACTCAGATAGAATTATGCTTAGCAAGATAAACCAGGAGAAAGACAGACATCCTATGATAGTGCTAATATGAGGAGTAGGAGACTGAAAACAAATGAATGACATAAATTAAACAATACCAGACATCAGAGAGAGAAAGAGACAGCAATAGACTCAGAGTTAAGGGAAAAAATGGCAAATCAAAGTGTACAGAAGAGATGGGGAAAGGGTGGTGGGAAACAGGGTAAAGAGATTAATTGTAAAGTGAAGGGAAAAAAGAAGATAGTGTTAAAACTATTGTGCTATATACAGATGTAAATATGCTATTAAAATATAAAACTAGGTTTGATAGAACTGATATAAAAAACTGTGTCTCACATATCATTCATAGTCGATGTATTTTATTTTACTGCTATACACCGACAGCCATTTCAAAAGGATACATCCCAAGTTTAAAAGCTTCCTTTGGTGAATGTTTATAATAGTTTATAAATGCTGAGACTATCATAAATTTTATAAATGTCTCATTTACTATAACCAGCTGATCTCAGCTTGTATTCTAGTGTGGCATTTTTATTTTATTTGAAATGATATCAAATGGAATAGCTTGAAGATTGAACTTGATCATTTATTGCGTGACTCTAAGAACTTTCAAGAGTGCGAAAACCACATTTCATTTCACTAAAATTTGTGTATGTCACATCTTTGCTGCCTAATGTTCTTGGCATTTAAACTGCTTGGTATCTAAGTGCACATATTTATTGTTTGTCTCATCAGATACCATCTATTTATGGCAGTTGCAAAACTGAATCCTAATTTTAAAAAGATGGTGTAGAGCTACCAAGTTTTCATCATAATCTCAGTGCAACCTGAACCGTGTTGTCAGAAAAGCAGGAGGTTCAGACTTCTTGGATCAAGTCTGAGTTCTCCAGAGGCATTATCTCTAAGACGTTTTGTGATTGTTTACTGACTACCGGTTTATAAATGGCTCAGCAAACAAGAACACCAATAAAAACAAGATACCAAATCAAATCCTGGTGACTTTATCTCCTGAATTTTTTGGGACCAATAGACCATTGTGGATCCCCAACTCCAAACAGCTTAATATATCTTATGATCAGGCCAATTTATTTTCATCTTCATATTTTATTCTTTTTTAGAGAAACTTGATTTAAGTCCGTGTATTGCCAAGGGTGAGAAGCTGAGAATATGGACAGAGAGGTAAGATTCAACTAACTGTAGCCCCTCTTTGATTTTTTTTTTTCTTTAAAAGCAGCCTTTTAAGCTGTATTTTTAATATTATTATCCATGGGCGGAAAGTACAGAAGTGAGCAGAAATTTGGCCTCCTTTGTAGCACTCATGAACAGAGAGGATGATTAACGAGAGTAGCCAACAATGTAATAGCAAAACAGTCTATAGAAGTTAAACAAAAGTGCCTTCGGAATGTCCAAGGATTCCCATGATCCGGTGTAGGGCCTCCTTTGCCTGCCCACTGCCCCTATTTTTGATTAGATTTATAAACACAGCACCACATATTTTCATGGGGCTTATTGCTCCGGGGCAGAGTTAGATTGACTGCATTGGAACTCTGAGGCTTGTGAGTTTGGGGCAAGGCTAGAGTGAAATAAATAGCGCAATTGTTTTTGTGGGGTGACCATGGGGCCTACTCTGTTCTGAATTACACATGGCTTGGCCCTTTGACCTGACCAGACTGGCAGAGGCTGGCAGGGCTGACACTGTGTGGGAAGAGCCCGGCACTGAAGGCGGGGTGTAGGCCACCAGCCACATGAAACTTAAGTAATTACTTAGGGAGACCACATCTGTGACACCTCAACTTCATCGAGCACATCATCTTATCAGTTACTTTTTCAACAGGAAGCACCAATGGGAGAAAAAATGAAATCCAAATGTAACATGAAGCCTTTGAGGAACTATGTGTGTGTGTGTGTGTGTGTGTGTGTGTGTGTGTATATATATATATATATATGTATATATATATATATTGCATATAGAGGTATATGTGAATATGCATATCTTAGTTGACTGAATTTTGAATTATCTTCAAGGGTATTTCACCATATGACTCAAACTTCATTATGATGATTTTTAAAAAATACATGAGGTTTGGGAAAATGCTGTGTAAGTTATAATTAAGGTTCATTCATTGCAATGAGTTAAACTGAAATTCTTTAATAATAAATGAAAGCATGGTGTCCCCTGTTGACTTAGTGGTTAAGTCTGTGGCCTCTGGATGGCGCTGTCACTTAAATTCCAAGGACTCAGGATCTCCTCCTGGAGTCAGAGGAACAACCAAGATGAACAACTAAATAAAATAAATAAATGCTTCCTCCTCCTCTCTCTTCCTGCCTGCAGCCGGCCTGTCTGCTCACCTTCATTCCTGCCTGCACCTTTCTCTGTATCTGTCTGCCTGTCTATCTATCTATATATGTATCTAAGCTCATGGACATAATTCTTCAAAGGAGTCATGACTAAAGGTATACAGAAAATTTCCAGAAAAGTTTGAGGGGAATAGCATGGACTGACACTTTTGCATCTGAAGAAATTTAATCTGATTCACAGGATGATGAGTTAGATAAATAATCTGTCTGTGGAAGAGTTTGAAGTCACTCGCTTACATTTTTATTTTCAACTCAGTTTTGTAATTTTCAAAGACAATATGAGCAGAGAACTATGGTTGTTTACTCCAGACTCTGACATTCTTTCCTAGGGAACATGGCTTAATAACACCCCTGCCTTTCATTATTGACATGATGTGTCTCCTTCAAAGGCACATTTTGCTTTTCTTTGGAGATGCAGCTGACCCAAGTAGAACCGAAGACATACCTGCTCCCACGCACATGATGGTAACACTGCTGCCAGCTGTTTGGGTCCTGGAGGTGGGCCACGCTGACATGTTTCTCTTTGTTGACTGTTCCACGGAGAGGCCCAAAGCAGTAAAACAGCAAAACGACCATCACCAAG
>RJWH01000373.1:419650-712514 GCA_004363575.1 Solenodon paradoxus
ATTTCTAAAATTCAGGGGAGAGTCTGCCAGCTTCTAAAATTTTGCGTTCTATGTCATATCATATCTATTCAAATCAATGGGTTTAGCTTAACTTCTGGCTTGCTTGCTTGTGTGTGTGTGTATGTGTATGTGTGCACGCTCCTGTAAGTCTGGACAAAGTGGTGGCTATAGCGTGATTAATAACCATACCACCACCACCGTTCTTGAGGACTTATTATCTGCTCACCATGATCCTAAGTATCTTACATGCATCACCAAATTTCATTTCATACTTCCGTAGAGTGGCATATTGCTAAAACTTCTTTATAATACAAAATTAAAAAAAACGAGTACCTAAATAAAAAAACAAAAGTGAACTAAAAAAATGAAAACAAAAGATTTTCTTTCCTGAAAGTTTGGACTAAAATGTGGGTGTGCATTATACATAGCTAAATACACAATATCATTTCTGTTTGTGTCCTTCCTGCTGGAAACTGGTTACCTGGCCACCTGGCCATAGTCCTCTACAGTATCAGCTGGAAAATGTCCTTAGTTGGAAAATGAGTCTCAAGTGGAAATTGTGAGCTTCCAGAAGGAGAAAATGTATTTTGGAGTCAACTTGCAGACTCCATATACAGGGTATATTTTATTCTCCTTTTAGATGAGGAAGTCAGGTGATAACTTCCTTAACAATACATACTGCAAAAGGGTTAAAACAAGATATGCTGTTTGACTCCATTCTATAAATCTCACCCCTCTGCCCTATAATTTCTCTCTTTTTTTTAATGGATGATGTCACTAGATCGGATGGGGCATTGTGAAGAAATGTCAGGATGAGGTCTAGGACAGGTGCTGACATTCTCAGAAGGGAGACCTGAGCTGGTTCACACATTGCATTCAGCAGCCTCATAGGCTGGCAGAGAAAATGATGACATGGGAAGTCATCATTTTAAGGCCCCTGGAATCTTTCTGGCTCCTTGTTACACTCTGGGCTCTAAAAAGAAACTTCTGGCTATCTTCAGTTCATGGACATTTTTCAGCTCTTTTATTTCCTTGATGGGAACTTTGTTTTCCTTACTGAGCCAGAATATTCCACTGTTAGACCCCTGAGGAAGAAGATGGAGGAGAACTTCTTTGCAAATTGTATATTCAACAGAGGGGTCAGGTTTCTTCAAGAGGAATATTTATTCTCTGTGAGTCCAAGAGACTTGGACATCTTTGCAAAAGCCTCAAGTTTTATATTTTTAAAACAATAGTCAGAGGCCGAGTGCCACTTGATAACTTGGCTGTTAGAAGGTCAATAAAATGAGACAGGGAGAATAATTATACTCCATGTAGATCAGGTGCTTGTGAGAGGGAATAAGATGGAAAGGATGGTATGTATGTAAGTGTCAGGGTGGAAACATATATTATAAGACAGTGTTATGCATCAGGAATATAATATGAGTCATGCATTAACTTTACATTTTCTAATAGCCCCATTAATAAAGTTAAAAAGAAATAAGTGGATTAATTTCCATACTGTATTTTATTTGAGCTATATACACAAACATTATTTTAACTTACAATCAAATAAGGTCTTTGAAATCTGCATTTTTCAGTGACAGCAGATGTCAATGTGAGTTAGATTCACGGCACATGATCCTAAGTCCCTGTGGCTGGCAGCTGTGGCAGTGAGCAGTGCAGTTACAGCTGACTAGACCGGGAAGTCTTGCCACTCACATTTGCCTGGGAGAATTTAAGGAACTTTTAGAGAACTGTAATGTCCCAGCCTACAAAACATTGCTTAAACAATATTTGCTCACAAGATAGTACTCCCAACCTTGTCTCAACTGTACCTGTCATTCCTAACATCACTTCTATGATACTGAAAGTCTGGAGAAAAGAGAATATTATTGGAGATCAGTTCAGTGTGTTCTTGCAGTGACTGAAGACCTGCTCCAAAGGCAAACTTGCTTGATGCTGGGTGGTACACTGGAGATTGCATCAGGCAGGTGTATTTGCTTAGGTAAATGTTTCTTTATCCTTCTCACACATGCCTAAAATGTAATCTATGTTCCTGTGAAGGTGTTTCTTTTTTTGAGTTCTTTTAAAAATTTAATTGATTTTATTGAAGGGATATTGCATTATGAAATTACATAGTCTTAAGGAATACACCATAGCAGATCAGCTTCTATGTATAATATTGTAAATTCACCACCGTTTCCATTTTTCCTTCACCTTTAAATTAATCTCTACTCAGTTTGTTTCCTACCCTTCCTTTCCTACCACCTTTCATTTGCCTTTTTTGGCTGAAATCTTTTGTTTGGTTTAGGTTTTTTTAATTCTATTTTTGTTTAATTTAGATCATTCATTTGCTTGTTGTCTCTGTACATCTTACTTGAGTGATATCATGCAATATCTGTTTTTCTCCTTCTGGCTTCTCTGGCTAAGCATCATTCCCTCCAGATTCATCCATGTTGCTATAAATGACAAGATTTCACTCTTTTGATAGCTGCATACTATTCCATTATATATACACATATATGTATGTATATATAAATATATATCATATCTTTTTTTATCCACCCATCTGCTGTTTCTAGCTCTTGGCTATTGTAGATGACGAATGAACATAGTGGTGCAGAAGTTTTTCCTGATAAGAGATTTTGTATCCTCTGGGTATAAACCTAGGAGTGGGATTACTGGATCAAATGGTAAATCCATCTTTATTTGTTTGAGGTATGTCCATACTGTTTTTCAAAGAGGGTCCACCAATTTACATTCTCACCAACAGTGTAGAAGTGTTCCCTCTTCTCCACACTCTCTCCAACACCTGCTATTTCCAGTCTTTTCAACATAGGTCATTCTCACTGGTATGAGGTGGTATCTCATTGTAGTTTTTGTTTACATTTCACTGATGAAGAGTGATGTAGAACATTTTTTACAGGTTTCTGTGAGCCATCTGTATGTCCTCTTTAGAAAGGTCTCTATTCAACTCTTGCCTATTTTTGAGTGAGTCATTTTTTTTTAGTTAGATGTAGTCTACTTTTTCATTTTTCTTTGGTTTCTTTTGCTGTCACTATCCCTTCAACAAAGACCTCTTTAAGGTTGAGATCATGGAGTGTTTTCTCCATATTTTGTTCTAGTATTTTATGGTTTAAGTTCTTATGTACAGATATTTGATCCATTTTGAATTGATTTTTGTACTTGGTGATAATGAATATTCTAACTTCTTTCTTTACTATTTTTTTGAGAATGTCTTTCCAGTTTTCCCAGTGCCATTTATTGAATAGACTTTCCTTCTTCCATTATATTCTTTTGGCACCTTTGTCATAGACTAACTGTGCATATAGGTTTGGTTTTATTCTGGGCTCTCCATTCAATTCCACTGATCACTGTGTCTGTTTTTGTTTCGGTACCATGCAGTTTTGATGATGATTGCTCTATAGTATAGTTTGAAGTATGAAAGTGTGATTTCTCCACTATTCCCTTTTTTTCTCTTAAGATAAAGTAGGTTATTTGAGGTTTTCTGTAGTTCCAATAAAACTACAGTATTATTTGCTCCATTTCTTTGAAAAATATTCTTGGGATTTTGATGGAAATTACATTGAAATAATGTATTGCCTTAGGAAGAATTGTCATTTTTTGCTATGTTGATTCTTCCAAGCCATAAACATGGGACATTTTCCCATCTCTTTGTACCTCCTATTTCTTTTGTTAAGGTTCTGTAATTTTCATTGTAGAGGTCTTTCAGTTCCTTTGTTATCTCCCAGATATTTGATCTTTATTGTTGCTACTGTGGGTAGGATTTCTTCCTTAATTTCTTTTTCCTCGCCTTTATTGTTTGCATATAGGACTGCTACTGATTTTTGTGTATTGACTTTATATCCTGCCAATTTTTGCATTCATTTATTGTTTCTAGCAGTTTTTTCACAGAGTCCTTGGGGTTTTCTAGGTATAGTATGTCATCTGCAAATAATGATAGTTTTCTTTCTCTTTTCCAATTTTGATTTCTTTAATGTCCTTTTCTTGCCTTATGTCTCTGGCCAAGGCTTCCAGAACTTATGTTGAATAGTAGTGGTGATAGTGGGCAATCTTGTGTTGTTCCAGATCCTGGGGAAAGGCTCTGTTTTTCACCATTTCACCATTGATTAAGCTGTTGGCTATGGGTTTGTGGGTTTGCTTTTATTATGTTGAAGTATGTGACTTCTATTCCTATTTTGATGAGTTGTTTAAAATCATGAGTGCATGTTGAATCCTGTCAAATGCTTTTTCTGCATCTATTGAGATGATCATGTGGTTTTTGATTTTCACTTTGTTGATGTGTATAACATTGATTGATTTGTTTATATTGAACCATCTTCTCATACCTGGAAGAAATCCTAATTGGTTATGGTGTATGATTTTTTTTTTTGATTTGCTGTTGAATTCTATTTGTCTGGATTTTGTTGAGGATTTTTTCATCTATATTCATCAGTGATAATGATCTGTAGTTTTCTTTTTGGTTGCTGTCTTTGTTTAATTTTGGAATCAGGATTGTATTAGGGTAATATTAGCCTTATATAATATATTTGGAAGTTTTCCCTTCTCTTCAACTTTGTGGAAGAGTTTAATGAGAATGGGGATTAGCTGTTCTTTGAATGTTTGGTAGAATTCCCCTGTGAAGCCATCTAGTCCTGAGCTCTTGTTTTGGGGGAGATGTTTATTACTGCTTCAATTTCTGCTCTTGTGATTAGTCTCTTTAAGTTGTCTATGTCTTCCTTCTTGAGTTTTGGGAGACTTGGGGTTCTAGAAACCTGACCATTTCTTCATGATTGACAAAATTTTTGGCAAGTAGTGTTTGTAGTAATCTCTCATGATCCTTTCTATTTCTGTGGTATCAGTTGTGATCTCAGCTCTTTCATTTCTGATTTTTGTTATTAAGACTTTCTCTTTTTCTTCATGAGTCTTGCTAGGGGTGTATTAATTTTGTTTATTTTTTCAAAGAAACAGTTTTTGGAATCATTGATCTTTTGGGTGGTCTTTTTGTTTTCAATTTCATTTATTTCTAATGTGATTTTTATTATTTCCTTTCTTCTGCTGATCTTTGATTTCAATTCTTTTTCCCTTTCTAGTTCCCTCAGGTGTGTTATTAGATATTTAATTTAGGCTCTCTCTTGGTTTTTGATGTGCGCTTGCATAGCTATAAACTTGCCTCTCAGTACTGCTTTTGTCACTTCACATGTGTTCTGGTAACTTGTCTCTGAGTTTCCATTTTCTTTAAGATAAAACTTAATTTTGTCTTTATTTTCATTAATGATCCAGGAGTTTTTCAGAAACATGTTGTTCAATCTCTAGCTACATCTTTGTGATCTTCTAGTTTTATTCTTTGGGTTTATTTCTAGTTTTACCTCCTTGTGGTCAGAGAAAGTGCTTTCTGTAATTTGAATTTTGTTAAATTTGCTGAGACTTATTTTGTGTCCCAAGATGTGGTCTATGAGAATGTTCCATGAACATTTGAGAAGAATGCAGTTTCTTTTTTGTTGGGGTAGAACATCCTGGTTATGTCTGTTAGGTCCATTTGATCTATTGTTTCAGTTAGGGCACTGTTTCTTTTTGGGTTTTCTGCCTTGATAATCTATCTATGGTTGTCAGTGGAGTGTTAAAGTCTCCTGCTATTCTGTTGCTATCTACGTCTGCCTTTAGCTCTGTCAATAGTTGTTTTATATATTTAGATGTTCCTGTATTCGATATATGTATGTTGACGATAGCTATTTCCTCTTGATAGATTGTTCTCTTGACCATAATATAGTGTCCATCCTTGACTGTGATGCCATATTTAGTGAGTTTGTCTTGTCTGATATTAGTATCACACAGTCTCTGATTTTCTTTCATCCTATTGCTTTGTTATATTTTTTCATAGCCCTTGACTTTAACCTATGTTTATTGTTAAATCTGATATGAGTTTCATGTAGGCATAATATTGATGGGTCTTGCTTTTTTATCCAGTAAGCAACTCTATGTCTTTTGATTGAAGAGTTCAGTCCATTCACATTTAGGGTGATGACTGAAGTGCAGGGCTTTATTGCTGTCGTTTGAGCCTTTGTTTTCTGTTGGTTTTCTCTGCCTGTTGCTTCATTTCCTGTTTATTCAGGTTTGCTTTTTCCTTTGGATGGCATTCAGTGTGTGTTAATCAGTTTTGTCTGCCTTCCAGCTATTTTTCTCCTTAGATTTTGGGTTTTTTGGCTGTCCTATATGTTAACCCTTACTGTCCTCATCCATGATTTTCTTTTAAGAACTGATGTTGTGTCATATTTATATATTTGTATAGGATGCCTGCTTTACTTTTACCTTTCAGTGTTTTTTGTTTCACTTCTGTTGGTCTTATCTGTGTTCCTGCTTTTGCTTTCCTATTTGCTACCATTTTCAAGGTTTGACTAAACCTTTTTTCTGTTTCCCCTGTTGAAGGACCCCTATCAGGATTTCTGATGGCAGGCTGGCCGATGGACAAATCCAATAACTTTTGTTGTCGTTGAAGACTTATTTCTCCATCATATTTAAGTGATAATTTTGCAGGGTAGAGTATTCTTGGCTGATAGTTTTTGTCTTTTACTATTTTGAAGATGCCTTTCTACTCTCTTCTGGCCTGTAGGGTTTCCGTTGAGACATCTGATAATATCCTCATGGGTGAGCCTTTGTAGGTTTTTTTTTTTTTTCTTGTCTCTAGTAGCTCTGAGAAACTTTTCTTTGTCATTGACTTTTGCTAATTTTGCTGTGATGTGCCTCAACATGGGTCTGTTTACATTTATAAATTTCATTTTTTTCTGCTTCTTGTAACTCTGTGGTTACTTTTTATGACAGGTATGGAAATTTCTCTATTATTTTTTTAAATAGGTTTTCTCTGCTTTCTCCCTCTATGCTTTTTCTGGGATGCCTGTGATCCTTATGTTTTTTCTTCTCATAGTGTCTGATATTTCTTGTAAGGCCTCTTCATTTCTCCTCAATCTTCTTTCTCTCTTCTCTTCTATGAAGGTCACTTCTCTTAAATTTATGATATTCATTCCTCTGCATGATCGAATCTGTTTATGGGGCTTTCCAATTGACTTTTCAATTACTTGACTGTATCATTCCTTTCTAGTATTTCTTTATGTCCTCAGCCCCTTTGGTGATGTATTAGCTATGATCTGTCACTTCTTTTCTGAGATCTTCCAATTGCCTTTGAGTAGTCATGTGTGTCTCATATCTCATTCAACTTTTTATAGCTATTTTTGGAACTTTTAATCTGTTAGGTAGTCCTAGTCCATATCCATGGAATTCTATGGTGAGCTCTTGGATTCTTCCACCTTTGGGGCCATTCATATTTCTTTTGGCGACTTTGGTTTTGGCATAGCTTTCTTTTTGCCTTTAATTCAGTACTGTGACTCTCCTTTTCTTTTACTTCAGGTTTCTTCCTACTTTGGGCTGGGATGGGGGAACATCTTTCTGCCTCTCAGGTGAGGAGAAGGCTGTGTATGTGCCTGTGGTTTCTGGGCAGGTTGGGATGTGCACATGCTGAGGGATGCAGAGAACTCATTTCTCAATCGACAGGGAGAGAAGTGCACTGACACCTGTTGTCTCCTGTCTGTGGTGTCTGGGCCGGCTGCGGAGTGCATGTACTGGGGTTTAGGAAACAGACTGTCCTCTCACACAGGAGGTGAATGGTACACAACTGCCTGTGGTGTCCAGGCCAGTGTGAGTTGCCCACATCAGACCTTGGGAGATGCATTTTCTCTCAGGTGTGTGAGCAGGCTGTGAGCTGTCTAAGCGGAGCTTGGGGAGTGGATCTTCCCCTCAGGTTGCAGGGAGTAGTGTACTTGTGCCTGTGATCTCTGCACTGCACCTACAGTCTCCTGCCAACCGTGGTTCCCTCTCTGCCAGTCCGGGTGGGCAGCATGCGCTGTCACCTCTTCTTAAGCTGGGGGCTGGGGGAAGAGGTCTTCGCCATCTCCATGGTCTCAGTTCTGTCTATCTGTGTTTTGCTATGTCCGAGTCTCTGGCCTGCATTTCCTTCCCCCAGATGCCTCTTCTTCATTGTGGGGTTTTTCTTGTCAGTCAGATGTGTAAAGTCTTTAGGATCTGTTCAGAGGAAGTTTCATGTATATATATATATCCATAGATTCAAGTTGTTTTCTAGAGAGGTTAACACCAGGGTCTTCCTACATCACCATCTTGTACTAAAAACCTATGTTTCTTAACCCTGGCTTTGTATCTGAATTATCCATCCATGACTCAAGGACTCTTCAGGAATGAGAACCTCGGGGATAGCTCTTGAGCAAGTTTATGTTCCAGGTTTTCCATGGGATATTTTGATGGACAGAGATTGAGAACCAGCACTCTGAGCTTAGTTTCCACATTTGAGAATTGAGCAGGGGCAGTGGAAGTAGAAGTGTCACCAGAGAGAGTTCTTGAACTTGTTCTGAAAAACAGGGAGAAAAAAATGATAGTTTAAAGGCAGAGCAGATTGGAGGAACCCAGAAGAAGCATCTTTCAATGGAAAGGTTGAGAATGATTTATCACCCTGGAAAAGCCAGCCAGAGGTTGACATAAGGAGGGCAGCACCATCTCTATTCTGGAACACTGTCAACTTGAAACAATTCTTTGATGCATCTCTACCCAAATGCACTATAATTTCCTGCCTTGGGAAAAGTTTAAAAAAAAACATTCAATTGCCAATGAGACGTGTGATTTTATGATCTCTGAACTAGGCAAAAATATTTAAAATATGTGAATATAGATGTTTCTGAATGTTCTAGAATATAATGCTTCTTGCTGCTGCAATAAAAAAGAGTATTTGTAGCATCTGCCATTGTGATTAGTTAGGCAAAATATATATTTTCTCCAGCATTATTTTGATTAGCACAAATATCATCCCATAAGTAAATATTAATTTAATCCCACCTTTTAGAGTTGTTTTTAAAAGCTTTCATAAGCATGGAAGGATTCCATTGTTACTTTTTAATCCAAATTATTTCAAAGAAGTATAAAATTATTGCATAGAAATACCTCAAACTCATGAAGGATTGACTCCTTATACAAAAGAAAAGCAATGAAAAAACACACCAGTGTTAAGAACAGACAAAAGAAGTAACTGCCGAGGGGAAGATTATGGGATCTCTGGCAGAGCACCTACCTACCTACCTGGACTGTGCAGCCTGAAACCATCTGACCCTTGTCCCTCCAAAGCTTCTCCAGGAAAGTGGTCAGTGAGCTCAGGGCTGGGCTGGCAGCGGTTTTTACAACGTGTGATGGAGAGAGCATGCCAGACATTCCTCCTACCGCTCATAATCTCCCTCCAGTGGCCATTGGTCTTTAATTGTAGGCAAACAATGAGCTAAAACACTCGGCTTCAATTTGTAAGTTCCCAGAAAAATATGCACATATGTGACGGTTTGTGGCCACATGTCCTCTGCTTTGTCTTGCCCAGATGAGCATGTGCTTCTGTGTAGACCGCCTGCTCGGCTGGCCCATCCTCTGTGCCCACAGCTGACTCTGTCCTGGTTCCATGATGAGAAAGGGAAATTCAGAATGACAGTGATGGAGATGGGGAGATAGCAGAGAACACACAACTGCTTAGAACATCAAGAGGGAGAGGAGTTGGCACAAGTTCCTGACCTAACGGGGGTGGGTGAAAGCAAACATTTAATGATCTGAATATATAACTTATTGGCACTAAAATGGTGGTCAGTTTCTGAATTCTAAATAGCAGTGTATGTAATGTGAGGCAGAGTCATGGGAAGGCTATAAACAGGAAGAAATAAGAAATAATGACAGAAACATAGAGTAGAAGGGTCAAACTAGTGCTGATTGATTTACTTGCCCTTGGGAAGTTTTTTTTTTTTCTCTCTTTTTAAAATTTGAATCTCTGTCACTGAGATTATTTCCACTGTTATTTCTCTGCTTGCTCTGTTACCTAGTCCAGGGCAGAGCACAGGGCTGGCTATCGAAGATCACTTCTGCCTCGTGGCTTTACCACAAGGGAAGTAGGCTCTGTCCTCCTGACCTCTGTAGCTGGAGACAGGACTGGAGGTGCTGGTCTCAAGTCCATGTGGTTGGGGTGTGGGGGTTGTGGGGGTGGATGCGAGACCACAAATGAATCGACCAGACTGCAGTCAGGTGAATGTCTCTACAGTCTCACGTCTTCCACTGAATGCTAGTCATAGCCCGTTGTTGGCAATGTCAGCCCAACTTAGAAATGGAAGTGGTCTACGTGCATTTAGTTGGACAAACACAATTTAGACATTGTTACTTAGCAGTTTATATATGTGGGTGTGTATGAGTTGTTTGGATGTGTGGAGGGGCATGAGGGTGCGAGTGTGTACTGTACGGCATAACAGGACCCCAGTTAGATGATCAAGCTGTGTTTGGCCGAGGACTGAATATGCATGAACTTTGTGATTTAAAGTGGACTAAAATGAAAAAAACTTTTTCAGTGAAAAAGCTGTATAGATATATGTTTGCTGATCCATCAATGACAATGATGTGGTAGGTATCTAGATAGAAATTGCTTTTTTTTTTTTTTTTTTTAACTTATTTTTATTTAAATATGGGGTAAAATTTCAAAATGCTTTCTGGTCATCAGAATAAGAAGTTACATTGTATCAAGGAAATTCCATATTGATTTCAAACCACTTTAAACTCTGTTTAGCTCATATTTGACTGACTCATGGGTTGCATTTCTATTTTAAGAAGGTAAGGATGACTTTTGCAAGAGTTCCAGAATGAGACAGGCAGACACACAGCTTGATCTCAGGTCAGTATCTCAATGTCAGAGAGGAACGGTAGTTTTATTTTACAGCATTGCATGTGTGACCCTATTGACCAAGGTCTAAACCTCAGGCGTGGATTCCTGGGCTGTAGGGAGCCAGGTTTTTGATAAAAGTGAGACCTCTGTTTGCGGTCAGGGACCTCCAGTTGTTTGAGCTGAAGGAGCATCATATAGGGGGATGATACATGGACCATTCTCTTGACCTGTGCCAGGAGCAGTAAAGACAGCATGCATTCAGGCTTTGACAGAAGCAGAGGAGAGCAACTGGTATGTGTGTGACAGGCAGCTGCAGAGTAAGTATTAGAGGTGACATCCTCATGGGGAAGCCCCGCAGCTCTGGGTTGACAGGAGGGGTATTGTCTCCTAAGTGTCTAATGTTGGCATTTAGAAAAATGAATGCCTCTTAATGATTATCTGACTGCCTTTCAAGTTATTCTTCATCAATATCATCCTTGTTCTCTACATATATCAGTCAAATTTCTTATGCTTTCATGGCTTGAAATCACATGATCTTCAACTAATAATTACACACCAATTGTTTTCAATATTTCTAGCTCACTTTTCCCCCTTATCACTGCTTGGGTCAAGAATTCTAAGAAAATGTTAAATCATAATATTGATAGGGACAGCCAAGCCATAATTTGAGTTTTTGTCATGTTTTTGCATTTCTTGTAGGACTTTTATTATTTTATTTTAGTATTTAGTATGGTGAAAACTTCATCTTATAGCAGAGACTTTTATCACATTAAGAGATATTCTTGTGTCTTTAATTTCAATTTAAAAATGCTTGTAAATCAACTCTATAAAATAGTATTTAAATGGTTTAAATATAGAGAAGCACATTTGACTTTGACATAGTTCCTATGAATGTATTCTATTACCCCTCCATGCCTGCAGTTATGTTTCACACATCTATATAAACTGGCCGTAAAGAAATTTTCAGTGATCTTTGTATTGGATTTTCAAAGTGGAGAAAATATGAAAATTTTCCACATTTATTTATGAAGTTCATAGAAATCAAATTTAATTATAGTTACTTAGACTTCTTCATGCTTTCAAAAGGAAAAATGTTCTGGAGAATATTCTAGCTTGGAGGAACTATTTTAATTTGGCTCCTAGCTATACACCTAGGTTGTTAGTGATTTAGTACACATGCAGGTCTTGTGTTTAGTCAACTTGTGGCTTATTATAGAAACCATGATGATTGTTAATTTAAAAAAATATAATTTTTGCAGGTGGGTTCTTGAGATGAAAACACGATGAAACCCACAGCCCCAGGAAGCAGGTGATGGTGGGGCTTTGCCATTCAGGCAGCTGATTTGAGGGAAGCCATCACCTTGTCAAGCCAGACATTGTGATTTACAGTAACCTTCCTCTTGTGGGCAGTTTCATCACGCTTCTCAACCCACATGGGTGCACACCAGAGGCTTCCCGACCAAAATTCATGGATGGTGTAATTTCAGTAAAAACCCTGCTACTACTCTGTGCCACTCTGTGTTAAAAGACAGACAACCTGATATTCTAGAAGGGCAGAGGCAGGCATGTATGGTTTCCTGCCCCCAGTTATGGAAAGCATAACATGAGAAAAGCATTAATGATGCTGATTTGAAACAATGAACAGCTAGCATTAGGAAGGTGGAAGCAAAAATAGATGATCAACAAGATTAATTTACTGATATGTTATGCATCACATCTAATTGCTTCAATGTAGAAACATATATGTATATATAATATATGAAATAGATATATGTGTGCATATATTTACATGCATATACATATATGCTCACTTGCTTTTCAGATAGTCATCTGAATACAGCAGTTAAATATCAACCATATTAAAACCTATTGCATATATATTGCTAAATGTTCTGCTTTTAATTTCTTAGGAGGCATGTTGATTTTTCTCTGAGGTGATTTTAGTTATACCCAAAAGCATATTCTAAATGGTTAGGGCATTTTTAAGAATTTATCCTATTAGCAACCTATCTTCTAGTTACATAGTCTTATCCTAAACCCATCTTGCTTTATTTAATCTTGACACTATCTGAGAAATATAAGCAAAGGAGTAAGTAGCAAGGGGAAGTCTGCTTCCAAATTTAAAATAGGTTTCCTTGTTTTACCTCTTTAAACACTACCTGCTGTGTTTAGGTTATTGACAGGATATAACAATATAAAGGAAGAATTATTTTAATAATTAAGAGCAGGTTCTTATTTGAGTCATAGATTGATTTACGATAAAGCAGGCAATTGGCAAAATAGTATTAAGTTTTAAATAATATATTTTAAGTAATATGTTATTACTTCACTATCTCAATTGTCTGGAGAGCTCAGTGATTTTATCTTGATTGCCAATTTAGTAAGGCATACTTACTAAAAAAAGGTAGACACTACAGCTGCAAACCCACCCCTATTTGGGGGGCCGAATCATCCTATCAGTCTCATTTTTCCCCAAGTCACCATCTAATATGCTATAGCATATGTAGATATATCTCTCTTTTCCTGCACTCACAAAATATAAGCTTTGTAAGGAGAGGGGTTCTGGAGTATCTTGTTTTACTGACATATTCATATAACAAGCTCTCAGTAAGGAGTGGTCATATGAATTAATGGAAGTGAGATAGCATATGGGAAAAAGTGAGACCATACAGCAACTTAGTAATAATTGGTGCAGAAACACTTGTTAAACCTGATTCTGGGACTCATGGAGAAGTCTGGATGTCATTTCTTACTTTGCTGTGCATTGTGACTTTAGGAGGCTGAGGGAGCTGATATCTGTCTTTCCTCCTTTGCCCATGCTTCTCCTTCTGTTAAAATGCCTGTATATTGGCTTGGCTAATTCCTAGTCAGGTTTCAAGACTGACTTCAGGTAACAGTTACTCAGGAAGCTTTCTGTGAAGTCCCCAAGGTGGGGACACTGGATACACAAACAATTTCATCCTTGACCACCAAGTTGGACAGCACCCAAGCCTGAATGTCTAGCTTCCTACTTCTGTCAGCAAGCTGAGCTCTTAAGGCAATGGGGGCAGTGTTGAAAACTCAGACACAGACACAGAGTTTGGTTCTTATAAGAAATTCAATTTTAATAAAAACAAGAGGAGGAGATCTTCTTGGAAAAGAGAGACAGGAGAGTGGGCAGAAAAAAGGAGAGAAAAATAAAGGGTGATAAAGTGGTGCTCATTTTAATCAAGAAAGAATGTGTACACAATAAAAGGGATTAGGAATTGCCATAGGTTTTCAAGAAAGGTTTCTTTAATTAAAGAATTCAGATGACATTGAGTTTTTCTGTGTCTAGACATGGGCACACAAAGGTAGGCGTAAGCAGAGATAAAGCCTTAGGAAGCTTTTGTGTCAGTGGGGCAAACAGACAATAAGTGAGTATAAGAGTAAATGTGTGAAACAAAACATAACAATGTAAAACATGATATGAAATTCACAGAGACTGTAGACATATGAACGTATATGTAGAATTGGGGTTTTTTTTACAGGGAATTTGTGCTAACATCAAGGATTGCCTCCTCACTCAAGAACTCATCATTCTTTACTTATAAGAGTAAATTTCTCCAGGAGCAGAATTTATAACTTATGTGTGTTCTTCAACTGATTCTGAATGGCTAAGGAACGATTCTTCCAGATTTTGAAAGCATACATAGCCCTTTATGGGGCTTCTCCCAGTTGTGTCTGGAAACTTCCAGCCCTGGGCGACTCGGCCATCCAGGAGGGCCCCTGTGCGCCTCTGTCTCCTTACACAACTGGGCAAGACCCTAATTTGTGATCTGATAGCAAGGCTGAAAATGGTTTAAGAGACTCTCAAGTCTCTTGGTTAAAAATGACTTAACCTGGTGTTATTTAAAATAAATCATTCAGTAGACAAGGAACATGACTTTTGCATTGGGTGCAAGTATCCAAGTTGACTGGCACTGGCAATATAAGGATGCCATTTTTGCTTGAAGATAGGAGAATGATTTTTCCAGCATGTGGAAGAGTATACTTAGAGTATCACAGTGCTTTATGGGAGAAGGACGAAAACCCAGTGACACTGAATGAAGTGGAAGAGCTGTGCTACCGCAGCACAGACTTTGATTACACACGGCCAGGATTTGTACCAGCCTAGCTATTGTTGACAGAGGAACAAAAATGAAACCATTTATTTTTTCCTTTATTGAGATCTCAAGGTAAAGTAGATTTTCAGTTCTTATACTTACTACATTGATCGAACAGAGACTGACAGAAAAATGTGCAGTCCAGAAATAGAAATTAATCCTAGGTTCATATCAGAATTCTATTTAGCCTTGGAAAGAGAACTGCCATTTGGATTATTTTTGATCCTGAAACAAGTAAACGATAAGTATTGCACTGTGCCTTGTGTGTATTAACCCGTCCTGGTGAGCAGTGCTTTCAGATTATTGTTGCTTTCAGTCTACAATGCCTCATTTCTCTTGCAGTATTTAAGGCAACTTGAATTATCCTCAGAGTAGGTTGCATTTTACTGAATGCACATTGCTGGTAACAGAGATACACATTTAAATCTGTAGAAAGTATGAGACTGGATTTGGAAAATTGGTAACAGACCTTTTCCTTATTACACAGTCATATTTGATGCTGCTATGATTATCTAGATAAGGAGAAAAATAAATGTGAAGTGAGAATCTGGGGTTTGTGTTGCTGAATTGCTGGTGTGTATTGAATACAATTGTAGCTTAAATCATTTGTAGCTTCCTTTCATTATTCTCTTACTTAAGGTGACCTGACAAAAAAAATCTGTAAGCAATCTTCTCTTTCTTTATGCTTGTTTCCTTCCTTTTCTCTCTTTCCTCCCACTCTCCCTTCCTCTCTTCTTTCTTGTGTCCTTTCTTTCTCCCTCCCCTCCACTTTTTCCTCCCCCTTCTCTCTGTCTCTCTTTCATTTTAAGTACCAATGTGGTAATATTGCTGCAGTTTCTCATAATTATGACATTGTTGAGTTGACTACAGAATTCTGAATAAACAACATGAAATATTAATGAACTATGTACAAGTGTATAAACAGAGTTATCAGTGAGCTCTAAACATTGTAATTGAATAATGTCCCTTTCTTGTGTATATTCTAAAATAATTTAAGATTTTTATTATGATTCTAAAGTCTACATTTGCTTATTTCTCATTTTTTTTTAATATCAGAAAGATAACATGAAGTTGTTTCTTGAATTACCTTTTCTGACCTTCTGCAAGATGATAATTACAAAAAAGGGAGGCCTGGAAGACTTCTGAAAAAATTAAGCTTATAAAGTAGCTAAAATGGCCCTTCCGTACTGGTGTCGATTTCAAAATTAACATTTTGCTTCATGTGCTCCTAATAATCACTGACCCCTACTTCATGTACTTTCCACAGGAAATGAATACAGCAGAAATTACTTTGACCCGCTGATGGATGAGGAAATAAACCCAAGGCAGTGTGGGATGGAGGTCAGCAGTGAGGGTGAGCTGGAATTAAGTATGTAATTTTTGTGTCAGAATATTCTTTCCATTCATGAAAATGAGGTGACAAAGATCGCACGTGCAGTTCCATTTAGATTTTGCAGCTTACAATTTAAACGGTGACTTTCCACCATGAGCATCAAGATGGGCAATGAAAGTACTTTTTGATCAAGGACAGTGAGCTGGTCAGACAGAAGGAACAGGAGATCTTTCACATACTGCCGTTGTGAGCAATTTAATGCCATGGTCATTGCTATATGTGTGATTGGCTATATGGTCACTTTGCAAATTCTACCTCTGCTCTTTGAGCGTTCTTTAAAATGAGCATTCTTTAAAAATATTCCTCTAGACTGTGAGATTTCCATTCACAGTCGTGATAGAGTTCCCTTCATAGAAGGCATGGAATGACCCCTAAACTTTGAACTGTGAAGGTGCCAAAAAGTGATCATTTCCTCTTCTACCATCTTGAATTGAGCAGCAGTCACACAATAAACAACTCAGAATTGTTCCTCTGTGCCTGCCATAATGCATGTTTGATAGTTTGCCACACACTCTAGGGTTCACAAGCTCTTGATGAGATAGTGGCAGTGACAGGCCTTTCCAACCCAGAAGAGTGATTATACCATTGGGTACCAATCACTGAATCAACACTTTTTAATGAAAAACTGGGGTAAGCCCTCACAAATCAGTGTGCTTAAGCACCATCAATAATATTTTAAAAGACAGTTTTCAAAGACAACAAGCCTACTTTTTGAAGGATGCAGAAACCTAGGAAATATTCCAAAGACATGCTCAGAATGAATCCAATGACTTTTTTGATCAATGGCTCAAAACCGGGGTGAATTGGAAACAGAATTTTCTACTCTTATTTGCCCGAACACAGTGAGGAATGAGAGACAATCCCAATACGTCCTGTGAAAAAGTGTCAATTGAATGATCAAAGTTTGGTTTGATTTCTTAGAAATCACAGTACATAGTTATGTTTGGTGGAATTATTTATATACTATAAGGATTCCTTAATTTGAAAATGTGACTTAATAAATTATGTGGAAGGAATGAAGAATGGCTCTTATTTCATACAAAGCACTGTTAGTCATTCTTCCCTAGCTGGTTCCTGACTACAATGCTTAGCATAGAACCTCATGTTTTAGGGGCAGCTGTTCTCTTTACCTCTGCCCACAATCCACTTTACTATGCAATTAATATATTTTCTTTTTCTTTTTGATGGCTATTCAAACCTGTACAATTTCCCCATTTATGGGAGTGATAGTGCTGACAAAGTACCCTTCCCTGCCCTCCATGGCACCAGGCTGAAGACCAGGCAGGGATGTCAGGGTGAGGGTGGGCCCTCAGGAGGCTGGCCTGAGCAAAGATACACAAAATTTTCATGTCACAATTTGAGGGACACCCTAAAGTTTGTTGCTCCATATAGCTTTGTTTTGGCTGAACTTTGTTATCATATTCCTTTCTTTGTGATTTATACTCTATCTGCTTCCAAAATAATGAGTCAACTTACACTAGAAACATAAGTGCATACAGGCAAAGCAAAGTTTAAAGGTGAAAGGGAAATGAGAACATCTACAAAAGGGAGAAGCATAGAAAATATTGTTACTATCATTAAGCACTCACTATTATTTTGAGCTTCCTGAAAGTCAAGGTGTAAAGGGAAAATAGCATGGGGTAGATAAAGTTCAATGTTTGATAAGATTCGTGGTTCCTTTCAGTGTAAAAAGCCCACAACCACCAACACAAATATATATGTGTGTGTGTGTATGTGCATGTGTATATATATATATATATATATATATATATATATATATACCTCTGGAAGGATAATATTGGGTCTATTTTTGTATAACAGATATTGTAAAAATAATAATTTCTTTATCATTAGTTCTTGATAAATACCTTTTACCTAATATTAAATATAGATAAAAACCCCACTAAGAAGAGACATGCAATATTTTATTATTTTACAATTTTGCACTTGATTTGGTAAAAGTAATATTAGCTGTGGATTCTTTGGATTTTCCAGTGAAACAAAAGAAATAGGATCAAGAGCTTCTCTCATTTCCTCCCCATCTATCTTCTTCCTTCCCTTCCTTTTCTGTTCTTTATATAACACAGTATATAATATGTGTGCTTATATACACATGTGCATAAACAGATACACGCAAGTTTGTGCATGTATACACCCCCAACTCCCCTCAAAGAGAGATTGACTTTAAGAAATTGGTTCATATACTGTGTAGGCTGACAGGTGGATGGGTTGGATAGGCTGGATAGGTTCACAGATTGGAGATTCAGATAAGAACTGATGTCGCTGTCTTGATACTGAATTCTGATAGAATGGAAATGGAGGCATGATTTTTGTTATGGTGTTGAGAAGAATCCCATCTTCTCCAGGAAACCTATTTCTTAAGGCCTTCAGCTGGTTGGATGAGGTGCACCTATGTTATGGAAGGTCACCTGTTTTTTGCATCCAGTGATTTAAACATTCATCTCAGCCAAAAACAAACAAGCAAAAAACTCGATGGTACACCTAACAGGTTTTGATCAAACAGGTGGAAACTATTGTCTAATCCATTTATACATAAATCTAACCATTACATGTTGCATTTAATAATAGCTAATTAGTTCATTTTAATACCTTTTCGGGTACAGCGGCCTCTGGACTTGACATATTAAGTGTGTTTTCCTGCTCACCGAATCTTAACTCCTTTGCTCTTTCTCTTATCCTGTTTTACCCTTTGGCATGCATCCCAGTTATTAGTTGCCTATTGATTGCTATACTTTTTTATTTGGAATGTTTCATCTCTGCTAGATCTTACTGTCCTTCACATCTGGCAGTGTCTGGACTAGACATGATGCTGTATCTATTACTGATATAGAAATAAGAAGATGCATGAAATCTGATTGGTCTTGTCTCTCAGTGCTGTTGCTGCCCCATTCACACAGCATTTTGCCCCTCCTTATGAAACCTTGTTGCCGCAATTGCTTTCAGTGTAAATAGCTTTTTACTGTTCCTCTTCATGTCAGATTCCTCCCCTTGCTCCCCATAAACAGCCCACATGAGGGTCTTTGCTCCTCATGAGCAAAGGTTCTTCTGCACATTGAACCATCACTCATGGGGAACACTCTCTTTCCTCCTCTCTTTTGAAAGTTTAGGTTTCAATGTCAGCTCTCAGCTCCCTTGACTCTCCTGGGTGGTTCTTCCCTGTTTAACTTCTTTGTGGAGCACATTGTGATTACATTACAATTCTTTATTTCTGCAATATCTGTGAAATCTACTTCCCTTTCCTATTAGTCTCCTGTATACAAAGAGATCAGTGATTTTGCCTGTTTTCTTCACTGGCGAATCCTTAGAGCCTAGTTCAGCAGTTAGCATACAGGAGGGCGTTTGGTAAAGACGTGCTGTATATGTGTGAATGAAGGTGAAGCACTAAGTAGAGTTTTTGACATAGGGCAGGCTTCTGTAAGCATTAGTCGTTATTGCGTATAATGCTGGGCTGTTATGTTGGGCTAGAACACCCAGCATAAAACCCCCAATCAGGCATTATTATCCCCATTTAGAAGATGAAGAAACACATCTAGAAAGATTTCATATGTTTTTAATACCACAGAGATCTGACAAGCATGCGATGAAAGTCTGACCCCTGACTGTCCTTGGCACAGTCTGTTCTCTTCCCTCCGGGGTTATGTGTGCATATTGTTTTTCACTGCTGTCCCTTTGAGGAGAACTTTTGAAGGGGAAAGGAAGCAGTTAACTCAAATGGCTGACCCTGAATTCTCTGCCTCCAGCTTAGGTTATGTGGTCTGCTCACTCTGCAGGACCTCACTTAGGCCTCGTTGAAAGGCTGTTGTCCCATTGTGCCTTCCTGCTGACCCAGAACCTCCGGCACATGACTCCTGATCTACTCATTCTGATCCTCTTGTGCAACTCCCAGTGTTGTCATTACTTCATAACAACAACAAAAGGAATATTCCAAGATGCTAGAACCCAAACAACTGGAATATTATGTACTTCATGCAATATGTAGTTAACAGCAAACAACACATGATGCTAACTGACTGTGGGGTACCTGCAAGTGCCAGGCATGAAGCGAGGTGCCCTCTGCGTGTTTTCTTATCATGTTAACCCTCAGGACTATATTGATTTTGGGGCAAGAAAATTAAGGCTCAGCGACCTAAGATGTTTCCCAGTTTTACAGAGCTAGCAGGTGGTAGATGTGGGATTTGGACTGGGTGTGGCTGATTCCAGTGTGTACCAAGCCTCTCTCCTAGAGATGGTGCCTTGATTTTAATACCATTGACCTATTGTCTGTCTCTCTGTCTTCACATCCTAAATGCATGTCAGTTTATATTTTTATCTTTGACCTCATTGGCCCATTTGTACTATAAAATCTCTGTGTTGGGGCTTTTATTTCATTGTGGAGAATCCCCCATCTCTCTGCTTATTGCTTTGTAAGTTTTCAAAGAGTTAGATACCCGCTACGTTACTTTCATAGTTGTTGTCAAACACTTGTAAGGATACAGGACTTGTTGTAATAGAAGTTTGCGCTTTCCTAATGCACACTGCAAAAATGTTTTCCAGAAACAACCTCTCTCTCTTTTCCCCATATGTTGATTTGGCAGGAGGTTTGTGCTGGATTTTGACACATTTACGAGATAATTTGCAGGTAAACTGATACTTTAAAAAGTCATCTGCAGGGTTCAATGAGCAGAAGCAAATAATTTCTAAGATTTTTTGACTTGAAGACTTTCTACTATTCCACCTCCTCCAGCAGCCCAGACTTTCTTAGTTATCCCAAATTCATTACCTGGGCTCTGTTGGATGTTCTCCAACATTGATGCTCAAGGACCTCAGATATGAACAGGATGGGGAGATCTGTAATTTTCAGGAGCTTCTAACTTGGAAAGCGATGATTCCATAACACCAGAATACTTGCTGGTGGAGTTTTGAGTGTGAGTTGAAGATGATAATTATCATCTTTGGAGTTGACTCACCCATCAGTTTGAAACTGTATAAGGAAGAGGAATCTACTGGCCATATTAATGCTGTCACATAACAGTGAATCCACACTTCAGTTACTTTTTTTGACATCATTTCTGTGACAGGTGCTCCACCCTGATGATTCTTTAAACCCTTTTCCAGAACTGTATGTTTATAGTTTGGTGTGTGTTTCTACATGATCTTGTTTTCAATTCACAAAAGAGAAAAGTAGCCCTTATGTATGATCTTATATTGTAATAGCAGATATAAAAGACCACCTCATTTTGTTGTTTCTTATATATATGCAAGTAAAAATAGGATATAGAGAGAGTAGTTAATGGGAAACATGCGTTCATTTTGATCAAATACTTATGTAATTCTTTTATGTGATTTGACAAACCATAATGGCTTGTTCTGAAATAATTCTTGTGTAATAGATGTCAAAATCCATTGACTATGAGATCCTTTTTATTAGAAACGATGTATCATATTATGAATACTCTGTAATATATATTTTAAAATCATTGTTCCGTTATCATTGATTTAAAAGTATTTTTTTCTCTGAGCAAGGCAGCATATCGAACAGAAATTATGCCAACAATCTATAGAATAACAAAAGAGACTTAAGATCAATAATTTCTTTTTGTAATTATACTGGCATGTTTATAAACTACACTATGAGAAGGTTGTCACAAATATGTCTTTTTTAGCATTCCTAAAATTTGACATTATAATTCTCTGTGATGGATTCCTTAGACTGTTTGATGAGAGTGGATCAGGAGAACTCCAATATAAGAGAACTGTTGTTTTCAATCTTAACATTAGTTGTAAATTTATTGAGATTTTTTTTTTGCAAATACTAATCTGTGTTCTCTAAATAAAACCATTCATTGATGACTCACGTGCTTTTGATAATTACAAATATTATAGCTAACGTCGGACAATGGAAGTAATTGTGACCCAATTTCCTACAAATGCATAGAATTTATAACTCTAAATAGCACAAAAATAATTTAATAGGCTTACTGTTTCAGCATCCTACAGTGGTACATAGCATATGTGGATTCACTAATTTATGATGTTACATATCACTCATTTTAAAGTCTGTCTTAGCTTTTAAATAGATACTTTGGAGGCAAAGAACCAAATAGTATATTGCTTCCAATCCTCATTTGGGAATTCATACTTATGAAGGTTACACTCTTTAAAGTAAGAAATTCTCCTATGACTTAATCTAGAAATTTAAAGGTAATCCTCTAATATGTTCTTTATAGAACACAATTGGATTATTATAAAGTGTTAGGTCTGAGTTGCTGTATGCATGTGTATTTAAAGTCTTCAATAGTTACAGCTACTGCTTCTATTGAGTGGATGCCTAAACTTCATTGTATATTAAATAAATATAACCAAAATATGTGACCTTGAGACAGTTTCTCAACCTTTCTTTGCCATCTCTGCCCAATGTATATATCTGATCTTCCACATGGAGTAGTTAACCCCATAGCTACTATTCATTACTACATGGGTAGGCTTGATAAGCCCACACCTAGAATAATGAAGAGGATGAGGATGAGAATTAATGCTAGCTAAACTTTCATTGAGTGCTTACTCAATAAAACTTAGAACTTGTGTGAATTCTAAGCATTGTTCTAAATATGTCAAATGTGAATTTATTAAAACCTCATCACAACCCTAATGGCTAGGTTCCATTTTTCATTACAATTTACAGACTAGCATTCTGTAAAAATTGTCTTCCTGCCTTGTTACACCACCCCTTTATTTCTTAACTATCAGTTTATGTAACCAAACTTTTTTTCTTTTTGTTTTTATAAACCAAGCAAACTCATTTTTCAAGTCAACATTTTCCCTCACTTTGAGGGATCCCTAATTCAAATGAAGCATTAACATTCTCCGGAGAAGCAGAATCCAGTAGGGGGCAAGTTGGGGGCGGGGGTTGAGAGAGAGAGAGAGAGAGAGAGAGAGAGAGAGAGAGAGAGAGAGGAGAGAGAGAGACTTATTTTAAGAAATTGGCTCACCGTTCTGTGGGACCGGTAAATCTGAAATCCTTAGGGCAGACTGGAGACTCAGGTCGAGTGATAGGAGTTCAGGGAAGAGCTGAGATTGTAGTCTTGTGTCAGAACTCTACAGTGCAGTGGGACACTCGTAAAGGAGTTCATGGTGCAATCTTAAGACCAAATTTCTTTTCTGAGATATCTCAAAAGACTTTCAATTGTTTGGCTGAGGCCTACCACATCATCATCAGTAGTAATCTGCTTTGCTCAAAGTCAACAGATTCAAATGTTAATCATATCTAAGAACTCCTTATTGGCAACTTCTAGACAGGTAATTGGGTATCACTGCCTAGCCAAACTGGCACATAAAACCAAGCATTACCTGCTTAAGTCAGTCAGGTTTCTGTGTGTTTAGTCTACTTTCTGAGTTAGCAAGTACCCGTTGGACTCGTTTCTTGTACTAGATATATAGAGAGCACTTTTGCACTTAATCTGTGCCTTCAACCAGACAAGTCTGTGTATCTTAGATCCTTTGAAGCCACTGAGATGCACATTTACAGGTAATACCCCATAGGTTTTCTAAAATCGTTGATTGGCTTACAAAAGTCTTATGGAATTTATAGACTAGGCAGGTACTTAATCCATTTTTTATGATATTGCTGAGACCTAGAAAGTTTAAAGACTCGTGAAGGCAACAGTGTACCAGTGAGCCAGGGAAGGAGTCCTGTGTCCTCACATACCCTAGCCACTGCTCTTTCCAGGAACCACCTCATTTCCTCCAAAAAAGCCCTCTTCCATTGGTTAAAATGGTCAAGATTCTTGTTAAAAATTCTGATATTGGGAGCATGGAAAATTCCATGCTTACCTTCCAGCATTTTTCAGAGATGGAAGAGAGAGGATTACTTTCTCTTTGCAGCATGCATTTCACTAGATGAATGGACACATTTTGTAGATGATACTTTTTCCTATGATAGAGCAGGAAAGTACACACCCCCTTATATAAATGTTGGCATTTCTATGCAAATAAACAAGCAGCCCAAATAAAGTGCTTCTGTGTGTGCAGAGCCCGGGAACTGTTCTCGGACCTTACTAGGGAAAATTAACCTAAGAGCCCTGGCTTCTCCTAAACCTCTTCATCTCCTATGCTGGTTTCACAAAACAGAGTGGCGAGATGTTGAAATGATGAGCATGTAATACAGAGGGCAGGAAAGTGCCTTGTCTGTGCTTCAGGGGAGAGGGAGAAAATGGGAAAAGGCTTTCATTCTTGTTCTTTGCTCCATCTGTGATGATGACTGGGTGGACAGAGATTTCGGGTGTTGTGCTTGTTTTTAATCTTAAACTTGTACTGGGATTTCATGATTTCTCAGTATGCTAAGCAAAAAATAGTCTGCTAAATAGTAGATTTTGAAAAGCCAAACTTTAGTCCTTGTAAGAAAAAAGTGTTCATTGTACTGTGTGTTCAGTCAACATTCAAGAGCAAGTGGAATGTCATCTGGTCTCCTTTTGCACAGATGGGAGCTTCCTGGGAGAGATGCATGGTCTTCAGGGATGGATGGGGTCCAGTCCAAGTCCTGAACCCAACAAAGTGGGCAGCGCGGTCACCTCTGCTCGTAGCGAGGAGGAAAGATGTGCTCAGAAAGACACAATTCAACTTGGACATTCTTCCTTACAGCAGGTCAGCATTGCAATATATACCAAGAAATGTAAACTAATTCTCTTTTTAAAATAGCACATTGGAAGTTGGTTCCACATCCCTTCCTAGCACATAGAAGTCTCTTCCTTTTGTCTTCTCCCTAACTCTTCATTCATGTTTTTCCATGAAGGACTCATGTTAGTGGTCAGTATCAGTCTGGCCCTTGCACAATTTAGTTCCACTTCATCTGGTTTTATTTTGTGTCAAACTGCTCATATTTAGCATATCATAGCATATAATAGAATAAACTGAAACAAAGTAAGCTTACTTGGCTCAAATTGGACCTGTCTGTAGAAACACATATTAATATGTGAATGACCTAGCATTTGTGGCATCACAGTTTAAGGAATTTTAGCTTAGCTGGGCCTCCTGCCACAAGGGAGCATTTAGCCCAGAGACTGTTGACTACAGTACAGCTTTTCTGTATGTGTAGTTTCTGTGTGTGTGTGATGTAGCAACATGTGCTCAAATCCATGAAAGAGAGGCAAAGTGTTTCTTCAGTGTGTCATCTTTCTATCTCAAATAAAAATACAAGAACCCACCTGTCTAGGCTCAGGGTTGTGTATGTGTGTGTGTGTGTGTGTGTGTGTGTGTGTGTGTGTATGTGCTGTATTTCGTGAAAATTAGGCAGATTCAAAATAAAGAAGAAAAATATCACTCAGAAAAAAAAGACCTTTCTGAACCATGTCTTTTTATAATAACATTATAGTTTGAATTATTATTTCCTACAGTAGAAGTGAGGGGAGTAGCTTAGTTGGGGGGAGGTATATTGGAATATGGAGTCTGATGATTTCATAAGGGAGTTTATTTTCCTAATTTGTGCTGTAAAACTCTGAATATCCTGGGTGTGTTCAGGTAGGGCTATTTTGAGCTTTCTGAAATAAATGACCCTAATTACCAAGAGCAGACTTTTCTTTTTCTTTCTTTCTTTCTTTTTTTTTTTTTAAAGAAAGGTACAGGCAGAAATGAAGGATAGTAGGCAGGCAGGCAAGAAGAAAGAGGGAAAAGAAACATTTAATTTATTGCATTTAGTTGTTCATCTTGGTGGTGATCGTGGGCCCAGGCTTCAAGGGGCAGATCTTGAACCGGGGACAGCCTTGGGATGAGTGTGAGCTGTGTGCAGCCTCTATTCACCGGGACACAGCCAGAACAGTCTTTCTAACACAAGCACTTGGATGGCTCTGGCAGTGGGGTGAAGTCTTTACTCCACAAGGGTGTGTCCCAGTCCTGACTCCTGGTAACTGCCACTGTGACCTTCTTTGGTCACAGGATCTTGGCAGAAGTGATTAAGCGAAGGGTCTGCAGATATGAAACGGATGAGAATGTCACTCAGGGAGCCCACCCTTCCTAAGCGGGCAATAGAGTATCAGCAGGGCTTCTGCCACACCTGAAACAGGAGGGAGCATCCACACAAGAGGTTGCTTTAGGTTGTTGCTGAAAACTTCCAGAAGTACTGAGGTGAGAACTTTGTGACTGGTTGAGGGCTTGTGCTGAAGGTGGAGTCCAGGAACTCTGGTCAGTAATGTGACTACATATTAGCCCACACGAGTCAGTGCTGTGGGAAAGGCTGGTCCTGTAACCCCCAGCAGGATGCTGTAGCTGATTCTTCTGGGCTCAGGCACTGAGACAACACAACAACTCAGGGCTTCTGAAGGACAAACTTAAAGGCCAGAGCAGGGGTGCAGGGAACACTTGATATCACATGAGGGGGTTACATTTCAAGCGTCACTCCAGTGATGAAATAGTATATGAATTGTTATCAGAGGACAGCTCAGTTGCCTAACTATATAAATCTACTTTAAAAATATTGTGTTGACTTTCTGTGTCCCATGGACATTGGAAAGCTTGTTGGAAAAATATCATGAGATGACTTAGGAGTGAGAATTATCCAGAAAGGACTAAAGATAATCAATTAAGTGCCTAGTTCTAACCAAGTTGATCACAGAGAAATCCAGGGAAACAGTCATATATTGCTTTTCAAATGAGTATTGAATTAGAAAAGAAAGGATTCCATTTTACTTTTTAGGTACAAGGAGGGATGGGAGGTACTGAATGCAGTGTGTCTGTTCCTAATCAGCTGCAGATAACTGGGTTTTCCCTGAGACTTAATTGTAAAGAATCTGTGCATTTAGCTTATTCAATTAGGAAACTAGACTTTAAGAATTATTTTTTTCAATGATTCATGAATAATATACTCTAAGTTAGGGCAAATGATTTTAAGCTTTTGTCTTATTTTAAAAATACACCATAGTGTGTAGGGTAGAGGAGGAGTAAATATGTTAGTCTGAAGTAAGCATCTCTCAGGGAAATGTTTTGCAAAGCTTAGCAGTGAGTACTGGCAGCTAGTCTTACTTCTTTAAATTCTTTATAACTGCCTGGCATTGGGCAGTAGGCATGAATCAAATCCAGCATTATGTGTGAGTAAAGTCAGGTCTGAAATCTGATTCTTGAATCTGAGAGAAAATGTAAAATTCATAATAAAATCTCCATTAAGACAAGCTGGATTTCATAAGATACTTTAGCATATTAACCAGTATATATAAGTCAGAAACATAATATTCTACTCTGTGGTTGGTATAGAAAATTTTTGGAGGGAAAGTAGATTAAAAAAAACCAACACTGGTGACATTCACACGAACTAAACTTCTGTTCTTCTAACCAGCAGAGTAACTCATCTATTACTCCTTACATAACACAGTAAATACAAATATAAAATAAGATACAACGAACACAACTATAAAGAGAAAGAGAGCAAAAGCATAAACATTATTTCAAAGTGGGGAAAAAGGCAACAGTGATTTTCCACATGCTAATTCAAGGAAAGCAATAAATTCACTGTCAGGTTTAGTTTACAGACCTATCATATTCTCTGCAATTTCTGAGATAGAAAGGAAAAATATACCACATTGTTATAAATATGAAAGATGAATCTACAACATAGACTGCAATTTCACAAATTAAAAAGCTCATAGAATCCTTTTATGTTTTACCACTTGGTTAAGTCTATACAAAGAGAGTTTATAGTCTAATTTATGCACTCAAATTTTCCTTGTATAGTTTTTATTTAAGTCACTTATTTTTAGTTTCTCATTAGTTACTTGGAATACTATGAACATTCCAGAGTGTTCTGGAAACAAAAGGGGTCGATGAGGATCTTTGACTAGGAGCTGAGAACTGCCATATAGAATGAATACATGCATTTTCATGAAATTATCTTTGCTTTGAAATTTTATCACATCCAGTCAAAATTGACCATCATCTTACTGTGGTTTTGTAGTTTATAAGTACCTCTAAGTTTTTTATTATTTGTAAAACCAAAATAATATTATCGTTCTTTTTCATTGAGATTTATTTTATGTATTATATTTTTTGCTGTGATTGATAATATTTTTAGTCAATATTAGAACCTAAAATAGCTCTAGCTTTCCTTACCTCCTTCAGAGAGTAGGAATTTTTAAAACTGAGAATTAGGTAATTAGAATCACTGAAAAAATATTTATCATTAAATGATGCATGGGTTCACAGCATAGCTTTAGCCCATGAATGAATAAAGCATCTAATGCCACAATGGGGAAGAAAAGGTGATCAGGCATGGTTCTACAATCACAATTTTATATTTTTAGAGTTGAGATGAACTGATCATTCTTGCAACAATGTTAGTGAGCTTTGTTAGAATTGAAAATTCAGTACCAGTAAACTGTAAAGGAAGGAAGGAAGGTTAGGAAAGAAGGAAAGATGGGGAAGAGGAAGGAAGGAAGGAAGGAAGGAAAGAAGGAAGGATGGATGCAGATAATTAAGAGGACAAATCTACATAGGCATTACAGGAATGTGAATGTTTTCTGTACTCTCTTATGTGAAGTATGATCTGGTACCTTAATGCTTACAATCTAAATTGATTTTTAAAATATTTGATTGTCATAGAATAGAGAAAAAAGTTGCTTTATTTTGATCCAGGTTTACTGAGGTTTAATTGACAAATAAAATTATATATAGTTAATGTGTGCAAAGTGATGATTTGGTGAAAATGTTTAAGATCTACTCTCAGTAAATTTCAGGTATACGATATAGTATTATTGACTATATTATATTATTATTTATATATACTGTTATTAAATCATGTTGTTAACTATAGTAATCATGCTTTATGTGCATTATGTCCTTAGAACTTTAAAAATGTTTTAATTTTTTAATATTTAGATTTTTTTAGCTTAATTTTACTGAAGGAATATTGTATCAAAAATAGCTATAGAAATTATTTGACAATTAACTAAAAGCTGTGCCCTTTGACAACATCTCCCCCATTTCTCCCACCCACCCCAGTCCCTGTAGCAACCATTTTCCTCTCATTTTTTGTGAGTTTGAGTTTTTTATCCCTTAATGACAAATACATCTGCAGTTTTTTATAGTCTTTTTCTATCTGACTTATTTTTTATAACACAAATGGAGAATAGAAAGAACATATATAAACATAATAAATTCCACTCATGACAAGCCCACAGCTAACATTCTAACAGAGGTGAATGGCTGAAACCTTTTCCTCTGTGACAAAGATGTCTGCTCTCATATCTCCTACTCAACACAGTACTGGAAGCCTTGGCCAGAGCAACCAGGGAAGAAAAATAAATAAAAGGCATCCATACCAGAAAAAGGCTCTTTAATAATATAGTAGCTCACATTCATTGCATACTGACAGTTTTAAGCTCTCAGTATAATGGAACCTCACAGCTGCCTGTAGATGACAGTGCTCTTCCCCCGGGTCCGCAAGTGTGGCTCCCGAGGCATGGGAGGCCGGAGTAATTTTGAAATGGTGCTGAGCCAGGATCTTAGCATAGCACCAGATTGTGAATGTCAGTTCACAGTATTCAAAGAACTTGACTTTTTAACACAAACATTTCTATCAGTCACTTTACAATTTGGAAGGAATGACATTCCAGATCGACTGAGACTTTTGACATCCTTTACATTATTCTTAGAGAGTATGGACTAACTATTTTATGAGGCTGGTGATAACTGGATTCATCTTGTATTGAACCAAGAAGAGAATTTTGTAACCTGTTTACAATAGCTTCAAGACTCAGTGGTGATCTTGGAAGGTGAGGTCACCAAACAATGTCCAGGAAAGAATAAATTACAAAATAACTGTAATTTTGAAAATACAAAGCATTTAAAAATTTTGACTAACTCCTCACCTTATCTAACTTTACATACCTTTTTTTTTTTAAGAACTGTCATTCCCCAAATGAACAGCACAAAGTTACCTCCTACTATGTCATGTGCTTGGGAAGCCCATCGGGTTCTCCTTCGCAAAGGTGTCACCTGAACTTGTGTGTTTCCAACTCAGGGCTTTCTCTTCACTATGCTTGCATTCTGACTCCAGGGGATTTATCCTGATCTTTTGTATGTCTTGCTACTCAACACCCAGACTGGAGTTAAATACTTGCTAACTGAAGATGTATTGATTAGGTATTTTTATATAGCATATCGGATAACTGAATCATCATAGCAAAATGCGAACTACTCACCTCCTAACATCTATCACTTTAAGGCCATAAATCCAATTAGAATTTCCGCATACTATGACTAAAAAAGGGAACCACAGCATAGTCACAAGAGAGCATTATTGTTTCTTCTCTTTGTGTTCATCAATGCAGGCTGCTGTGGCTGAATACCACACAGCAGCAGACTTGATTCTCTTGTAGTTGTGGAGGCTGGAGGTCCAAGACCAGGGTGCCAGTAGGGCTGGTTTCTGGGGAGGGCATTTTTTCTGGCTTGCAGATGGCCACCTCCTCCAGTATCTTCACATGATGTAGAAAGAGACAGAGAGAGAAGAGAAAGACCTGGAGAGAAACACAAGGAGTGGGGGCAGAGGGAGAGAGCGTGTTCTCTGCTCTCTCTTCTTTTGAGAACCCTCATCCCATCATGAGATCTTACCCTTGAGACCTCATCTAAGTTTAATTGTCTCCCAAAGGCCCCACCTCCAACAGTCACATGAGGGATTAAGGTAAAAACATATGTATTTTGCAGGAACACATTGGGCCCATATAACCTTTCCTTAAAAAATATGATATTTTCATGAAAACTTTTCTACATAGACCTTAGCTCATGAAAAATTCATTTATCCTGAGTACTGAAGAATGTACTTGTTTCACACACATTTCAGCTGAGTGCTTCTAGGGGATGAGAGATTTGTTTATTTAAGATTGGAAAGAGGCTTGAGGCAGAGAGAGAACACAACTCAGAGTTGGGAGTATTGCCCCAATTCCTGGGGCCTGTCAGACCAAAGTGCTTCTAAACATTCCTGGGAGAAAATTTTGTCCATCACTCTTAAGAGGTATAAAGTAAAATAAAATTTCTTATTTTATGGCTAACGTTTATAAGCTTCAGTTGTCAAAATCTGATTTGCAGTATAATGATTCCATGCCATTTATATAATTGTAATAGACATAGTCTTTTCAAACCTGTGCTAAATATGTACCGTGTTTGCTATTTAGATTGCTCACTAGGCGTGTATAACTTCCTGTATAGAATGGTATCATGGAACATAGTTGAAGAAGGAATAGAAAATAAATTCATATTTGTGTGATTAAAATTTTCCAGCAAAACCCATGATTTGACTCTTTTCTCTCAATAAAAATTTGGTGTACTTTGCTTCAAAAAAAAATGAGGTAAAAAGTGTGTGCATGTATGTGTCTGAATGTGTGTGTGTGTATGTGTGTGAGAGAGAGAGACAGAGAGATTTATCAGTGAAATTTCTTAAATATCATTAAAATGAAACAAATGGAGATATTTGAGAAAAATAATTTTAATGTAAATGTTTTGGTGCTGTGTCTTATATATCGAATCTATTGAGGTATAGTTTTATGCAGAATTTACACACATCTAAGGAAAATTCCCAGTGTGCTCCATCTTCAGGATATTGGGTTATTTACAAAGACTTCTCCAACAGGAGCTATTAGACTGCAGGAAGTTCCATTTTCAATATGCCTGCAAAATACCAATTAATATTAACAAGAATTATATCTGAATATGGAGAGAAACAGCCTTCTTAACTTTCAGCTCTTATTTTTGCTCTAATATGTTATTGCTGACCACAATGCTCATTAGTGGTACATAAAAAGGCACTATAGGTAAGTAATAGCAATTCTTTGTAGTTATACAGTGCCTTTGATCAGTGTAACTCAAAGCTTTCATGACTCATTAATCTTGGAAAAAACTCACCAAAGTAGGGAAGCTTCAAGTATTAACAACTCTCTCTGTAAACAGAGAAACTGAGGCATTTCTAAGAAACTATTCCCAGGTCATTCGACAATTTGGTGATAGAACTGTGAATCAGATCTTTAGAGCAAAGACATATAGTTGTGAAAAATCGCTGAGAAACCTTATACAATGGTAAGGAACAGCACTGCTGTATAAGTCGTGCTTTGCAGTTAGGTGAACTATTTCTACCAGTTAGTTATGGGTTGGGAGGTCCCCACAGCTTCCCACTTAGAACACTTAATATTGGGCCATTTCCTTCTCTGTTTTGTACTGCTTTCATGTGAAAAAATAGTGTTTATCTCTTAGAAGGCCATTCAGATGTATCTTCAACACAATTATTTTTCATCGCCCCTTTACTCTGTTATCTTACCTAAATTTTCAAATACCAGTGCCTTGGGATCTTTGTGTAGTGGCAAAGTCTATAAGAAAAGAGATTACCTTGTATGTACACAAAGACACACACCCATTTTTGTATTTTCATCTTTGTTCTCATTCCCTCTTTCCTAGTGTTTTAGTTTCAGACAAAGAACACCTTTTAGATCGTCCTATTGCTTGGCTTCAGGTTTCCTTTCCTCACACTGTTTTCTTTCTATGGCTCTCTAAGTCTCTCTTACTGTTATCTACAGTGGTTGTCAGATGAAACTGCTGAATATTATTCATCAGCTTCTCTCAAGGTAGCTGAGTTGCTATTAGGCAGAGTCCTGGGTAACAATATAGGCTTCCTGTCCTATAATTTCTGTGGTGAGAGCCCTCAAATGTATCCATGTAACTCAAACTGTCTAGGAGATCCTTATGCATTAGACTTAGGGCTTTTTCCTGTCTTATAATTACAGATAAAACATCTACAGCACTTCTTACATGCCAGGCCTTATTAGAATTGTGCATATAGTAATGTATTTAATTCTCATAGAAATCCTTGAGATATCATAACTTAAAAAAAGGTATCCTACTAGAACACGAGTTTCCACTCTTCATATGCACTTGTAACATACTAATATTTCATGTGCAAACCAGATCTGTAAGATATAAAGCAGAATTTTAGAGTTAGCTGACAGGAAGTTGCATAAATACATGGAGAAGTTGTGATCATCTTTCACTCAATCTTTTTTTTAAAGAAAAGATGCAGGCAAAGAATGAAGGACAGTAGGTAGGCAAGAAGGAAGCGAGAGAGAGGAGGAAGAAGCATTTTATTTATTTTATTTAGTCATTAACATTGGTTGTTTCTCTCAGACCTGTGTCTTGAAGTCCCTGAGATATATGCATACAATGCCCAGCTGGGATACCTAAACTATATTTTAAGAATTATCACTGAAGTGGTAATTTCATGGATATGTGCCTTGTCTGTGGTAGGGTATGTTTATTTAATATATTTAAGTCTCATTTATAGATAATTAAATATTTTCAGAAAATTGTAGAAACTAGTTATTTTTCCCTTGTTTTAATTTTTAGGTTCTTATTTTTTTCTCACTAAAAATTATCTCAAAATAAAAAAACCAACAAAATTTTTTTTTCCGAAGAATGCTTTCAGGTTAATTGAGGAAATTTAAAAATGAACAAAGTACTAGATTATGTTAAAAAAAATCTGGTAACCAAGGTATGTGGCATCATTGAAAGAAAGACTAGTCAAATAGTTCAATAGAAAATAAATTATAGGGAGCCTAGGTATAGACTCACATATGTTAAGTGATTTTTGATAAAGAAGCAAAGAAAGAAATGGAGAATGGAGAAATGATAATCTTTTCAAGAAATGGGCATTCATAAAGCAACATGCTTGCCTCCCAAATAAACAAACAAAAAAAGAATCCAGACGAAGCTTATATTTTTACAAAAAAATAACTCAAAAGGGATCATAGTCTAAATGCAAAATGCAGAACATAAAACATACAACTGTATGTCATTTCTAACCATAAAGTGACCCATATCATAGTGGTCTCAGCTTTACAAACTCTAGTGAACCATAATAATTTCTCTCTGATCTGCTTACATATAATGGTGGTTAGTCTATATCATTAGAATAGATTATGTTTAAGTAGACAGATGATAGAATAAACATTATATATATGTATATATATACATACACATATAACTTAAATTTACTGAGTACCTCCTATGTGCAAGGCAAGACACTGGGACAATTTTTGTTTCCTCATTTGATTTATGCACAAAATCATTGGAGATAGGTGTGATGATACTCATGGTTCAGATGGAGGAATGAAAACAGGCTGTTAGTTATACTCTCTTTATTTTTTGCCCATATTCTCCAGTGTCCATGCCCTGTCTCCTCCCTTGACTCCTCAGAGTTTTTGTACTCAACTCTTCACGGATGCTGTAGCACTTTGCTGTAGGAGGTCACACATAAACACTCTTTACAATGTTAGTATCTGTGAATTATTTCATTTTTTGTGGTTTCCTTTGGGGTCATTAAAACTCAAGCATCACATTTGAGAGAATTAACTAAAATATATTTAAGCAGCATGCTATTCAAATTATTTTTTAAAAAGCAATTTTCTACTGTAGATTTAGAAAACAACAGATCTACTTTGCAGCCAGCACAACTTCTCATTAACTAATTTAATCATTACAAAACTGCATAAACCAACCTGAAACAAGCCTTCATCAAATTTTTGCCTTTAGATGTAATATAATATTTTCAAAAATGAATGAAATAGAGTAATTAGCCCCCAGGCAGAGAAAATGACTCTAATAACCATCTCCCACACGCTCCTTTGGTGGAAAGACTGAAAGTGAAAATAAAAATGTGGGAACCCATAGGTTAAAGCCCTTTATGTTCCCTATTAAGTAACAGTTTGGAATATTAATACATAAGGTTATATTTTCAGAAGTTCAAAAGGAAAGAGAATTGGTATCTTCCCTTTAGGCTTCCCAGAGCTCTATTCTGATGGACAATAGGATTTCTAGCAGTGCTTGGCTGCCTATAATTACATAGGGAAAATTTTATTTTTCAGTCCTTTAGATGATTCAGCTTATATTTGGTTTCAATTTCACTATATGTGGAAAATAAGAAATAAAAAATTCTAATTGTAGTTGGTGAGAGTCATCCTTTATATTCTGAAAAGGAAATAGGGACTCTTCTCCATGACAGATTAGGAAGGGGAGACCAAGAGTCCCTGGGGGACCTGAGGTGATATTGCCTGGGAGTGTAGTGGCCATGGAAGGACAAGCAGGCTTCAGAGAACCGATGGATACTAGGTGGCACTCACTTGAGTTTCCAACACTAGCTGACCACCTCTGCACTGGGCCCTACCTCTTATCAAAAGCCTAGTTCAGGATTTTAGAGTCAAGATGGCAATCTGATAAGAGTCAAGTCATGCTTCCTCCTTAAAGAGCAACTAGGACCTCACCTATTTCAAGATACAAATACTGAGGAAAAGGAGGTCCAAAGGCTCCAGAGACTGTAGCAACAATAACCACCCCAAAGTGTAGGTGAAAACCTCAAGTTTCAAAGATACACCAGTGATTCAGAATTTGGACTATAGCAGAAGGGGTTGACTGCAGGAAGAATCAGCAGTCCTCAAGGGTAGCTTTGACAGCACGGGCTGGGACAAGGAGCCATGGGAGAGGGTCTTGATGCAGGGTAGAAGGAGGACCAGCCCCCTGGTGGAACTGACCAGGAGACCCTGAGGAGACCCTCATAAGAAGAAAGTAGATAGGGAAATCCCCCACTCCCACCCTGTCCCATATTGCACTGTAGTAGTCACAGGACATGGCCACCAGAAATACTGAAACAGGTATAAAGGAAGAAGAGAGTCTCCCAGAAGGGAAGAACCTTTAGTGCTACCCACTAGTGTCACCCTAGGGAGACGGCAGAAGTGCTGCCTGATTGCTGATTGTGGGCCAACAATAAGTTGGTCATTGTGATTCAGAACTGCAATCCTGGGGGAAAGTCTTCATCCTCCACGCAAACTCCAACCTCATAGGCTGAACTTCCAATGCAGAGTCCACCTAAGAACTTCAACAAATCCAGTCAGTGGTGATGCCACAAAGCTCAAGCATTCCCAGTGTTCTAACCAAGATCCAGGCTTAACTGGTGCAGGTCAGTTCCCTACATAAAGACATCACTGTAGGTAAACCTATATCAGAGAAACATAAACAGAATGCCAAACAGAGCGAAGATAGAGAGAAATATATGCCAAATGATAAATCCAAGTAAGTTAAAATATGACTACAACAGATATATGAAAACTACCTGAGGACAAAATTTAGGGCAACAGTGATGAACATACTCATGGAAATCAAGAAAACAATAGAGGAAGAAAAAGAGAGTAACAAAAAGAACGAGAAGAAATGAAGCGAGATACCAAAGAAATGAAAAACAAGATAGCTGAACTAGAGAACTCAATAGAGGTACTCTAGAGTCAGATGGATGAAGCCTCCAATACAAATTAGTGAACTAGAAGATAGGTCAGAGAAATACACTCAAGCAAACCAGCAAAGAAATACAAGAATGAAAAGAAATGGAGACAGCACTCAAGAACTATGGAATAATATCAAAAGGAACAACATTCACATCATATGGGTCCCAGAAAGAGAGGATAGAGAAAAGGGGGCAGAAACTGTATTTGAAGAAATAATAGCTAAGAATTTCTCTAACCTGAGAAATGAAGCCAGCCTCCAGACCAAGGAAGCTCAAAGAGTTCCAAACAAAAGAAACTCAAACAGACAAATTCAAGACACACTGTAATCAAAATGTCAAAAATACAAGATAGTAAGAATCCGAAAAGCAGCTAGAAAATAATGAGTTACATACAAAGGAGTCCCCACAAGATTGTCAGCAGATTTCTCAACTGAAACTCTACAGGACAGAAGGGAATGGCATGATTCAATCAAAGTGTTGAAAGAAAATAATTTTCAACCTATCATACTATACCCTGTGATATTCTCATTTAGAACTGAAGGAATGGTAAAAAAGCTTTTTGATAAGCAAAACTTGAAAGAATTCATCACCACAAAACCAGCTCTACAAAAAATACTAATGGAAGTTCTATAAATAGTAAAGAAACACCATTAAAAAAATCCCGAGACTGCAAATATAAGAAGTGGGGAGGAAGAGAGGAGAACAGAAATGTGAATGGTTAGAATGAGTATAAGACTAATCTTCTTTCAAATAGAAAGTAAACATAGAATTCTTAATGCTACCTCAGTGTAACTTCAAAACACAACTCCATGGAAAAAGTAAAGAAGAAAATAAAAAGGGACACCAATCAAAACTTAACTGCACCCAATCCACTGAAGAAGAGAAAGAGATGAGCAATGACACAGTTTGGAACAACACCCAGAAGACAAATTACAAAATGGCAATACATAGTCCCCTATCAATAATCACACTAAACATTAATGGACTGAATTCAACAATGAAATGACATAGATTTTCCAAATGAATTAAAAAGTAAAAACCAACATTCAGCTTCCTTCAGCAAATTCACTGTTTTTCAAAAGAAACAAAAGTTCAAAGTCAGTGGTTGGAAGACAATCTTAATTAAGAGTTGAATGTCAACCACAAAAAAAGCAGGAAAAGGCATACTTCTATCAGATAAAACAGACTTCCCAACTAAAAGCATAACAAAAAACAGAGTTGAACATTATACAATGATTAAGGGGTCAATTTAGCAAGAAGACATGACACTTATTAGCATAAATACACCAAAAAGAGGAGCATCAAAAATATAAAGCAAGTATTAGAACTCATGAGAATCATTGACAACAACACAATAATAGTAGGATACTTCAAATACTCCACTTATCCCCTATCACAATGGAGAGATCAACCAGACAGAAGATTAACAGGGAAACAGCAGCTTTAAATGACCATTTGGAACAGTTAAGTCTAACAGACATATACTGAATACTTCATTAAACAACTACAGATTTCATTTTCTTCTATGCATGGAACATTCTCAGAATGGATCATATTTTGGAACATAAAATATATCTCAACCAACTATAAGAATGGAAATCATACCAAGCATCTTCTTTGACCACAATGGCTTAAAATTAAAAATTAACCACAACAAGAACACTGGAAGACCCCAAGTTAATTGGAGACCAAACAATATGCTTCTGAATGACACTTAGGTAAAAGGGGAAATCAAAGAAGAATTTTAAAAATACTTAGAGACAAATGAGAATGAAGACACAAGCTACCAGAATCTATGGGATATAGCAAAAGCAGTACAAAGAGTGGACATTGATTGCAATCCTATCTCAAAAATCAAGATTAATCAATCATAAGTAAACATTCTAATGTTACACTTAAAACAACTTGAGAAATAATGATAATTAAAGCCAACAATATGTAGAAAAAAAGGAAATATGCAAATTCAAGGAGAAATAAATAGAAAATAAAAAATGAACCCAAATGTTATTAGGTCTTTGAAAAAATAAACAAAATTGATGAATCATTGCTAGACTCACAAAGGAAAAAAAGAGAAAACTTCATAAGTAAAATCAGAAATGAAAGGCAAGAAGTTACAACAGACCACAAAAATACAAAACATTGTAAGGGATTACTATAAACAGTTCTATGCCAACAATGTGGATAGCCTTGAGGATCAGGACAGATTTTTAGAAAAATATAGTCTACCAAGACTGAACCTGGAAGAATAGAAAATCTGGACAGAATAATTACAAGCAAGAAAATTGAAGAGGTAATCCAAAGTCTTTCCTAATGAGTTTGACCAAATTTTCAGAGAATGAACATCTATTCTTTTCAAACTACCAAATTGTTGACAGAGAACACTCCCAAATACTTTCTATGAGGCCATCACCACTCTGATACCAAAAACTGATAGAGCCATCTCCAAGAAAGAAAATTTCAAACCAATATCTCTAATGAACATAGATGTAAAAATTCTCAACAAAATATTAGCAAACCAAATCCCACAATGCATCAAAAATATCACTCATCATGACCAAGTGAAATTTATCCCAGGAATGCAAGGATGATTCAACACACATAAATATATTAATATCGTATACTTTATCAACAAGAGAAAGGAGAAGCCACATGATATATCAAAAGATGTAGAGAAAGGTTTTGATAAGATCCAAACCCATTTATGATAAAAACAAGTCGACACAATAAAGGCCATATCAGATAAACCCACCAGCAAAATTAATGTACAAAAACCCATTGCATTGTTAAATGCAACAGCACACTAGAAAAAATGAAATCAAGAAAACCACTCTGTTTAAAATAGAAGTAAAGAGAATATTCGAAATGCTTAATGAAGATGGTGAAAGACCTGTACAACGAAAATTACAAATCTTTCTTAAAGAAATAGAGGCTACAAAAATATGGAAAGACATTCTCCTGCTCATAGTTGGGAAGAATCAACATTGTTAAAATGGTCATTTTACCTAAAGCAATATGCAGCTTTAATGCAACCTGCATTAAAACCTTGTGGGCTTATTTCCAGGAAATCAAGCAAAAAATCTTAAAATTGTACATAACAAAATACCTCAAAGCTAAAGCAATTATGAGGAAAAAAATCTAGCTGGATTACACTTCTAGATATTGAGCCATACTACAAAGTGATAGGGATCAAAATGGTATGTTACTGGATTAATAACAGGTTCTGTTGTGAATTGTCTTTAGGTGGGGCTTTGAGGGACTGTTTCCTAAAATTCCTGCTGAGCAATGATTCTCATTTTTTCTATGTAATGATCATTTGGCAACAGGGTTTCTTGGACTGTTATCAGATCACTTCTGCATGGATTCTCACAGAAGAGAGTGTCTTACCTGTAGAAGGTGGCCGAGAGATTAATAAACACATGGTGGGTACAGTTTCAAAGCCTTGTAGGTGATTCTGAAATGATGCTTTCAGTAGCAGGTGGTGACAGAGAGCTTGACTCCTTCCATTGTCAAGAACCTTTGGTTTAAATATGAGTGCATATGTGAAAGATTCTGTTACTCAACATTATTTTGACTCAATGTGCATATAATGAAAATATTCTTAGAGAAAAAGATAAAGCAAAGAAACTTTTCAGTGGAAAATGTCCTTGGTCTTAAACCTAATCCACCTTCCTTACTTGGGGTCACAACCTACTCTTCACACCCCCCCTTTTCCTTATATACCGTTCTAAACCAACTCTTTCTTCTCTTATACTTTTCCAAGATTAAAAAAATTGGTTTTGTCTATTATTTGTTCATTTTTATGTAATTTAATTAATTTCCTCATTATTTCCCCTTTTTTTGCCACTCCCATATATTGAGGGAACCCCTCCCCAACCCAAACATACTTAAGATATTGAGATGGGTGGTACCAGCAAGCAAATGCAAAGAAGGAATGCAGAGTTTCTACTTATATAAATGAGGATTTCTGGAGAGCAGGAGAAGCTCTGAAGTGTATCCAAAAATAGATTGATAGAGCAGGGAAAGAGGATGGCCTGACTTTTATCATGGACAGATTGTAGGACTGGACAGTGTCTCCCACATGCAGCAGGTTCTTTCCTGTCTTCATCTTCCCATTGGCACAAGGAAGGGCACACCTGGGCTTTCTTATCTGTTTGTTGCCACAGGGGATAGAGGAGGAGGCTCTGACACTGTCAGCAGTTGAACATCCAAAATGGAGTGATATTCTTATTTGTATCTGTATTTGCTTTCTCTGAGATCAATTTTCATTTGCAGTTTAAAGATTTAAAGTGGAAGCATACATCACTGGTTTTACATTTTATATTTCTCCTTACCAATGTAGAGTTTCAAAGCTATAAATTCTCTTTTATGCATCTTTTGCTGCTTCCTACTTAATTTGGAATCATCACTTGTTTCTAATTATTACTAACATATTTAATTTTTTCCCCTTTGGTCTGAGTATTCTTTAGAAGCATGCTTTTTAATCCCTAAAAATCTGTGTAATTTTTCCAGATATCTTACTGATTTCTAATATAATACAATGTGATCAGTGAAGATATTCAGTATATGTTAGACCTTTGAAATCTGTTGTAACTTGTTTTAAGGTTCAGCATACTTTCTATCTTATTGAATGTTCCATGTGCACTTGAGAAGACTGTATATTATTGCAATTCTTTATCTTTGTGAAACATCCCTCTTTATCTCTGGCAATGCTTTTCATCTTGAGGACTTATTATCTTATGTGAGCATAGTCACATCAGATTCATCATGCTTAACATTTGCATGATTTATATTTTTTCATTCCTTTACTTTAAAACTATTTTTAGTCAATCTGACAGTTCTTTCTATTAGGGTATTTAGACTATATTTAATAAAATCATTAATATGAATGAATTTAAATACGTTATCTTGGTATTTGATTTGTCTTGTCTGCTTTTTGTTCCTCTATTTCTCCTTCTTGACCTTTTTGAGGGGTTGTTTTGTGGTGGATCAAGTGGGACCTTTTTTTTGCATCCAGTTTATTATATTGATGTTTTTTATCCTGTCTGTTTGAAATTATTTTTCGTTTAAAGATATTCTGGAGATTACAATATGCATCTTTAACTTATCACAGTCTTCAAATTTTGCTACTTCACAAAAAACTTAAAATCTTTAACATACTACATTTCCAGTTGTGAAGATCCCATATTTTGTGTTTTAGTCTTACATATTTTACTTCTATATATGCTATAACCTCCAATACCCTTTTATTATTGGAAGTTTATTGCGATTGGTCAATAGACAATTAAAGAAATTGAAAGACACACATGTCTTTAACTATATAAGTGTTAATGCATTCTAACAGTAATTTAATATTCACTAGAACATTATTATTTCTAATGTCCTTCATTCTTCCCTACAAAACTGAATTTTCATCTGGTAAAATTTCTATCAGATTAAAGAAATTTCATTTAATATTTCTTAAAGTTACAGAGATGGAGCAGGTGAATTCTTCCAGCTTTTGTATGGTTGAAAACAACTTTGTTTTCATTTTCAAGGGAACTTTAATTGAATATAGAATTATAGACAGTTTTTATCTTGCAGCAGTATAAATACACTATTTCATAGTTTTCTGGATTCTGTTATTTCAGTTCTGAATTTGACTGTCACTCTTATTATAGTTTACTTATGAAATCCAGTCAATTGCTATTATTCAAAGATTCTGTTTTTTCATATTTGGCTACTTGCTCAAATTTCTTGACAAGTTCCAAATCAAGAATAGCACTTTTGTCATAATTCATGGACACATGTGATGCCCAGCTGTCATTGAACAAACCAACACCTTGTTGCGTTGTTTCAGCACTCTTATTATAAATAAGGGCTTGTATTGTGGTCTATATAATGCCACATTTAATTTTTTTTTTGCTTTGTATTAATGATTTCACTTTCTCAAGGGCACTCAAACATAGTTATGCCTATCTAGTGTTCCTAAGTATGAAAAGTTCTTCTAAAGAAATTGTATATAATAAATAATCTTATTTAAGAATGAGTTGCAGTGCCATTGGCTGTGAATTCAATATTAATAAACCAACAGTAAAGTACACGTAGAAAAAGGAGGAGGAAATCACCTGCTCTATCTGAGGTTGCTCTAGAATGTACTAAGTTCACATATATATGGTATGATAAAAGCTATGGAAATATGACAAAATTTGTGGTCCACGAGATGACAACTGATTAAAAATACATAACGAACAGCATTATTGTGAAATAAAGCCAAAGAATTTACAATTGTAGTTTCTAGATTCAGGAAAATGTTAATTTGGAAACCAAAATCTTACTTGGTTAATACTGACTGTCTCCTCTTTCAAAAAAGAAATACAACATGCAGAATGTTAAACTTGCAGGCAGAGCTGGTTCTGTTGATAAGGAAGTCATAGGGGAATTTTAGAAATATTAGGCAAGTGTTATATAGAAAAAGGATTACATGGGAGAACAAGTTTTCAACGTTTAAGGGACTGGCTTATTTTATAAGGATGTTGGCAAATGAATATATATGACATCAATAGGGGTTTCAGTTGGTGAAACCGTTGTGACCAGAGACTCACTGGAACCTAATCCTGTATTTCCTCTAGAAACAATAGTTCAGTATTCACTAATTCAGTGTTTGTTGTCACTATTGAATATAAGCAACACATGTGATAAAGATTAATGCTGTCTTTTTTTACTGTGTGCTTTGAAGATTTTTCTCTGATTTTCATCATTTTGATTCTGATGCTCCATAGATTGGTCTACTTTATATATTTACTGCTTGGAGTTTGCTTTATTTCTTGGGTCTTTAGTTTTTGTCTTTCATTAATTATGCAAAACTCTTAATCATTACCTTGTCAAATGTTTATTCTGTTCTATTTTGCTCTTTTATCTTTCCTCTATGTATGCTAGTCTATCTGATATTGTTTTGCAAATATTGGATACTGACTTAAATATGTTTTTCCTTTTGTAGTTCGGTTTGTTTTCTTTTGTTCAATTTTGCTAATTTCCTCCCCTCAGTTCTATCTGGTCTGCTGCTAAGTCCATGGAAACAGTTTTCATTAATGATGTGTTATTTGAAAAACTTTATAATGTCCATCATTTTCTTTATAGAGTGTTTCATCATCCGATCATGAAGTCTGTTTCTCTTTTTCAACAGGATTGTTAATACTTAATTTTCATACTTATTTACAAGTCCCCATTTGATTATTTCAGCATCTTGTCATGTCTGGGGTTGGTTCCCTTGGCTGCTTCCTCTCCTTGGTAATGTTTTTCTGTTTATTCGCATCTATGTAACTTTTTATTGAATTCTGGAATTCTGTGAAAATGAGGAATAGTTATTTAAATAAACAATATTATTTCAAGAAAAGACATGTCCCATTCTCTGCCATGTTACAAGTGTTAGAGTTGACTCAGTCTATGTGATGTGAATCAGATATTTCTTGGTTCTGATACGGCATTAAGTACACATGGTTCACTCCAGGTTCTAGATGACCTTGCCTTCACAGGGCTTGTGATCTGAGTATAAATGGTGGTCTCACATTGTGTCTTCCACTATCTTGTGAACCTGCATGTAGGGACATGATCTTCCTGCACATTTCTGACCTTCTACAGCCACTCATTGGAGGATCAGCACAGCTCTTGGTTTCTCTTCTCATGCTTTGTCCTAAGTAGACAATCGGTTCCATGCTGTGTACATTGGCGCAGCCAACTCCTCTGGGCATCTTGTCCTGTTCTGGATCTCTTGTAGTGCTCAGTGAAGGCCAGTGGGAAAGAATCAGTGTGTGAGAAGAGCCCACCATTTTGATCTGAACCTCTAGGACTTCTAAACCTTCCTGTTAGCTCCTTCCTTGTTTTAGATGAATAGAGACATACTTAGTTGCGCCTTTGTTACACATGCTGTGATAGTTTCCACCCATCCCATTTCTCTTTTCTCCTAAGAAAGATTGATTATTTTCTGGGTTTTATGTAATTATGTTTCTTTGAAACTTCAACTCTTAAACAGACTTTTAAAGCCTATAATTTTGTATATTTTGTTGTATTTTTAGGATGGGAGGGACATTTTCTTTTTTTGTATTAGAGACAAAAGTCTCATCTAAATCTTAAAACTCTCTTTTCCTTTGATTTTTTTCTCTTCACTTATCTCTCAACTCACCCTCAGTTTGAAAGCAAATGAACAACCACAATAATCCTTCCTTGATTATTTATTCTTTTCTCTCTATGCCCACATTTATTCCCACCCCTACTAGAAAGAATGTCATAAATAATATTCCCTTGTTTTCTCCATTTCCTTCCACTCTCAGCCTTTTCTCAACCATTGGTATTTACTTTCCAATGTTGCCACCACCAAGACTTTGTTTCTGTGACCTGCAACTGCCAAATCAATCACTTTTCAATTTGTATTGCATTTGACCTATTGCATTCAAAATATTAGAAACTTCCTGCTTTCCTGAGACCCCCCCCCTTATTGCTTGCTTTCATGACCTTTCTTTCACCTCTAAGTCCTCCTTTCAGCCTATCTTTAAAATGTTATTTTTGTTGAAACTCTTTCTCACATACATTTTTTCATTATGCATAAATTCACTGTGAGTCTTCTTGCCTACATCCAACCCCAGCTCCATGCTTTAACTGAAGATGCAATTTGTATTTCCAACCCAGATCTGAGCTGCCTTCAAGATAGTTCATGGGATGTTGTGTTTCTTTCTCCCCTCCCATCTGAAACGTCCCCTTCTTGATTTCTTCATCTCGTTGAAAATCACACCCTCCGTGATGTGGGTATCCAAGTGAGACAATTAATAATACCTCCTCAAGCCCTAACTTTTCCTTAATCAGACCCTGTCCTGTTCACTCACCTCTCCATCATTTCTCGAATCTTTCTTCCTCTTCAGTCCATTTTACACCCTTCCAGTTCCAGCATGACCACTTCCCAGAGCATCTCTGTCCACCTCTGTGCTGTGTCATTTGTCCAGGCAGCTAAGTCCTTCTAACAAGACATTCTAATCAGTTTACCTCCATGGCTGAAATGTGCAATTATTGCCCCTTCATTTATGATGCCTGGCACATTAAAGACCCTCAATAGTTTTGAAAGAATGAAAGAGAAGTGAAGCTCAAAATTGCATAGAAATGCATCCAAGGCCTCTTGCTCTCTGACCCTTGCAGATGCTTTCAGCTTGACTTCCTGCTTTTTTGCTCTTTGTCCATCATACCCCAGCCACAATCCAATCTTCGATAGTTCTAGGAATCTCCTCTTTGCCATTGACACCTGCTTCTCTTTTTCTGAGAGTTACCTTGCTGACTTCTCCTGGTTTAACTCATGGTCCTTTCCTTGAGTTCTGAACTTTGTAGTAATTAACCTTTTGACTGTAGCTTAGTTCCCATAAATGATACTCTTCTAAAAGGGGAAGCATTGCCCTTTCCACTCAGTATCTCAGCATCTAGTAAACTGTCTGATAAATAATAAGTAGACTTAAAAAAGTAGGAAGAAAAGGCTTTGACTTTAAACCAGGCTGTGACATCCTGGAAACTGTGGCATGATTTATTTATTATTTATTAAAAATACTCTTCATTGATTGGGAAGGAATGGTTTAACACTACAAATAAGTTTAGGGAGCCAGTGCTGTTGGATAGGAGGAGCCATTAGGAACATTAGGAACAATTTTTCTATTTTTGTTTTCGGTGTGGAAGGGTCAATGTATAAAGAAAATACTGGAGAAAATGGTTGGAGACTTTTCAGACTAGTTATACAGCGAGAATTGAGCACAAAAAAAGGAGGAAATCTTGCCTATCATTAATGCAGTTCAGGCAGCAGGGTGGGAATTTGCTGATTTTAGAGCTTGCCGGAGGGTTTGGACAGTGGAGGTCAGATCAACAACTGCAGGCAGCATAGGCAAGAGTCATAACAGTGAAGAGAAAAGTCAAGGATATGTCAGCAGTAACAGAATAGCCGCTTACTCGATGATAAAGTACTTTTATAGTTTTCTGCATTTCGCTTTATTTTATACCTTGCTTCATTTCTGAAATAGAGTCATCAGAGCACATTAATTACTGGCCCTGTGCTTTTAGTAATGAGTTCATGTTTTCATGAGACGCATACACAGTTCTGTGTGGTTGTTTTCTTGACTGATGGTGTCGTCTGTCTTTATCCACTTTCAGTACACCTCCTGAGGGAAAGTAGTGGAGGCATCCCAGACTTGGTTCCTGGAAGGAAGTGACTTATCTGTGTGAGGCTGCTCTCGTATTTCTCATTTGAAGAAAGAAGTGGGCTAACCAGGAAAGTAGGAAAGGCATGTGAGAATCGGCCATCAAACCTTTAGGTAAAACAATTGAAGACAGTGTCTTGTTTTCAAAACTGCAAACCAGACAAATGAGTTCTCTGATATACAATAAAAACAGTAGAAGGTATACTGAGTTACACAATCATGTGCTTGCCTGGGAATCCCGCTATTCTGTGTTCTCCTTTGTGAGCTTGGACAAGTGGTTCTAGGTCTCTAGCTCAGTGTTCACATCTGTAAAACAATGGGAATGATGTTGCTTTTCTTACTTTACAGTGTTGCAAAAGACAAGGTGGATAAAGTAGCCAAAAGGGTTTTTGAATAATTTAAAGTGCCACAAAGTAAGTTGTTATTAACATACTGTTATCACTGGATAGTCTAGTTTCCAGGCTGTCCCTGCGATCTCCTGTGCACCGTTCTTAGAGTGCCAGGCGGTTGTGTGGTGTGGTAGGGGACGCGTGAAGTCCAGGGACGATCGACTGCTGTGTGAGTTCCAGTCTCGCCACCTCCTACTGTGTGACCTGGCAGGATGGTTTGACTATGCCTCAGTATTTTGTTTTCCATCTGTAAAATGACAGTAATACTAACATCTTACCTCATAGGCTGGTGTGAGGTTTATACTAAAACAGAAAAAAATACATGAGATAATTTGATCAAAACCTTAATACAGTGCTTGGGTCATAGTGAGTTTGTGACAAAGAAATACTCTAACTGCTCTGGAGGGAGCACTGCAAACTGACAGGGATCTCTGCAAAGAACTGTTGCTTTGGTGAATATGAATTTCATAAAGTTAGGAAGAATCTCATTTTTATTAATGAAAACTTATGGATCCATAAGATGTTCCCATTAAGTTTTATCACTTCTCAAAATGAAGGACCTGCCAAACTCTGAATATAATTGTTTCTTAACTGGAACAAGCCCAGAGTTAGTATGATGAGATGTTTGGTGAGCATTGTGGTTAGTGTAGGAAGGTTCATTCAAAACCCTGTAGTCATTTTACCAAGTGAAAAAAAAGGAAAATAAATGATAGCATAACAAAAAAGACTGAAATCTTATATATATTCTTTAATTACATGTATATGTATATGTAAGCTTAGAGATATACAAATGATGATACACATAAACACATATGCAAATATGTTTATCCAGTGGATCTGACTTTTATTGACTATATAGTAATATAGAAACAGTCCAATATCACCATGTTATTAGAGATAATAATAATATATAATTAAATTAGACATGGATTATTTGTGACTTGCTAAGTGTTTGGACTTAAATATTCTGTGTCATAACTGATTCATGGCTAACACTGTAAGGTAGATAAATATCACTCACACTTTAAAGATGAGGAAACTGCAGTTCACAGTTGACTAGCTTGTCTCAGGTCACACAAGTAGTAAGAGCAGACCAGAATTTGAACCTAATCGACCTACTTACGGTGCCCATACTAGGAAGCTTTAAAGAGTTCAGCTAGTTATTAGAGAAAAGTAAGTGATGAACTATCCCTGCAGGGACCAGAGGAAAACTGAGTAATGCAGGGTTTCAGCATTGAGGAGGTCGGCTTGTTCCTGGGGTAGGTGCCGGGGAACTGGCCCCACAGGAACCAACAGAAATCACCCTATCACTCTCTGGGCTCCTTGTAATTCAGCCCAGAGGTGGTTTTGATCTGTTCATTGTCGCCAAGAAGCAGTTGCTTGTCTAGCAGAGGATAAGGATGGAAACTGTCAGTGAAAATAAACACATGCATGCTTCTAGATTACTGAAATCTTTGATGCTTATTCTTACTCGTTACAAATTATTGGTACTTCCATCTGATTGGCTGCCGCAGGTCATGTGTTCAATCCTGACTCCTCCCATGCTCCAACCTGAGTCCATGATAATTTTCTTGTCCTGTCTCATACCGGTTTGTAGGCATGACCTCAGCTTCCTGAGCTTGCGAGTTCTGTGGAGGAAGGGCGGGTAACTTGAAATACTCCTGATCTAGGAACTATATAACAATGCCCATCTTACAATTTTTTGATGAGTTTTAGAGATTTGTATTTCCACTTTCAATAAAGTGTCTCTTCAGCTTTCGCTTTGATGCAGTCCTTGCTCCTTTTTCTTGCTTCTTTCTCCCTGGAAGTGACACTTCACCTTTTTTTTTTTTTTTTTTTAAGGAAGGGTACAGGAAGGAATAAAGGTCAACAGACAGGCATGCAGGAAGAGAGAGGAGGAAGAAACATTTATTTTATTTGGTTGTTCATCTTTGTTGTCCCCCTCACTCCTAGGTCTTGAACCAGGGTACTTGAAATGTGTGTGGACTATACCGGCCAAAGGTGTGGACTTAATCACTAAGCCACCAGAGTGTGGCTTCATCTACCATGTGTCATGACCTAGCTGCTGTGAAAATTGTGAATGATTTGGCATCATGATTTTTGTCATTAATATATAATTTCTGAAGGACTTAGTGATAACATGATGGGAGTTAGAAGTACAGAAGCAGGGGTTTTAGGAATGAGGAAGGAGTTTGATAAGAATGTGGTTCTGATCTAAAGCACCTAAAGGTACATTTGGAACCTCCTGAGAGTACCTCCCAAGAAAATATTTCCAGAAAGTCTTAACTGAAACAGGTGTACAAATATCTGAACTTTTCATACTGAAACTTTTCATACTTCTCATAACAAAAGAAAAATACTATAATTTGGGATAAGCGCATTCTTTTAAATGTAAAAATCTGCTTCATTCCCAGTGTAAATATTAACTGTGTAGATATTAATAAATTTATCTATCTAATGGAGTTCAGTGACCACCAGGTAACAAGTATTTCATTATCAAGTGCTTTAGTAGAATTTTATTATTTCTCTTGCTTCTGCTCTCTCTGCTCCAATCCAGTCCATTGGATGTTAAGGTAGAACTCTGATCATGTCCTTACCTTAGTCAGAAATATTGAATAGCTCTCCTTAGGTGTTCTCTGGTCAGGCCATTTTTTGAGGGACTTCTAGTGGATGACCTTGAGTTTTAGAGTCAGAGTGTAATGGGTTCAAATTGGCACTAAATCTTACAATATCTGTGTTCCCACACAATTCCATTGAGCGCTCAGAGCATTAGCAATAAAATGGGGACAAATGGGAATAATTCTTATCATATATTGCTTCTGCAACTTTGTGTCATTCAAGATCCTGATGCAATAAATGGTATAAAAATAATAAAGATATTAACTATTAAATCACAAATAATAATCCAGCAACCTTATCAGTCAGGAATTTCCTTTTTTCCTGTTGCCATTCAGCATTATGTCCTATATTCCATTGAAGTGGTATTCAAAATTACTTTGTCACAACTTAACTCAAAATTTTTCTTATGGGCAGGGATATTTCTTATATCCCTCGTACAATAGGGACTTAGAAATAGATACCAACTTAATTTTAAAGAAGAAACATTTGTTAAGCACTTAAAATGTGCAAGTACTTTTGTATGAAATGAGCAACATATGTGTGTGTATAAAATACGTCACCAGCTTTCCCATTTATTTGGTGTAAATGACAGAAAGTCCTTTTGAGATTTTACTTGTTTCTATAAAAATAATTTATGACTTATCTCCACCTGTGATTTCAAAGAATTTGCTTCCTTTGTTCATCAGCTCCTTGTTTTAGTTCTGTTATCTCATTTAACGTCTCTCCATACTTAAAGTTTCATCACCTCCCCTTGTTCCACGGTAAAACCAACCCTCAGTTGGCATATCTCTAGGGTATACCAAGTTTCTCTTGAAAGAATTGTTAGTTAAAGTACATAAAATATCAAGGAAGTCTTAAGATGGATAATCTCAATTTAAAGGGGAGATGGTGTGCCCCCCATACAGCCAATATATTTGAAAATCTCCACAAGTATCATAACCCTAGAAGAAAAATTATACATTTTTAAATATTAAAGGGGCTACCCCCAAACACTCTTTTCTAATTTAAATTAAATATTCCCATTTCAGAGAATATACATATTTTCCATAGTGGAAAAAACCACCTTGTGAATGGTTTTTTGATCTCTAATGACATTGTTTTCCTTATTGCTGTTACCTCCTCTTGGTTCCAGTGCCCCCAAGGTAATTACTGAACTAAAATTTACATCGTGGGCTTTGAATGTTTTAAAATATAAAAGAAGAAAATTTACACAATGTAGTGAATAATTCATATTTTAAAATCATTTCATATCTGTAATATAAAAGAGGTATTACCGACTCATGAGGTTTTCTAAAAAGATCCTGAAGCATTGAATCTTTGATTTTTTTTAACTTGGTTAAAAATTTATTAGCTATGACTCAATCTGATTTTACTGTTCATAAGGCTTCACAGATATTACAAATTGCTAAGGTGATGAAAAGCTTTTAAAGTATTACTGTGACTCTGATGACAATTACTGACATTTCTATGAAGAAGGTTAATCGTGAGCCATATACAGGAGCCGTGAGATCTAGTTCTTTCCTCTTGAAATTCTATTTAGAAAAATGTTAAGTGCACTGATAGTTTCTCTGGCTATAACTTTCCTCTCCTTGGTTTAACTCAACAAAGAGATGATGCATCAAGATTACTTCAGAGAAATAGGAAAAGAAGAATTATGCCTCTAGGGAATTATGCTTAACATAAGAATGCTGAACTTTAGGGTAGTAATCATAAAGTCATGTTGTTTGGCACTCCTTGACCCAAATTACCACTTTAATACTCTCAAACTTACCTTTTAAAAAAATATTTCAAAAGGTTAAGTCAGAAACAAAGTATTTATTTATTTTTTTGGATGTATCAATTTTATTACTAAATACAAAATATTTTCTAATTTCTCTCCTGAATTTTTAAATAAAATGTTTTTTAAAAATTCCACGAATTTCTGGGTTTTGTAATTTAATGTCATGTTAATAGAGGATGCTCTGCACTATTTCAGTCATTTTAAATTCATTGAAAGTTATTAAGTGTTGCAACAAATCATTTATCTTGCTGAGTGCTCCGTTTAAATTTGAAAAGAAAATGCTGTTTGGGGGCCAGTGTCCTGTAAATGCATTTAGGTAGAATTTACATCTTTTATGTGTGGTGACTTGGCTGTCTGCTCTTCTGTGATTAACAGAGTGAAGTACTGAAATTGCCAGTGTACGTATAGGTACCCCGACTTCTCCTTTCAGTTACCTCAACTTTGCTTTCATCCTTAGAATTATAATTTATTCTTGATAAATTGTTCCCTTAATCCATATCAAATATTCCTCTTCATCCTGCAAATGTTCCTTACTCTAAAATCTAAAATTTGTGACAATAGTATCATCATTCCCGTCTTTTTTTTTTTTTATTTATGGTTAGTGTTTACATACGTTTTTATTCCTTTTCTTTTTCCTTTTTTTTTTTTTTTTAAAGGAAGGTGCAGGTAGAAATAAAGGTAAGCTGACAGGAAGAGTGAGAGAGTGAGGAGGAAGAAGCCTTAATTTCTTTTATCTAGCGGTTCATCTTTAGCTATTCTCCCCGGCCCGGGATACCAACCCAGGTCCCCGGGTTATATGTGGACTGTGCTGGTCAGAGACCACAAGCTTAGCAGCTGAATCATGAGCGGTGCCTTTTTTCACTTTTTTAACCTGCTTCCTGTTGATATTTAAAGCTTTTTGACAGAGAACATCCAGAAGTATCTTAGTATTAAGCCAGTATATTAAGGTTTATCTTTTAATTGGAGCTTTTAGACAAAGGAATAAAATATTTAAATTTCTTCATGTTTCTGATTCCCAGCAACTCTACATAAAGGAGGGCACTGAGATCACCAGTCTTTTTCTTACAAAAGGCCGTTTAATGAAGGCAGCATTATGGTGAGAAACTACTGCACATCTTAGTACACATACATCAAAAGAGGAGGAGTTTATAATGATTTTGTTAACTTGCAAGAGGCATGCAGACTCTGTTAAAAAAAAAGTTTAGTTTCACTGGGCCATTAAAAACTAAGAACATAGCCCAAGTTATCAACACAAATTATAAAGTTCATGGCAATTTCTTAATCTTATCTATTACCCAGTCTGTACTCAAATTTAACCAATTGTTCATAAAATGCCCTTTACTATCTGTTTGCCTAAAACCAAAACTCAGTAAGGACCACATATTGCATCTGATCTTCTGTCCTGGTGGCCAAGATACCATAAGACATTCTACAGACAAATTTATCACATTGCTTCCTCCTGGTGATGCTCTGTTCTCTTACCACTGCGTGTCCTAAAATATGGAAATTGAACTAAAATATTGATTCTATTCAATATAAATATCTTTGGAACAAACCAGACACAACCTTGTTTGCTCCATATTCTGATACACTCAGACATGGACAAATTGTTGCTTTGTTGCTCTATTGTTTTCCCCTTGGGACAAAAAATAATCTATCAGTCTGTTACCTTGGTATTAAAAATATCCACTTTCTCATAAATGAGTCATTTTTTAGGGTTATTTTATCAATTGTGTAATCCTTGCCTGAAGCAATACTTTTTTTTTTAAGGAAAGGTTCAGGCAGGAATGAAGGTGAGTAGTAGGAAGGAAGAGAGGAGGAAGAAGAACTTTATTTGTATTTAGTTGTTCACATTGGTCGTTCCCCTTAAGTCTTAACCCAGGTCCTTGGGATGTATGTGGGACTGCTCCCAGGGAGTATTAGAGTGCTAAGGCACCGGGTATGCCCTAATACTTTCATTAAGAAATACAAAATTATACCTTTGTAATCTACTATTCTCTCTAAATTATACCAGATGTAATTCTTCCATAAATTTGAGCTTGCCCAAATTTATGATCAGTTATTTTTTTTATCCTATAATAATTTCTACTAAAAATCAAGATACATGTAGAAATAGTTTTAATAGTATTAGGACATTTGCTGACACTTTGCTGTAGTTGAAAGGCAAAACATTATATTATATTTAAAATTAGAAACATGTTTTTTCTTGTGACTCTAAGGTTTATCTCAATAAAATGATTAAAAATACCTTATGATCAAGTAAACTGAGGGAGTCATGAGTTTGTAAAATGGTCTGTTCATTATGCCTTAGGTATGATATCTTCCCTATTTTGGATAATTCCAAATATTTATTTCGTATTTGATTTTATATAACTTATAGTTACATCATGTGGGTTTTGTTAGAGTTACATCACACCTTCTCAGTCTCTGTCATTTCTCTCATATCTCCCTACATATTATTAGAAAATTCATTCTTATAAGGGTATGAAAGGCAACTCCAATTAGCTTTTCATAGGGGATAGCACAGAGTGAGGAGGTGAATTAAAGATAACTTTGGTAGTTTTCTAATGAAAACTTGAGTATGTCCTTTATCTCTATATCTGGAGATTACGGATCCCCACCCCCCTTTTATTTTTTTGAAGATTTTTATGCTTTCTGTCTTTTTAGGTAACTGGTTAAAACATCAAGTTAAAATAACATGGCAAATATGTGGTAGGTTGTTTACATTACATTATCAGTGCTTCATGGATGACGTACATACAGAAAAAGAATTTTCTTCACTCTGGTGTTTGAGGAACATAATGTGGAATTTAGAGTATCTCAAAAACCTAAAAATTTAGAAGGCCTTTAAAAGCAAAGCATGCATATTTGGGATAAAAAATTACAATTCAAATGCACTTACTCAGGTAGGAAATCCTAAAATGAGCTCCAAGGATGGATAAAGTTAGATGCTTGCAGGGAGGAAAAGAGGTATACCGTTAAAGAAAAAAAAGTACCCTCTGTGGGTTACAGATTCTATAAAAAGGATGAAAGGTAAACTAGTAGATTCTGTCCTCCCTGAAAGTCCATAATCATCAGATCTTATGACTTATGTGATCTCTCAAAGTTGTTTGTTTGATGATTTTCTTAAAACAAGTTGCTTTAACGCAGCCCAAGGACTTTTTACCCGTTCAAGGAGATTGGTAAGGCAACTTCCTCTCAACACTTCCTGGTTCCATTTTAAAATGGCTTCACTGATGTTAGCCTTTCACAGCTTGAAACTTGTATGGATTTTATTTGGTGAGAAACAAACTACTGGTCAGTTTTTTCAAAGGATTATTACATGTTATGATTCTTTAGCTTTATACCATTTAGGCCATTTCTTCAATCTAAGTTATTTCATGAATGCTACTTCCATAGTGAGTTGTTTTAATAAAGTTGTATACTTCAAAAGCATAATTCTAGTCCTACCTATAATCTCAAATGGAATTTCCAGTTCAGTGGCATATTTAAGTAGCCACTGGTATTATTATTACATAATACAAGCATATCCTTGAAAAATATACTCAGAATTAGCAAGTGCCAGTTTGTTAACTTTATACTTAAGCATGTGTATATAAGTGTGTGTGTGTGTGTGTGTATGTGCATATATATGTGTGTGAGTATTTTTTTTAACTGAGAAGAAATAGCTAAATCACAAAGAAAGCATTTCTGTGTAGAAATGTATAATGTATATTTTCATGCAAGATTTTTATATTGCTTGATTGTATGATCCATGTATATTTTTAGTTTTTAGGAGAAAATTGAATTTATATTGAATTCAAAGGCAACTTTGATATCCACTGATGTTTCATAAATTTGATACCTGGAATTTCAATGTATGGATAATTTTCCATACAGAGTTAGGTTGCTGCTATTTCTAAATTATAATTTCAGGGTGGCAAAATGATTTACCATTGGTATTGAATAATTTGAGTTGGTTCAAATCATCTGAAATATAATCATACAACATAAAGCTCAGAATTCATGTGGCGGGATTAAGAGTGTGATTTATGGAGGCCAACCTTCTACCTGAAATAGTTAATGTGAGGATTCGGTGGATTGTACATGACCTTAGACCAGTGCCTAGCACTCTACAGATACTCAGTAAGTGTTAGCTAAAGTTGAATTGTGCCCTTTATTTCTCTCTATGTGAGCCATTAACACAGACAGGAATATCATGAATTTGAGCATCAGTATCCAAGGAAAAACTGATTCATAGATAAAATGAAAAATAGGCATTTACCCAGTTCTCAGAATAAAATTGGTTCTTTGGTGACTTTTATTAGGTGTCAAAAACACAGTTAAGGAACCAGAAATATTATAGATATTTATGAAATATCTAGCAACATTTGGAGCGATTATCCTTTTTTAAAAAAAATCTGTCTTGCCCTTGTATCAATTTTTCATATTTCTATTAAAAAGATTTTTATGGGCAAGGAGAATCTAAAGAGATAATTTTGGAAAAATCGATATTTAAATTCTTTAATGAAAGATAGGAGCTTGAGAAATCTTATCTGTGGGTTAGATGAAAAAATAGAACATTTTTATTTTAATCTCTAACTTATAAGTATTTTTTATTGATAATGGATGCCAAATTGTTCCCTGTGTAATCCCCAACTATACCATAGCATCTGGATAAGCATCACTTATCCAAATTAACAAGATATGGTGGGCAGTATGGGATGCCAAATAATTCCAAAGTGAAGAGATGTAAGTAAAGCTGTATGAAAAATAGTTACGCAATAAAATTTCTAATAAAATTTTTAATGAAGAGACAAATTTTAATTAGTTCACTACTAATAAATGATTGAAATTTTTCAAATACTTAAAAGGAATTGAATCTAGTAGGCTTTATGAGGGATTTCATTATCTTTGAAAATCATGCTTATTCTGAGATTTTTTGGAAAATGACTAGTGTGAAGAGGAATTTCATAAGATAAAGGTTTTACTGTTTAGCTCTTTCAGTTAATTTCCAAACAACCATATATATCCACTTATTTGAACCTTAACCATTTTCATAAAAAATGTTTATTGTGTAGGAAGAGAAAACAATATTGGGTTAAGTGAGTGAACAAGCTGCTACCCTACCGTGGTAGCCTCTTGGAAGATGATGCCACTATCTGTAGGATTAGTGACCATGATTAAGAATTGAGCTTTGGAACCACAGAGCTGGTTCTTCTCTGTCATTTTGTTTGCTGCTAGATATTTGAGTAAGTACAGCTCTACTACTTTCACTTGTCAAAAATATTGATAGTTTTAACCAATTTTTTTCCCTATATAATCTCCAGTTACAGCAATAAGTATTACTTATTCAGACTAATAGGGTATAGTGAACAATCTGGGCTGCAATATATTCCAGAATAAGGAGATTTGAGTAAAGCTGCCTGAAAATCAGACTCAAGTGTCTCATTCCTGGTCACTATTGCCATGTGGGTATCATCAAAGCACTTCAAAGTGAAGTTGGCCCATACAGAAGTTTGAGTTTTGCTCCTCAAAAACCTGTCGGCATTACCTACTCATTCTTTCTTGGTGGAATGGCACCAACATCTACTGATACACTTAGACCAGAAACTTGAAATTCACCTTTGGCTCTTTGTTTTCCCTTACCTTCTTCATGTAATTCATTATCAAGCTTCATAGCTCATTTGAAAGCCTAATTTATGACTCACTCTTTATGTGACATTTCCCCCTTGGTAAGCTTACCAGCCTGAGTACATGGTCTTATTTCTACACAAGTCTAACTGTGAGGACATACCTTTTGGCTCCTTTGTTGTCTACTCTGCTTGTTTTCCATCCATGGCAAGTCTTGGTAAAGGATAAGTGTGAGAGAAGAGAGAAGTCATGTGACTCGTTCTTTCCTTTCAGTGAGGTTAGGGCAGTCTAAGCTGGCTCCATCTCTTTACCCAAGGTCTTTGTTCTCTAGGTAGAAGATGCTACATGAATCTTTTCATCCCTTCAAGCCTGTGAATAGAAACAGCCTGCCTCCAGATCTACAGCTTTGTAATAGTACCCTTTTAAATAACTCTTCCTGCTCAAATCATGTAATTTTGAAGCTGCATCTGTTCTTACTGGGGTCCTCATGTTTGAGACACTAAACTTGAGCATTCTCTGTGACTGACTACAACAAAGCACCCATTTTCTCTTAAGCACTAGTTTAGTACATGAGGTATTATGGAACATGGTCTCTCCTCAAGTTTTCAACTGGAAGTTTGGCATAATCTCTCTGCTTTGGGGTTTTTTTCTCCAAGTAGCTCGCAATCCTGAAACTCCAACAGGATGTATGCTGTAGAGAGAAAGGGTTGGGCAGAAGGAAATATGACCCACATGTATCTTCTGCCTATTTCCTCCTCCAATGTGCTGTCTGCTGAGAACACAAGGGGTATTTCCCACTTCCTCTTGCAATCTGATTTTGACTTCTCTCTTATTTCTCCACATGGAGGAAGAGTTCATCTTTTCCAATCATCTGGAGCTATCAAAACTGAATTTTGCTGAGAAATACAATTTATCAGAAAGAGGCATAAATCCACATGCCTCTCATATTTTCAGATTTTTGTCAGAAGTCTTACATACATCAGATACTGTTGCTCATTTGCTTAAATGTTGCAATGACTTCCCTGTTGCACATGGCACATTGATTTGCTGGCATTACTTGTACATCTGGTGTGTCTAGCTCCTGTTCATGTTTTCCATCCAATTTCCAAATATTCTCCCTGGTAGCTGCACTTAAGTCACACTGATATTCAGTTTTCTTAAACATGTAAGACAATACCCTACACCAGGACATGAGAAGTGATGGTGTGTCATTTCCAAAGTTAGGCTATAAAAGACTGTTCTTCTATTTTGACTTCTCTCTCTCTCTCTCTCTCTCTCTCTCTCTCTCTCTCTCTCTCTCACACACACACACACACACACACACACACCCACCCCTGCACACTGATATACACACTTGTATTAAATATGGTCCATTTGCCTATATGTTATTGTGGGGAGAACACCTGGAGGAGTACTGTTAATATGGCTTCTATACCTTGTAGTTTTCAGGTATGCCTATTCTCCTAGAGTGATAGCGATTATGACATTACTAACGTCACTAGCATCTTACATATCCAGTCACATCCATTTACATTTAGTTCAGTTAAACTGCTGCACTGTATGCCCCCTGTTCCTGTGAATGGGGTCGAAGAGAGAAAGAGGGCGAGTCAGAAAGAACAGAGACAAAGTTATGTTGATATCCACTAAGCATTTTGCTTCCTTTTTAGATGTTGTTTATCTTCTCTGTTCCTTACTGGCCAAACAGTAACAGAGCAGAGTAAGAAAAATCAAGTTTTATAATAAGGTTGATGCTAGTTGTTATAATTCCCATATCCATATTTCTGTTCTGGAAACTTAACCTTTAAGAATCATATAAAAGTTAACTTTCATATAAACAGTTCAGTAGTATTTTGAATCAATTTTGCTTCATTACTGTTTTATTTCATGCAGGATTTGAAATCTGAAGGGCAAGGATGCAGTGAATACATTCCTATGTCAAGTTTAAAGACCAACAAGACATTTGACAAGTATGTTCCTTACCGGTAGTTGTAATGCTTCTTCTTACTGTTTGTTCGCTCACTATGGATAAAATAGGAGCCAGAGAGAGGGAACCGGCACTTGCAGTTGAATGACCCAGAGTCAGGTCTGTGGGATGAATCCCATTCATCCTGGGACTTGTCTGATCTCCTTCCTCCTTGTAGGGCCGTTTGAGAATGGACATTCCAGGAACGGAAACAGAGTTTGGAGCTATGTCTGATTCATTTATCAGCAAGGATCCAAATCCTTGGCCATGGGTGAAGCCTGTAGAATTTGGCAAGACAGTTGCTGTTTCCAGCGCAGGAGAGGCAGTGGTGGTAGGTGAGGTTTGAGGGTCTCACCTTAGAAGTTTTCATTTTGAATTTTAGGTTTTACCCTTTATGACTATGTTACCTCAGATGAGAGAGTCAACTTTCCTATGTCAGTTTCTCTTCAGTTAAGCAGGAATAATAAGATGTAGTTAGATTATTTTAAGTGTTAAATGATCTAGTAAATATAATGTATTTAAAAGAGTGCCTTAAACTCACTAAGTATTTAATAAATACTAGCTAATACTGTATTACTGAAATTCTCAAAATGGATTAATGACCAGTGGGGTCTACATGACATTGGAAGCCAGAGAGTCAAGTTTAGGCTTACAGTAGTGAATATTGGAACTCACCTAAATATCCAGCAACAGGGATTATTTAACAAATTATGGTAAGTACTTAGAATTAAATATAAAAAATCATGCTACAGAAAAAAAAAATCTATAGAGAATATCCATAGTATAAAACTAGAAAATATAGGTTATATCATAATATTCATATCACTAGTCTCATTTTATAAAGAAACAAAAGAATATTAGCTACCCAGATGTGAAGAATGGATCTCAGTATTTAACCAGAGTGTATCTCTGGGCTGTAGACTAATGAGTGATGTTTGAGAGGGGGGTTCTTTTTATAAAGTCAAATTTCTGAAATGAACAAATATATTTATAAAATCACAAATTAATAAGGGTTATATACAAGATGGGGGGAGAAGAAGAAGCCACAGGACCTAACTCAGAAGTGAGCTCTAGTTCGCTGGGCTCTTGGTCTAGGACATCGTCACTTCCAGAGGCACAAATAACTGTACTGTCTCTTGGTTCTGGCGGCAACTTGAAACTGTCCCTTTACCTTTGCATCTTCACTGTGTTCCTTTCTACTTAAGGGAAGTATTCATAGAAAACCTTTAATTACAAAAAATATGAAATTACAACCAAGGGTCCTGGTTGGTGGGTTGCGTTTTCCCTTAGTTTGACAATCATGAATTTAGCATGCAGTTATTTATGACAGCTCTTGCCAAAGGAGCAAAGAAAGACACAAAGGAAACCACGGCACTGTGGTGCATGTGACATTTTGGGGTTTACCAGTGAATTCTGTTTACCTTCATAGTGGTATCACAAGTCATTAAGCACAATAGATATAGTAGTTTAAAAGTAATAGCATTTACAACAAAGTGTATTTAATTTGAAATGGGATTGCTGGAAAAGGGGGTCCTAATGTACCCTTGTGTCAATGTAGCGTTAACCAAATTGAGGGGAAGCCTTTGGAGCTCAGCATGGTGAATCGGCTGTGAGCTCCATGAAGGCCACCGTGGTGCTGGGCACGGTCGTTTTCACTGAAGTCCCTGTTCATGGAGCACAGATTACGTCAGGGTGAGATATGAGATTCTGCTTAACCCACATGCGTTCAGGAAAACAGGCCACCGTTGCCAGGACTAGCACCACTAAAATAACTACATAAAAATTAAGGAGAAAATACAGAAGAACCTCAAAAAAAGTCAGGACCTGTTTGTAGGTCATAGGTGAAGAAAGTCCTGGGGAACATTTTGAGGGTAGAAATAGATCCTTATCCCTAGCTTTGGTATTCCAAAAAGGAAGCGTTATGTCTCATCACCTTTTCATCATTTCAGTGCTTTCCTCCCAAAGCTGATCTAGCAGGTTATAGAATTGAAGGAGGAGGGGGTAGAAAATGAAGTGGCAAAAAGTTTCACCAAACATTCGTGTGGGTAATCTCTGACATAGCCACACCATTAACTGTTGGGAGATCAGTGGCTAATACGGTGGCCCATATTTTATAGATGGCATTTCAAAAGCTACTCACCTCCTGTGGCACCATCTATAACGTGTTTATTTAATTCCCAGTTAATCTGACAAAATGTCAAAAAATCTGAGAACATTGTGATGTGGTTCCAAAGGCAAACTTTTCATCGTGCCTGGTGGTTGAGTTTTCTCTCTTTTTAATGTTCCCCTTTCTCCTAACTGCTGCAGAACTCCAGTTCGAGCATGCCCTTCAGCCTCAGGTATCAGTGAAGAAGACAGCATATCCTCTCTCGGTGTCCCTGCAAAAGTCGTGAAAGACTCACAGCCAGCAGCAGGACCTGGCTGGAAGGTCAGGCTCTCAATTCGCTTTTTCTCTGATGTAAATGATACATGTGGAGGCCAGTTAAATGGACACCATTTCTGGTGTGCTATTCCTCCTGGGGACACATTTGGAGAAACAGTGTCTTAGCAGGTCTTAGTAAATATTTTTGGTGGAAAATTCCATCCTAAAATAGAATGGCTAAAGCTCTCCACTATGAAGTCATTGGAATTCCTCAAAATTGTGGGTTTCCACTAGAGGATGAGACAGACATTCTACCATGCAAATGGAGGGAGGTTGGAGATTTGATGAATCTCTCCTCTCCTTGTCCTCCTCAGCTGACACTGGCTTGGAGGAAGGTTGTAAATGCAAGAGAGATTGTGGTGTAATTCCTCAGACTGGCATTTCTGCCCCTAGTCACCATTCGATTATCTTCCAAATTGCTGTGTTTCAGAGAGATAAAGATTTTTTATGGCTTGCTGACTTGAAACAACCACAAGCCAGCAGAGATGGCTCAGCGGCCATGCATAGTAATTCCATTGGTAAATGACAAAATCTTTGTTTGTGTGACATTTTCAGAATTACTACAAAAGATGAATCTAAAATACAAAATGTCACATTTGGCATGCAAAACCATCACAATATATTTCAGTATAAAATTCATAGAGGCGTTTAATTTAGAATGTGTTTAATAACTCAGTCTGCCTGCATCAGTAATCCTGCCTAGAGGTTTAAAGAGATTGTCTTATTTATTCACATGGTGTTAATTTTAAAAATATTTTTGGAAACCAAAATATTAAGGTTGTCTTTATTGTTAATTAAGATTTTCTAATTAAACCCCAAATAATTGTTATTCTGATTAGCTTTTAAGTATGACTTGTATGGAAAAAAAACAAAAACAAAAGAAGTTTAGCAACTTTCACTGTTCCTTTAACTGCTTTCATTCTGGAAGTGTGCTATCTATATGGAAATATATATTATCTCTCACAAAAGAAAGGTAGGATTAAAAAGTACTTACAGCTATCTCTAGATTAATTGGTGGCCCTAGTAACTATGGTAGCCAAGAGGTTACCTTGCTTTCAAAATGACATTTTTTTTTTTTTGCTTAAAGCCAGCGTAACAGAGAATTCTTTAGGATCAAATTATTTGGAAGACTACTAAGGACTGTGAGTCTAGAAAGCATTATTTAAAAACATTTGAGTTATTGATAATCCCAGTTTAATTTTTGTTTAATTGGAAACAATCATCCATTAAAGATCTTTGCAATTTATATGTTCTTGAGTTGTTTTCTTTAGTTGTGCAATGCATGGCGTTTCCACTTAAAGCGCATATAAATAGTATCCCCCTCTTTAATTTTTGACTCTCATTTGAAACTCATGTGGCAAGTTGACCTTATGTTTAAATTGAATAAAAGTGTTTGCTCAGGTGAGGTGATGGTCTGACCGGTTCTGCACATCACTCATGGGGTGGCATATGGCCTGTGATTAGTGTCGGGGTGAACATTGTCACCTGTCACACTCTGAGTCTGAAGCTCACTACCCATGATCTCCCATCTCAGGTATCTTGAGAGGCATGCTGTGTGGTTTGGGGAAGTGTTGGTTTCCTGTTAATTCTATCTCATTATAATAGATGAATGGTTTCTGATGTCACAGATCATTAACATACCGTGCTTAAAAATTGGCTAAACTTTCCCTCCTATAATCAGGAGGCTTGCCTTTTGACCTCCTAATTATATATCCCATGTCCTCATCTGTCATCATTGCTAATACCTGGCAATTACAGGTTGAGTAAAAATAATTGTCTGCTTCCCCACCCCCCCTCTGAGAAGCACATTGTTGCTAATTGTGTGGTTTTCCCCAGTTCCTGGGTAATTCAAGAACTTCATCTTCTGTTTAGGCTGGGCAGCCCCAGCCTCCTCAGCTTCTTCAAATTAGGATGAAATGCATCAGGGGCCTGAAGAACAAGGCTCCCACAGGATCCTACGTCCTCCAAGTGTCCTTGCTTGGACGCCCGGGGAGCTGTGTCCTGCAGTGTGAACAAATGGAGCGACTGGAGACCAGAACACACCCAGTGAGGCATGATGGAAACTTCTATGATGTGGGACTATATTTCCACAAAAACCTTTGCCTGGTAAGCTGGTCTTGTGCACACTTATCACCCTGTCTGTTCACCTCGTTATTTCTATCCTTGTACTTTAGATAATTTGCAGGCAGACTTTCATTCAATCATTCATTCATACATCCTTTCATGTATTCAGCAAACAGCTAATAAACACCCACTCTGTGCCAAACTCTGTGTGGTGGGCCACACACAGACAACCTAAATTCCATGCAAAACAGAAATTCCATCCTGCTTTATCACGAATATATACTATGGATTGTTGGCCTAGATCTCCATCTTTTAATGATTCAGGTGCTGAGATGAGATGGAGGTAACAGAGGGATGCGTGTTATGTTGACAGTCAGGAGCATTGATGAGATGAGAACCCATCTTTGGTAAGAAGAAATGTTAGAGACATAGTTCAGAAAATATGTGATGGACCAAGGGGTGCTGGGAAGGCATGTTGGGCTGAGAGACAGCACTGGGGATTTAGACAGTGGTTCACTCTCATGAGGGATGCGAAAACAGGGTTGGGATCATCAGGCTATCTGAGGAAACAGAGAGGAAAGGCTTTGATCCTGAGTAGGCTATGTCCCAGGGAACTCTGGTCCCAGAAGAAGATCAGAAGGGGCCAGGATCTTCCCAGGACCCTTAGTGCATGCTGGGGTCCTGTACCTGAGCAAGAGCATAGCCTTCATAGCTACAGGAGTGCCTTTCACACTGTTAATGTGAATGAGCAAAACAAACATCAGAGACATTAATATAGGTGTCACAGAGTGATATTTAAAAAAAAAATCTCTCTTCTTCCCACATATTCATTTTAGAATTGATATTTCATTAAGGATGGTGATATGTTGCTCACAGAAATACATTCCTGGAAAAGCCTATTGAATTTATCCTGGCTACTGAATCAGCAGCTTAAAAAAAAAACTAACTGTAAAAGGGAGCAATTTTGTAAAGTTATTCTCTGTAAATGATGAAGGATAAGATTTCAGTTTCCAATTTTACCTCCTTTACTTTTTAGATATTTAATCTTTTGTGAACAATGACTGCTTTTTATTTTTTTAGTGAATAACAACTCCATAGCTAATTTTATGAAACAGAGAAAATACAGTGTTCATAAAAGTCACCTCATTAAATAATCAGTGCAGTGTCCCAAGTGACCTCTACATTGTTTGGATGGAAATAGGGGTTAAAATTTTTTTTTTTAAAAAAAGCAGCCTCTTGTTTGGTGAGATATTAGGTAGACACTTGGTCAAGGTCACTGCTCAGCCCTCAATTGCATCCTCCACCACCTTCAGATATGTTTTGGAGAAGGAGACGTGCTGCTGGCCTGCAAAAGCGTTGTAACAAGGAGCTGGGATAATGCTTGTGGGACTATATACTGCCAGCACATAGCAAGAATCCAGAAGTTTCCTTTACCATTGTTGCTGCAATTCTTCTGTCTTGTTGACAGCTGAGCCCATAAATCCATACACAGTGGGCTTCTATTTGAATATCTATGACAAATGCTCAGATATCAGAGAACCTTCAAATTAACTTTTGCTTGAGCATAACATCAGTTAATGTTCTCTTTTCCTCTAATGAGCAATTGCAAAGGCCTTGTGAAGAAGTTTGGGACACATCAGGAGGTCAGTCTTGGGTGAGTATGGAGAGACATTTCCCTGGGGGTGCCACAGTCTCCAAAGAAGCAGACTTTGAGGACAGGTACCAAGGCAGCAGGTAGGGCAGCCCCTGAGTTGACATCTTGGTCCTCACCATTGACCTCAGAAGAATGCCAAGAATGAGGAGCCAGTTAAGATTTTACTTAATAATTCAAAAAAGAGCCCAATCAGTAGCTAATAGGCAATTACTTTCTTTTGGTTCAAGTACCCAAACATTTAAGATATGGAGTTAGACTATAAAATATATCCTTCAAAGAGCTTGTTGTTTTGTAGAAGTAGCTGCATAAGTAACTTTTACTTCAATACATGATATCAAGTGTTTTGTTATTATTATTGGTTCAGATGCTCATCCCAGCTCCCCCGACCAGAGTGTGAAGTCAGCCCAAAGTCACTCTGGCTGCTGTGTTTGCTCTGAGCTATGCCATGCGTCTTGTGGCAGGACCCTAAGTCGTGTGTTGCAGATATGGTGCCAAGAGAGACAGAGGACTGAGTAGGCAGGACATCAAAGATGTCCTCAGGAGGAGGTGCAAAACCCACCCAGATACTGAGGCTGCAAAAATGTTCCCACAGTTTAAAACTGCACTGAGTCTTATGGGAGAGCTCAGGCTGCCTGTTCCTCTAACAATAAAATGTCTTTTTTTTTTCTTTCCTGCCAAATAGAACACAAAATATCTGGGAATAGTTGAAATAACAACTCCAAATTTTATTCCCCAGTGTCAGAAGCAAACAAACAAAAATAATTACCTCCTGCCACAGTCAAGGAAAATTTACTCTTTAACAGCCTGACAAAATGTCACTGAATTACATCCATCCCTTGGTATCACCTAGCAAAATCCTGATTCCCCAGAGAAATACACTGGGCTGTTTCACATTCAGTGTATATAAAGGAAGTACAAAAATCAGGACAAAAACAAAAACAAGAAATGCACCAAAACCTCTAGAACTTGACAGCAAAGAGAAGTCATCAGAGGCTCTTTGAGTTCAGAATAAAAGTGCTGTTGCTCCAAGTCGCCTTCATTCCACTGGGCTCCAGCCAATAACTGCAAGTTTTTCACTAATCACTCACTTCTGCCTGCCAGTCACTCTGGTAGCAGTTCTTGGGAGGCAGACTGTTAAAGGAGCCAGTTTTTGAGCAATGTAATTAAAAAAAAAAAATGTATGAACAAACACACAAAGAAAACCAAAACAAAACCAAGCAAGGAAGCAAAAAATAATAGAATAACTAAGCCCTCCTCTACCACATGACCCCCAAACCCTCCCCTCTGGTAACCTCACTTCTGCTGTCAGGGTCCAAAGGTTTCTTTCAGTTTTATCTTCTTGGTTCATTTGCCATTGTTGCTTCGTATTTCAGATATAGGTGAAGTTATCCAATATTTACCTTTTTCTGCTGATGTATTTCATTTGGCAAAATACCTTTAAGTTCCATCAATGTTATCTTACATAGAAAGATTTCACTCCTTTTTTTTTTAAATGTGACTGGATAGTATTCTCTTATGTGTGTGCTGATACCAGCTCTTTCTTATCCATTCATTCATCAGTGGGTATTTAGGTTGATTGTACATCTTGACTATTATAAGTAGTACTGCAATAAATATAATGGTGCATACATTTTTTCGAGTCAATGTTTTTGTGTTCTTCAGAGAGATATCTCAAAATGGGATTGCTAGATCTTATGGAAGCTGTTTTCAATTTTTGGAGGCATCTCTGTACTCTTTTCCAAAGGGACATGCAATATTTTAAAAATAGGGACAGATTAAGGTGTACTGTGTGTGTAATTGATGCAAAGACATTTAAGATATTTGATTCATGACTTTGAAATAGAAACTTAAGCCAGGCTCTTACTCCAGGAATAGGAGAACTTGGTTTCAGATGGTCATTTGAGAGAGCATGGTGTCTGCCACATGCTGACTGGGACGATTCCATATTCCATGTAGACAGGATGGATGAGAAGGCATTGCAGAGGAATATTTGCATTTCAGAGCTGCAAGCTCACACTGCTAAAGGAACTTGGAAGGAGGAAATGGTGTTGTATCTCCTGGGTGGCTTCCTTTTGGTGTTAGGCTGGGTTAAGAGGCAAGCACTTCAAGGCTGAGATGAGAGTTACTTATTTATGAAAAGACTTCCAAGTATAAAGAGATACATGGAAAAAGCCCCCCAACTTCAGACATCCATGTGCCATTTCCAGACACTTGCTTGGATTTTGCCTGGACATCTTAAGAGTATTTCTGCATTATAGGGAGGAGGTGGTTAAGGATGAGGCTTAATTGACAAATTTGAGCTTCAGCTCCACCAAAAAAAAAAGCTTTTTATAATTCCTTTATTTGATTTACTGTAAGAGTTGTATTAATTAAATTATGAACTCTCAACTTAGGCTCCTTAATTCTGAGTATCTTGCTTGATGATTTGGGATAATTCTTGGTAGAAACATTTGAAACCCACTTGTCTGTTAACGTTTATCCTGGAAATTTTCAAGATAGAAAATGCTGCCTTCTTTGTGATTGTATTGATTAACAATGCATAGACTAAGATCTCTGAGAGAAAAGATGCCCCCCCCCCCAATTTTTCTTTACCATCCTTGCGGAATCAGAAGTTATAGATAGAGTTTCTTTTCTGATTATGTTCTATAAAGACAGCATTCTAGATAAGATGATCACAAAACCCTTGTAGATGAGTGATAAACACGCAAGAAAAAGGAATCGTCTGGGTACCACAAATGAAGAGGAAATTGAAAAGCTGGCAAGCATGTGGGTAAACCTGGAAGAAAGGAGAAGAGATGATCAATCTTGTTGATCTAAAGTTTTGGATTTCAGTGAGCATTCAAGAGATGAGATGGCTCATTAGATACGAAGTGTCGACAGAAAATCTCCTGCATAAATCTGGGATATTCAGGAGTGCCACGGAAAAGGGAGAGAAGAGACAAAATCTTCCACCAATAGAAGGCAATAACCAGAAACTTCTCTTTATCTTGGCTGTGCTTACAAGTTTATTTCTCCTGATAATTTGCTATAGAACTGTAGTGGATAAAAAGAGTAGTTAAGATTAAACATGCAAAGGACATAGAGTAGGCTCTCTGAAAAGAGCACTCACACAGAGTGAGGACATTTTCTGGATTGCAGTGCTAAGAGATAAGGAGATGGAAAAATGGTTTGAAAAGATTTGAAAAGATCTGAAAATTTCCAGAAGCAGAGAATAAAGCAAATGAGAAAATAAACATCACATGAAGAAATTTTAGCTACAAATCTCCCAGATTCACTGGGAAACAAGAAGTCTCGGATCAAGGCAGCAGAGATTTGAGTTGGATGAAGTAAAACCAGTCCACACCTGGACACATTTTCATCATATTGTGGGCAGCAACAGCAGAGGACTAAAGAAAACTGAACAATAAATTTAAAAAAAATATTCACTTGTCTTTCAATGGTTTGAGGAGTGCTCCAAATGAAAGACTTTATTTTTCATCAGTTGTACATGGTTTCAATATACTGATGTGGGTGAATAAATGTGGAATTTTAGAATAATGTAGATAACTGAAAGAGAAAACTATATCAAAGTGATTTTTAATGTTGAGTCACAAATTAAGAATTGTGAGGAGTACATGAACTTTAAGCATTATCATCCTTTGGGGTGACTTTTTAAAAACTGAGATGTAATTGGCATATAACAATGTCAGTTTCAGGTATATAAGTCAATATTTGTATACTTTGTAATGTGATCAAGAATAAGTCTAGTAAACATTCATTCCCAAACAGTTATATTTTTCTGGTAATTAGTACTTTTCAGTCTTACTCTCTTAGCAACTTTCAAATATAGAATATAGTATTATTAACTAGAGTCACCAGCTGTGCATTACATCCCCACAACTTTTTATTTGATAACTGTTATTTGTACCTGCTGATTCCCATCTCCCCTTTTTGTCTACCTCCTAACTCCCACTTCTGGCAACCCCCAAACTGTTCTCTGTATCGATGAGCCTAATTTTTGTTTGTTTGTTTTTAAGATTCCACATGTCAGTGAGACAATCATTTTTGCCTTTGTCTGGCTTATTTCACTTACCATAATGCCCTTAAGGGCTATCCATATTTTCTGTATGTCAAGATTTCTCCTTTTTTAAATGGCCGAACAGTATGCCATTGTCAATAAATACCGTAACATCTTTATTCATTCATTGATATATGCACATACATATAATTTTTTTATTTTACATTGTTTTCATATCTTGGTTATTGCTGCTAGTGAATATGTGGGTACAGATATATTTTCAGATAGTGTTTTTGTTTTCTTTGGATAAAATGTCCAGAAAGAATTTCTCAGTCATACATTTGTTCTATTTTTAATATTTTGAGGAATCTATAACTTTTTTCATTGTAGTTGCATCGATTTACATTCTAACCAGTATCTACAAGGTTTCCCTTTTCTTCACAATTTGCCAACGCTTATTATTTCTTGATTTTTTTAATAATAGCCATTCTAACAGGTGTGAAATGGTATGAGATGGTTCCCTCATGATTAGTGATGTGAAGCATCTTTTCATGTTCATGTTAGCCATCTGTATACCTTTTTGGAACAATTTGTATTCTGAACCTCTGTCCATTTTTTAAGTGGATTTTTCTGTTTTACTAATGAGCTGTATGAGTTATTTGGATATTTTGGATATTAACCTCTAGCCAGATACGATTTGAAACATTTTATCCCGGTTGGTTGTTACCTTTCATTTTGTTGATGGTTTCCTTTGTTATGCAGAATTTTTTCTGCTTGTATCTTGATTATTTGTTTTTTGCTTTTATTGCTTTTGCTTTTGGTGTCAGATTAAAAAAAATCATGACAGAAATTGATATTAAAGACTTTACTGCTTGTGTTTTCTTTTAGTAGTTTTATGGTGTAAGGTCTTTCATTCAAGTTTGTAATTAATTTTGAGTTAATTTTTGTGTCTAGTGTAAGCTAGAGATTCAGTTTCTTTTTTTTTTTTCATGTGGCTGCCCAATTTTTTCAACACCATTCATGGAAAAGATTGTCCTTTCCACACTGTATGTTATTGACTACTTTGTCATAAAATGTTCAACCTTGACAGTTCATTGTGGTTTCTACATCTGGAAACAGACATAAGAAAAAATAACAACCAGTGGTTATCAGAGAAAAGTCAGCTCTGAAGAAAAGAAAATGAGGCTAGCTGCTGTACTTGGGTGACATTAAGGGAGAGATTTGGAGTGCCGACCCTCCAACTGGTTTGCTGGTTACAGTCCTGTGGGACCCCCAGTGTCCATCCCACTGTTCATGAGAGCCAAGTACTTTAGAGATGTCCCCTGGTGGCAGTACAAAAATTGGAGCTCCAGATAAAAGAAAAAGCACATTTCTTTGAGATAATGACCTCCCGGTGCAAGGCAGAGGGAAAGTGCAAAGATGGCACCCTTCAGAAAAGGAAAAAAACAGATGGCATCTGCTAGTTTTCCATCCTAGAGATGATGTCACCGGTCCCTGCCCCTCTTACCAAAGGTGTTAGATAAGCAAGTAAACCTCTTTCACAAAAGTTCTGGGCCCCTCTCTGTTGGGCCCTGGAGTGGGTGAGTCCATATGCGAGTTCTGTAGTAATTCTGTTGGCTATAACTTTGTGGGTATCATGTAGATGAATCCTGTTGGTTCTCAAAGCCAGATGTTTTGGGCACTCATTTTTCTACAAGTCTAAAATTTGGGTTGCCCTATGTGGGCCTCAATCCCTTTACTCTTCAGGGAAAAACTATGGGTTTTCAGCTCCTGCCTGACTATGGGTTCCACACTGATGTGGTGTTCCTGGTCACATGGTCACAGGCCTCTCCTACCTGCCACGTGAAGGATGTGCTCAGCTGGTTTTCAGAAACAGTATTTTCATAAGTAGCTACCGAATTGGCATGTTTCAGTGCTTCAGAGTCTCCCTGTGTCCCTACCTTGGATGGTCTCCTGTGGATGTGATGTTTAGCGTATCATTATTATCATTATTGAACCTCATCAGTGATGTCTGAGCTGAAAGAAACTTCTGTTTATTATGAACTAGAACAGCTATACCACAACTCTAACATTGCAGGGCACAGGAATTGGCCAACTTAAAAAAAAAGGTTATAAGTAATAAGTTAAAGAAGCAAAACCAGCAAAATTCAGGCAAAGAACATTGATTAATGAATTTAAAAAATTCTGAAAGGTCATCTGCTAAGTTGGGCTCAGCCTCAGGCAGATCTAACAACATGACCAGGCCTCTGTGCAGAGAAGGTGACCCACTCTGACTCTGAATTTGCTGACAATATAAGGTTGTTATTTCTGAGAGATTGTAGTGTTCAGAAATAATTTCTCTAATGAGTCTGTTAAGATCATGATTTCCTTTCATTTAGTCTTACATATTTCATTTTTCATATCACCCTTTACCATGAAGACAGTAGAACCATGTTTTGGATTGAATGTCTATGCCAGAAGAAAAGAGATCACTTAATTTTGATGATGCTTAACCCCATTTTATTTGATTAGTACTTCCGTTTTTTTTGAATCAAGTGTCAGTGTACAAATGATGAAATTGTATGGCTACTAGTGTAAAAGTAAAAAATTATTTTTCTTACACTAAATTACAGCAATCTTGAGGATTCCTCAAAGAAGAAGTTAAATGTATGCCATCATTTCTTGTATGATGTTTAAAGATATGAACCCCTTAGCGAAGATATTATCAGAAAAGGGCTCTCTGGGAATAGATAATGATAAAACCACAATGAGCAGGTGTTAACTAGTTACCTTACTGTTAGAAGGGTCTGCTCTTTACTTATTTATGACTGGATAAGTCTTTTCATTGGATTAGGAAAATAAGATGCATTTTCATTGCTAATAAAATATTTTGGAAATGTGATCACAGGAAGTTACTTGTGTATTTAAATTAAAAAAAATTTAAAAAACCTGGATACCAAGATACGATATTTGGTGGTATATGCACTTTACCTTGATATGAATTCTGGTTCTAAAACCTACTTAACGAAGTGACAAAGTTGTAATCCAACCTCCTTGTGCCTCTGTTACTTCAATCATAGAGTAGCCACAAAAAGAGGGCTTTTTTCATTGATCTCCTTATGTCACCACCAATAAGGTAGTATCCAGAGCATGTGCTATTGATCAGCTCAGAGCTTGACATGCTGCAAGGGTGAAAATATTTTATTGGAACAAACCAGATTTAACAAATAAACAATAAACAAAACCAAAAGATGTATCTTAAATGAAGTTTTGGTTAATTAAGTATAACCTGCTACTATTTTTCTTTGCAACATGACCATGATTACATTGTTTGAAAGGAAAAATGAGCAATTGTGAATGATCTATATGTTTATATCTTAAGTCCTTATTTTCTAAGATCAGTGAAGTATTTTTAAACAAGGTAGAATTATTTGCTTTCACCAATATTATGACATTTAAACTCAAAATAAATAAAAAAACAGACATTAATCTTTCATAGATAAGAAATTGAAATGTGGAGAAATCATGTGCTTGAGGTTATATTGTGTTTATTCATGTCTTTTCCAGAGCACATAATGCTTATACATAGCAGGTAGTCAATAGCTGCTTCTAAATATCAAGAAAATGAAATGTGAAACCTCAGTATAGCGGTTCAACAAATTCAGTTGACCAAAAATGAGTAAAGGAGATATTAAGATAATATTAAGAGCCAAATATTAGTATCGGTAATTTCTAAAATAGAAACAGAATTTGATAAAAACAATTTAATTTACAAAAGATAAAGTTTAACGTTCTTATAACTGATGAGCCAGCCTATCAGTGGAAATGAATAAGAAAAGAAATATCTATATTTGTGGTTTTACAGATTCATGTTTATTTGGTCTTTGATTCCCCTCTTTAATCTAAAAAATTACTATTTCAGGGAAAATTTTTCTAAAGAGAGAAGTGAGCTCATGAACTCATTTCCTTGCAGCATGAACAAACTCAATAAGGCACATTCTCAAGCGTAAAGTAGATAAAAGCCCTCAGGTCTCTTCTGAGACTTTCTAGAATTTTAGGCATGCATGGAGACCTCCAAATGCATCTACTCCATGTTAGGTTAACTATGACCTTAGTTATTTTAAAGATCAAGCAACATTTTTGTTGGATGATTTGTGTTACTTCCATGAAAAAAAATAGTTCCGTTGGCCATTCTGATAACAGAAGACAACTTTAAGCTCTTTACTAAGAAAATTAAAAATATGCGAAATGTCTAATTCAATAGTCTGGAGCCATAATAACTGTATATACACTGAACTTTCTTTCCTTGGTCATTGCTCTTTAACCTAGATTGGTTATTTATTCACTGGATAAAGGAGAAGTAGGCTTAATATATAAGTAAACAAAGTATTGGGAAAATACATGTAATAGAAAACAGAAAAGAAAACTTGACAAATAGCATTCTTGGATTTAATTTACCTTAGTTTGCTTAAATTATTGGAAATCTTATATGTTATGCTAATTCAGATGAAAGTTGCTGAGTTATGTGAAGGTCATTGTAATAACTGAATAAATGAATCTTATTTTTATTATCTGATCTGTTTTACATATTGCTGCTCATTCATTCAATTATCAATAACTTGTTGCAGTAGATTAAAGATGACTATAAGTCCTTTGCTGGTCTTCCCATTCTGCAGTGTCCTCTTTTGAATATGAATGAGAAGGAGCTATGATTATTTGACCAATAGAATATGATGTTATGACAGTTTCTGACAGAAGTTCAGGTTTTAAATAATGAGAAGCTTCAGTTTCTCGTATCATTGGAACTTTGCTATTAGACCTCTGGGTTCTGTGTAACACAGCCATCTACCTGCTAAAGAGAACAGGAAGCGGGACACTGGGACAAAGGAGAGAGAGCTGGGACCAGCCTTCCCTGAGTCCTTGCCAGGCAGTTATTACCACCATATTGAACCTTCCAATATAGTCCAGCAACCTGTAGAATAACGCCAGGGAGCCGATGAATGCCGTGTAGTGTGTATTGAGTTGCTCTGTAGATTTCGTGATCCACATAATTGGGATGTATAGTAAAATGTTTCAAGATACCCAGATTTAGAGTAGTTTATTATGTAGCAATAGAGAACTAAAGGACTTATATAGTCCCTTCCATGACCAATTACTCCATTATGAGCTGGAAAAGAAAAGTCAGGGATCTTAAGTTGCTTGGGTAGTTTTCTGGATAAAAAAACATTTCATTTTGAAATTTCATCTTGGTTCACCCAAAAACCATTTGGATATTGTATGAAATGGTGTGTCTTTCAGCTATCCTAATTGAATGGGAAAAGAAATGTATTTTGGACTATGCTACCTTAAATCCATATGCTGAAGCCTAGCTCCTAGGACCTTGGAATGTGACTGTTTTTGGAGATGGGGTAATTAATTTAAAGTGACATTGTTAGGATAGGTCTTAATCCAGTCAGACAAGTGTACTTATAAGAAGAGATAGAAAGAGAAGGTGGTATGAGGTCACAGGATGACAAACCAGTACCCAAGGTCTCAGAGAGAATGAATCCTGCAGACACTTCGATCTTGTACTTCTAGCCTCTAGAATTGTGGGAACATTTGTTCTTTATACTCTCTAATCTGTAGAATTTTGTCATGACACCCCCAGAAATGAACAAAGGAGCTCGTGAAGAACTGGTGACAGTGAGCTGTTTTTTTTTTTCCAGTGGGAAAGAAGGTACAACTATATGATTCAGTGTTTCAGAATTCAAGATGGCATCATTGAAATAAGATCTGGCTACCCTATTCCTTTGGTGAAGTTATATTCTACATAGCAACATTCTTAGATATTGTGGGACATACACAGATACCTCAGAAGGTCCAGAGAAAACCTCAGTTAAACTCAGTTATTCCACAGATACATAGACTTTTAAGAAGTATATCAACCAGTTAATATTTATACATCAGTGTGGGAAGGCATCATTATTAGAGCAGTAGATAGGTGCCATTTTGCTTTACTGGAGGGAAATCCAACATGAATAAAAGAGCAACTTTTCAAACATGACATTTAATCTATGCATATAAATCAAATTGAGAATCTATTATTCATTATTAAAGAGGTGGCATATTTTTATTACACTGAGAATGAAACACAAATACTGTGAAAAATTTAGTGCCTTTTCTTGAAATTTTAAGGCACTTATCTTGCAGTCATCTAGCTGGCACTGGCACTCACTTTAAAATATAGTCATGAAATTAATAAGGTTGAAATTTTATGCCTGAAAAAAGGATGCTCAATTTCTGTGAAATAGGCAAATTTATTTTTTATTTAAAGCTTCCTAAATACTTAAGATGGTAAAATAGTTCAGGAATGTTCCGATTCCAATATGTATATGAAAAATATATCTCATATTCTTGTCATTATTAGTCATGGCCATGGTGTTCTTCCCTGAAGTGCTTTCTAAAAACTGCATATATCAGAAACTGATTAAAATGACCTAAAGTATTAATTCTTAAAATATGATGAGCCCAACATTTTACAAGAGGTTATTTTCTGTGTGACATTTAATATCAAAGCTTTGAAATAGTTTTAATAACTCACAGGAAGGAGTGGTCTTAGGAAAATGAGAGTCTGAGTCTGATTGCTTTTATCGATCATTGATTATCACCATTAATAATGAATAGCCTTGGAGTGACTTTTTATCATGTGACAATGATTTTTTCATGTGACTTCTTAAAGTTTGCCATTATGTCAGTTGTAGGAGATCCTTTAATCAGTTCTTGACTGGTCAGAGGCTCCATAGCCTTGACTGAGAATGTTGTTGCTGTTTTTTTGGTGGGGGTGGCAGAGTGATCACTGATATTCTCTCTGGAGTGGGGGTTTGACTGCCACTTGCTAGCATTCAGCACATAGGGAGATTGCTTAGCCTCTTTGTCCTCATTTCCCTCATCTGTAAAATGGTAAGCTAGTATCCAATTCTTGGAGATTTTGTGAGCATTAAATAAATATCATGAACATTGAATGTATTTTTAATTATGAACATTAGATATTATTGTGCAGCATAGTGAGACATATATAGGAAGCAAAGAGAAGTGATGATTATTTTCATCACTGTAGTCCTCCATGTCCCTCTCTGTGTTAGATGTCTACAGCCCTTCTAAATGGACTTTTAAGAAGTATTAGCCAGTCCATTCTTGATTCTATCTCTGAAGCAAACAATTGCAGTAAATTTATTTGATGCAAGTTTGTCTCTGCTCCTAGCTACTGGGTGATGTCAGGAGTTTCAAGACCATCACATAGAAAGTAACTTCATCCTGTGTCACATATTTTCTGCGTAATAGGAGAGTCGCGTGTCTTGAGTGTCTGCTGTGTGTCACACTGACTGTGCACTACCATGAAAACTTCACTGTCAGCCTACTTTTTAGATGAGAGAGACTAGGGTTTTGGAAATGAGTACTTGCCCAGGGTTTTGTAGCTGAGATTCGGACCCCAATGGGAGCATCCCAGGTATAAACAGAGGCTCCCAGTTCATTTCAGAGAAAACAGCAAGAACTGATGTATTGATTTTCCACATCTGTAAATGACTCAATATCTTTTTTCTTTGTGTTTTTACCAGACTCGTTTGTTTCTCAAATCACATCCCTTTCTTTTCAGTCTCTTCCTCTGCCCTTTGGAGGACACAGTTTGCAGCACGTAGTGACCTAACACTTGGGAATGAGGCTGTTACAGGGTATGACATGGGTAGGTGTTCACTTGATCTTAGGAATATTTGACAGGAATAGAATGTAAAATTATTGGGAATAGAGTGAGGGTCTATCTTTTTCTCTGCTGCATGTCTAGAAACTAGAAATGGAGCTGTCTCAAGAAGTATTTTTGAAATGAATGTACAAATCTAAAAATCCCAAAGAGTCCCACAGAATTCTTCAAGAAACAGCAGTTGACTGACTTTTCAGTTGGACTGTTTTTTAGATTTTAAACATTTTTTTGAGTTTTATGCAGATTCACATTTTTCACTTTTTGGAAATGCTTTCAAAATGTCATAGATCCACCTTTGTCCTTTGTGTCTGGACTCTGCATCTATTCACATCGGATGTATTCTGAATTAAGAATGCCCCAATTACAAAATAATAGCTCTTGTTCACTTTGCATGCAATTCCACAAGCAAATCATTTTGATTTCTCTAAAGAATGGGTATTTGCTTCTATATTTGAACTCACACGCATTCATAGGGAATATGTTTTCATATATTAGCATCTATACAAAATGTTTTACAATTACTTTTAAGGCATTAATTCTCATATGAACACCGAGCAAAGTCACAGAAGACTGAATAAGAATTTCTCCAGGGTCATGTGGGCTGTTATTTGCAAAGAGCAGGGCTTACTGTCTTCTGATACACCTGCCTCATGCATAGCAAGCAGTAGTCAATGACTGAACTGATGGGGCTCCCAAAGCTTATGGTGGTGACAGGAACGCATTTGTATGGAACGAAAACCTCATTAGACTCAAGGGCCAATACAGATAAGTTAAGTAAACTGCCTATCAGATTGTGTCAAGTCTCTACATAAGACCTCCCAGGACTCTCCATTGCATTGAGAGAGAAATCCAAATTACTTATCTGGTCCTTTAAATCTTACATGATATGACCTCTCTCTCCTTCTCCAATTTTATTTCACGCTAGTTTTCTGCTGGTTCATTTCATCCCAGCTCACTTCCTATTCTCTGAACACTCCCACCTCTTCTAGCTACAGGGCTATAGAATCAACTATGACTTTCTGGGTTCCTCTTGACACAGCCCTCTTGGGTTACGTGTTGCTTCCTGGGATAAGACTTTCTTAATAGAGAGGTCTTTTCTGGCCATTTTCTAGTACGTCGCCATTCTATTCTCATTGTCTGACTATCAGAAGTGGTAAATGAAAACACTGATCACTAACCTTGTTCTCTTGCTCCTCCATAACTCAATGAGAATAGAAAACTTGTTGCTATTATTCAATTATTTTTAATCCTTAGTGCCCAAAATGGTGCTTATGTACACAATGGACATTTCACAAATGTGGTGAATGAATGACTCAAATGACTGAATGGAGGGAAATAGTAAAGTTGGGTCTAGTCAAATCAACAATGTGGTAACTTGGAAAACAAGAGCAAATCATTACTTTCCTAAATATTTTTTCAGCCACCTGTGAAATGGGCTAATGACCACTATGAGGATCAATATGCAGATCAAATGTACTGCTGAGCATTCAAAAGCTTTGTGGCATGTAAAATGCTGCTCAGGTAGTATAGCATTGCTAGATAGCTTTGGTTCAATGTGGGTTGCCCACAGGGAAATGTTGATTAACAATTATCGCCAAAAGTTTTCTCCTTCCCAATGATATATTCGTCTGCTCCTTGTAAAACCATTTGTGGTTAATTTGTTGGTCTTTGATCTAATCATGCTGCAGATGTTCAGAAATGCCATCTTTTTGTGCATTGAGGCTCAGTCACCGGGGTTTGTAAAAGTAATGGGCTGTGCCCAATTTTTCCCCAATGTGTTCAACTCTCAGGGACAGTGAAGGGAAAGATCGATCTTTCAACTAACAAGGAGAAACTGAATAGAAAATTCAACTTTTTGTTTTCACAGTCAAAAACAGGAAAAATCAGTGGGGTAGAAATCCTAGAACTGAATTTTCTAAATTAAAATAATTCATTTAGATTTTGCCATCTCCCTAGAGTGAAATATTCTGAGTTGAACGTTGAGTTTCATGTGAAGAGATGAGTTATGATATATTGAGGTAGAGGTCAGGCAATGGAATTGCGATATAATGAGATGACATATCATATATTTTCTCTTGATTTCAGTCATGTCTGATGGAAAGTTGTGAAAAGGTCATATTTTTAGTCAGTAATTATTCAGGAATGAATCAGTTTGATTTTACACAGAAATGTGGTTGCCCTGAGCTGCGGAAGTCAATCAGAAATACGAACAAGGACACACAAACCTGTCTTATCTTTGCATCATTTTGGATGGATGCCTCCAAGTGTGTTGGAAAGACCACCTGAATCCCCATTACCCTCACGTTCTTTTTAAAATTCAGAGTTGCAAGCCTAACCCCAGATTAGAGGATTTGACGTTGATAATAATACCTGGGAGTTTTTATTTTGATAAGCAACTTTGGTAATTCTTGCACTAACTGTACTTGGGGGAACACTAGTCTGCAGTCTTGAAAATGTCATTGCATGGTTTTTGATGTTTTGCATATGATTAACTTAATTGTCAATAAATTGTAAAGCTGGATTCAGGAACTTTTATTTTGAGAAATCCTAGAACTCTGTATTCTTCTCAGCAAGGTTTTTATTCAGAATTATTAATTAGTATGTAAATTTTCTGGTGGATTTAGGCCTTCAGAAAGACTATTCTTAGGGATCTGAATAATGGAGTTTCACTGTGGGTAAAATACTTTTTTCTCCTAACTTTGTTCATTTGTCATGCCTAACCCAAAGTGAGAAATTTAAGAAAGAACAGGGTGAAAAAAGAGAAACATTTGGAGGAAGACTCCAGCTCCTTGGTTTGTAGGAATCATGAATATCTCTTAAACACAAAGGAATCACCTCAAACATTTCACAATGAGTCCAAGGTAGGAAGTCCGAATTTGTACCTCCTGTATTCGTAAGGATAGTATGAGATGCAGACTGATGCACACTGCCCAAAATCACATCCCAATTCTACCTTCTACATCCAATTTCCTCTGTGACCTCAGCCAAGTCTCTTGGTCTAAATTGTGTCATTTTTAAAATGGAGTTGAAAATAAAATCTACTTGATAGGATTAGTATAGTGATTCTGTTAATAAGGACAAAGTGATCTAAAAAGTTCCCACATTTAGTAAGCTTTCAAGAAATGTTAGCTGTTGATATTTATACCAAATTTCAGGATTAAAGAACTAAAGCAATCAATTGTCTGAAACGGGGACCTGGAACACTACATGTGCACGAGAGCACTGTTTTTCCAGTGGTGGAGGCATTCGAAAGTACTGATAGTTATAGCTGTTACCATGCTCTGTCTTTGACCCTAGGCTAAGATAAGTTTCCAAGAATAATTACACTCTTTTATCCCACAGCAGAAAGATTGTGGATTAGAGCTAATTTGCCTATTTATTTATCTTGGCTGAGGGAATGGAAAGGAAAATAATGGTACTATAAAACTTGCACTGGGTAACCTGGATTACCCAGCCTGGTGGCATCAATTCCTACTTATCTGTCAAGAGTTGTCCGCCTCAAAGAGAAGATCTTGCCATTTCTAATGCAAATTAAGTATATTTTATTTATTTCCTAGACTACCCGTATTTCCCATAGAATTTTAGACCTAGAGGTTATTCTGTAGCTCATTTTCCATTCCCCCTACCTGCCGCATTCCCTCAAAAACTTCCATCCCCTCCCACTGTCATCACTAGTACTTTATAAATGGGGAAACCAAGATCCAGACCCCATTGGCTTCTTACTTAAGTGGTATATAAGGATTTGATCTCAAGTTTGGTCGAAGTCCATGCTTTTAACCACTAGGAACTCTAAATTCCCTTTTGTATTAGAGAAGCAATTAAACCAGTCAGGACTGAACAATTAAGATTCAAATAACCTATCTATAAATTCAGGAGAACCATTTAAGATAAACTTAGAAGAACTGCAAGAAGTATCCACACAGCACCATTGTAAGTTTGCCATGAATAACTTAAATGCTATGGGGCATTTTGCTTATCTGAGGTAAAGATTATACAAGTTCCTTAGCTGTAGGCTATTTCATGACCCTGAAGAAGAACCACTGGGTTCTTGACTTTGCATTCAGTGACTTAGACCTGCAATTCCAAAACTACCTTGGAACAAAAATCATATTTATAGAATGCTTGACTGGTTTTGCATAAATGCAGAGCAGGGTCAAGGAACTAGTCAGCATTAGCTCAGTTACCCAACAAAAACCCAACATCTCAGTGGTTTAATGCAATTGAGGCTTATCATATTCACTCAAACTACTTGTTCACATCAGAAAAGGTAGGAATGTATTCATGCTCACTCTAAATCAATGACTACTTGAACAATCACTGTCTGGAATGTGACTTGTCACTGTTGCAAAGGAGAAGAGAAAGAATCTTCAGAAAGCCTAGAACCAACAGTAGATGTTTTGGTCCAGAGTGACACCTGCCATGTCCACTGACAGGTCATAGGCCAGAACCCAACTACAGAGGGGCCTGGGGGTGCCATCCTACCATGTGTATGAAAGGTGAGCCCTGAGAATATTTGATAAGCAGCATGAATAACACTATGAATGCTTTGGATAGAGGGAGCAGAGTTTTCCAATAGAACTGCTCATTAAGGGATCACTTTGCCTTATGAATTGGCAAATGTTCCCATCATTGTGAGGGCTAAGTGGAAAATAAACAATCATTTAATGTTTTGTACTAAGACTTTTATACAAGAACCTAAATACAGCATTGTTTCTCAAATTTTGTGTCATAGATACTAAAAACATTTTTATTAGATAATATGTATTCCTTAGAAAAGTTTCTGAAATGGCCTTTTCTAATGTCCCTGCATCTGTAATTCATTTGTTATTGTGGTTATTACTGACTTGAAGTTTTAAGTGCTTTCATATTTTTAGACTATCTTAGGAGTTGTTGTCATAACTTGCAAGTTTCCCAACCTATGTCTGGGTCACACAGGTATCTTTACTGTACTTCTGTCTATATGTTCGAAATGATCAATCAGTTGCGCCATGGTGGCCTTACAGATAAGGCCACTGGAGGTGTCCACATACACCCCGAGAACCCAGATTCATGACTCAGGGCCTGTGGGGAACAACAAAGAAAAACAATAGAATATAGTAATAATGTTTCTTCCTCCTCTTTCTTCCTTTCTGCTTGCCTACTTGCCTTCACTCCTGCTTGCCCCTTTCCTTTAAAAAAGATAAGTAAAAATAAGAAATTATCACCTCAGAGGATTGATGAAACTGAAGACCCCAATATTCTTTAGTAATATTGAGCAAAATATCGGGGAGGAAGAGGAATTTCCTGATGTAGAAACTGTAAGGAGAAAATAATTGACTCACAGTGCGTGTCTGTATATGTTTGTATGTGTGTGAATATATGTGTGTATGTATACTTGTGTATGTATTCATACATATGTGTATATGTATGTGGTTTTATTTGTATGTATGTGTGTATTGTGTGTACATGTGTGGGGAATGTATGTGAGTGCATGATGGGGAGAAATTTGGTTAATAATTTTGCAACAGTTTTTAGTATGTATTTATATATATGATACATTTTAATGCTAATTTAAGTATATGTTTAATGGGAAATAAGGCTGGAAAGTTAGATTATACTGAGGGTGCACTGTGGTCTTTAACAAGATGCTGTGGAATTATAACATATGGTAAATGTGAAGTGGTAATAAGATGTCAGGCAAGGAACAAACCACCAAGAAGCAAAAAAGTGGAAATTATTTATTTATTTATTACTGCAATACTTTAGTTTTGTACATTAAAATAAATGTATATGTATAGGCTCCCCATATATGTAGTTTCTCCATTCCTTAGATACATGTCAGCACACCCTGCCCTCCATCAAATCACCAGGTGTTCTTCATCATTGCCCTGTGGACACTAACACCACTCCTCCCCACCCTCCACTCTACTCTATTGGTAACCTCAGTTCTATTGCAAATGTCCAAGCATTGGCTTTGCTTCAACTGTTCCCTTCTTTTGTCTATTCACGTTCCACCTATGAGTGAGATCATCTGGCTTCTATCTTTCTTCCTTTGACTTATTTCACCCAGTATAATCCTCTCTAGATCCATCCATGTTGATTCAAATGACAGAATTTCATCTCTTCTAAACGTTTTATAGTATTCTATTATGTATATATGCTATATCCTTGTTATTTTTTTCATCTGGAGGTGACAAAATCTCTGCAAATTAGTGTTTTTGTATCTCTTGGGATGGTAGGATCATATGGGAGTTCCATCTTCAACTTTTTGAGAAATTTCTGTACTGATTTTCATAGGGTTATAGCCAATTTTCTCTCCCACCAACAGTAAAAAGAGTTCCCTTTTCTCCACATCCTTACCATTTCTTGTTTGCAGACTGAATTTTAAGGTTTCAAGTCTTACATCCAAGTCTCTAGTCCATTTTGAGTTAATTTTTTGAATGATGATAGAGAGTGTTTCATTATTTTGTGCATGGTTGTCCTGTTATTCCCAAACCATTTATTGAAGAGACAATTCTTTCTCCACTGAATACTTTTGGTTTCTTTGTCATAGATAACTGACTATGTAATTGGGTCAGTTTCTGGTGATTCAGTTCTAGTCTATTGGTCTGTACCTCTGTTATTATTCAGGTACCATACTATTTTGATCATTATCACTATGTAGTATAGCTCACTGTCTGGGAGTGTAGTACCTCCAGATCCATCCTTGTTTTCTTATAATTTCTTCAGTTATTTGAGTTCTTTTGTTGTTTCATATGAATTTTAAATTTTTTTGTTTTATTTCCTAGAAATAAGACCATGTGATTTTCAACAGAGATTGCATTAAATCTGTATACTACTTTAGGTATTTTAGCAATGTTGATTCTTCCCAACCATGAACAGGGAATGTCTTTCCAGTTCTTTGTATCTTCCTCTGTTTCTTTTAAGAAGGACCGGGCGCTTTCGTTGTACAGGTCATTCCCTTCCATTGTAAAGTATATTCCTAGACATTTGATTCTTTTCACATCTATTTTAAATAGTAAGCTTTTCTTGATTTCATTTTCTGCCACGACCCACATGGCTGGTCAAAGAGTCCCCAAGGGAAGGCTACAGGAGTCTAAAGAAAGATAGATGACATGCATCTAGAAAAGTGGGCCCCAAGTGGGACCACTCTCTGTCTGAGAAGCAGTGGCCTCCACCCTGATTCCTCGATTTATTTTATAGGGCTGGGTTAAGAAGAGATAATAAGAATGTTGCAAAGCAAGGGAGGGCTGCAAACATTAGCTGTTATCAGGAACATTTGAATATGTAAAGGTTGGACATTTAGAAGCTCAGCTGTAGTCTTTTGTTATCTGCTTCTAGCTTTGCTATCATGCCTCAGGATATCTTGCAGAGACATGCATAAAACAGTTAGCTCCCTTCAATTTTCTTCTACTATGTTGTTCGCATAAAGAGTACAATGGATTTTTTGGCATTAATTTTGTAGCCAACCATTTTATTGTATTTGTTGGTTAGTTCTAGATGTTTTTTACAGAACTTTTAGGTATATGGGTGTGTGTGTGTGTGTGTGTGTGTGTGTGTATACACACATATATAAAATCATGCCATCTGCAAATAATGATACTGTTACTCCATCCTTTCGAATTTGGATTCCTTTTATTTCTTTTTCTTGCCTAATCACTCTGACTAAGACCTCCAGTATGATGTTAAATAGCAGTGGTGAGAGTGGACAGCTATGCCTGGTTACTGACCTTAGAGGAAATGCTTTCAATTATTGTCCATTGACTATGATTTTGGATGTGGGTTTGTCATATAGGGCCTTTATCATATAGAGATATGTACCTTATATCCCCTTTTTATATAGGGTTTTTATCACAAATGGGTGTTGGAGCTTGTCGAAAGGTTTCTCTGTTTCTATTGATATGACCATATGACTTTCCTCAGTGCTCTTATTGATATGGTATAATATTAATAGATTCACATATTGAACCATCCTTGAATCTCTGGGATAAATCCCACTTGGTTATGATGGGATTTGGTTTGCTAATATTTTGTTGAGAATTTTTGCATCTATGTTCATTAGAAATATTGGTCTGTAATTTTCATTCTTGGTGATGACTCTATCATCTTTTGGTATCAGTGTGATGTTATCCTCATAGAAAGTATTTTGGAGAGTTTCCTGTTCTTCAATATTTTGAAAAGAATAGGCATTAATTCTTTGAAGCTTTGATAAAACTTATTGGAAAAGTGGAAAAGGCATCTGGTCCTGTACTTTTGATTACCGCTTCAATTTCCTTTCTTGTGATTGCTCTGTTCAGGTTTTCTATTTTTCCAAGTTCAGTTTTGGTAACTGTTTTTTTCTAGAAATCTTTCCATGTCCTGAAGGTTGTTTACTCTGTTTGCTGTTCAGAGTAGTCTGGTAGACTGTTTTGTATTTCTGTGGTATCTGTTGTAACTATTCTTTCATTTATGATTCTGGTTATGAGAACTTTCTGTTTTCTTCTCTGTGAGTCTAGCCAATTATTTGTCAATTTTGTTTATTTTTTAAAGAACTTTCGGTTTCATTGATCTTCTGGACTGACTTTTTGTTTCCTGTTTCATTTATTTCTGCTTGTATTTTTATTATGTCCTTTCTTCTAGTTTTTTATTTTTTATTTTTTGCTTTTATAGTTCTTCCTCTGTTTTCAATGTAGGGTTAGTTGTTTATTTGTGATTTTTCTCATTTCTTCAAGCAGTTCTGGACTGCAGCAATTCCCTCTAGTGCTCCTTGTTCTGGTAGCTCATGTCTTCATTCTCATTTGTCTTTAAGGTCTTTTTTTGTTCCTCTTTGATTTCATCTTTATCCAAGAGTCATTCAGAAGCCTGTTGTTTTATCTGCAAATAATTTGGGGTCTTCCAGCCTTCTTTCTGTTGTTGATTTCTAGTTTTCAGCCATTATAATCAGAGAGGCTGCTTGTATGATTTTAATCTTTGTAAATTTGTTGAAGCATGTTTTGTATACTGACATAATCTATCCTTGGGAATGTTTCATGCACACTTTAGAAGAAAGTGAAACCTGTAGTCATTGGATGAAGTGTTTGGTATGTGTCTATACATAAGACCTAACTGTTCCAAATGCTCATTTAAAGCTGCTGTTTTCCTGTTAGTTTTCTGCCTGGATGATCTGTCTGTTGTTGTGAGGTATTGAAGTCTCCTACTGTTATCATCGTTTCTAATAATATTTGCTTTTATATTTTTATGTTCCTTCATTTGGTGCATATGTGTTAATAACCAGAATGTCTCCTTATTGGATTGACCCCTTAAGCATTATATAATGTCCATCTCTGTTTTTCCTTATGCTTTTTATTTGTAAGTCTGTTTTATCAATATAAGAATGGCCATTCCTGCTTTTTTGTGGTTGCTAATGGACTGTAGTATAGTCTCCCAACCATTGACTTTGAGTCTTTATCTTTTGAAAGAAGGTGAGTTTTCCTGAATGCAGCAGAAGGTTGGGTTATATTTTATAACCCATTTGAACACTCTATAATGTTTGCCTGGTGAGTTCAGTCCTTTCATGTTTAATGTGATTATTGATATGCAGCAGTTTATTTTAATTTTGTAATTTTTCTTTTGTGTGTTGTTCCAGACAGTGCCTTTATTCTTCCCTTTATCTTTTTGGGTGTAGTTATGTTCTGATTGGTTCCCATTTTGGTTTTCTTCTTTGGTTTTTCCTTGGAGATGTAGTCTGAGGGTACCCTGAAGTTAGCATTAAGAATTCAATTTTTATTTAAAAACATGTTAGTCTTGCACTTATTCTGACCATCTACATTTTTATTCTCTTCTCCACTGCCACACTTTTTAGATTTGTTGTCTTAGAGTTTTTAAGTGGGATTTCTTTACACTTTATAGAGCATCCTTTAGTATTTTTTGTTGAATTGGTTTTATGGTGATACATACTTTTAACTTTTGCTTATTGGAAAACCTTTTTTTATCATTCCTTCAGTTCTAAACGAGACTCTCACAGGGTATTGTAACCTAGTTTGAAAAACCTTTCTTTCAGCAATTCGAATATATCATGTCATTCCCTTCTGGCCTGTAGAGTTTCAGTTGAGAAATCCATTGACAATCTTCTGGGAACTCCTTTGTATGTAACTCTTTTTTCTCAGGCTGCTTTTATGATTCCTTCTTGATCTTGTGTTTTTGACATTTTGATAGCATGTTTCTTAGAGTATATCTGTTTGGGTTTCTTTTATTAGGAACTCTTTGAACTTCCTGGGTCTGGAAACTTGTTTCAATTTTCAGGTTAGGGGAATTCTCAGCTATTATTTCTTCAGATCCGATTTCTTCCCCCTTTTCTCTCTCTTCTCCTTCTGGGACCCCTTTAATAAGAGTGTTCCTTTTGATATTATCCCATGCATCTTGAATGTTGTCTTCTTTTCTTTGCATTCTTTTATCTCTTTGTTGGTTTGCTTGAGTGCTTTCCTCAGTTTTATATCTAGCTTACTGAACCTATTGGAGGCTTCATCCATCCTCTTCTTGAACTCCTCTATTGTGTCTCTTTAGTTCAGCTATTTTATTCTTCCCTTTTTAAATATCTTACTTCATTTCTTCTCTCTCTTTTTTCTTATTCTCTTTTTCTTCCTCTATTGCTTTCTTGATTTCCATGACCATATTTATCATTGTTGCCCTGAATTCATCCTTGGGTAGTTTGCATCCATCTAATGCATTCAGATTTACTCCTTGGTTTTTACTGGATCCATCATTTTGCATATATTTCTCTGTGTCTTTGTTCTGTGTGGCATTCTGTTTATGTTTCTGTGGGTTAGGTTTCTCTGCAGTGATTGCCTTGTGAAGAGTATTGACTTACACCATGTAAACGTGGATCTTGGTTTGAACACTGTGGTTTATTGAGTTTTGTGGTATTGTCACTGGTTGAATTTGTTGAAACTCTTATGTGGATCCTTCGTTGGTGCTAACAGTTCAACCTATAGGTTGGGTTTGTGTGGTGTATACAGAGCCTTCCCCCAGCATCCCAGCTCAGAATTGTAATAACCACCTTGCTGTTGGCCCACAATCAGCAATCAGTCTGAAGTTTCACCTGTACCCACACTGTGTAGCATTGACAGTTTTTCTCTCTGGTGGACTCTCTTCTTCCTTTGTGTATTGTGGTGAGATTTTCAGTGGGTGAATCCTATGACTCCAGCCAATATGGTTGAAAGGGGTAGAGTTGGGGCATTCCCCTAACTGCCTTCCTGTTATGGCACCATTCAGTGCAATTTTTTGTCGGGTCTCCTGTTCATACCAATGTGTCGCTTTTCTTCCTTCCCCCTGTGCCAAGACCCTCTTCTCTGGTTCCAAGTATCAGTCCCACTGGGTAGACTCTCTGCTGCTTTCTTGGATCCTGGGAGTCTGGCTCTTACTGCATGTCCATTCTATGCACCTTGGCCCAAATTCCAAATCTACGGTATAGATCTGAACACTCTTGTTTTTGCCTAAACTTTGAGGTTGTCATTGTTGCTGCATCTTTATAGCCTCTGTGCCTAGTTTTCCTTATGTTTTGTTTCTGGAGATTAGTTTAAATGCTAGCTGCTCCTACAAGGTTAATACCTTGACCAGAACTCAAAAAGTGAAGTTTGCATTGAACCATAGTTTCTGGAAACCTGTGTTCAGTTCAGTGTCAGAGATAAGAAGTAACTTTAGGTGTGCACGGTAGAGAAATGACAGAAAATGGAACTAGAATTTCCGTATAATATGCAAAATTTTATATTAACTTCATAATAAGGAAATACAGGCATTTGGCGAAGCATATCTCTTTGACATTCAATAATGGAATGTTCTGCTAAATATCATAGATGATCATTTATTTTTAAGATTTTACCTTTGATTTTTCACTTGAACTATGGTATGCCTAGGAATTATTTCCATTTTATGTTTTCTTCTTGAAATATTCTGAGAGTCTTGGTTTTGTGGGTTAATGTCTTCCATCAATTTTGAAAACTCTTAGCCATTATTTCTGAAAATATTTTTTTCTGCACCATTGTCTTTCTGTTTTCTCTTTAGGGCCCTAGTTATATGTGTGTTAGACTGTTTATTATCTATTATTAAAAATTACATTCTGTAATTTGTTATTTTTTCACTTTTGCTCTGTTTGCCTCTGTGCTTAGCTGAGGAAAGTCCTGCTTCCTTCTCTGAATTCATTCATTCTTTTTTTAGTATGTAAATTTCTATTTCAAGTCCATTGAATGAATTTTTTCAAGTATTTTGTTTAGTGTTCTACATACTTTAATTTTAATTTCTCTCCTGAAATTTTCTTCCCTTTAAATTTTCCACCATTAATTTTTCTATTACTTGTGTTGATTTTTTATATTATCTGACTCCAATTCTGACATATGTTCATCTGTGGGCCAGTTTCCACTGACTGTTTCTTCCGTCTATACATCACATTGTCCTACTTCTAGGAATGTCTCAGAGCTGGGTATTGTGTGCCAGACTGTGGAGACAGAAATTATACAGACAGAAGTCGAAAACCTGTTTTACCTATCCAAAATTGCTGCCTCTGTCTGGTAGCTAGGATGAGGGGCTGCTATCCGAGTAGAGCTAGGTTGCTGCTTTCCCTTGTTTTCCTTTGGTTTCAAAAGTTTTGGTGTGTAATAGACCCCTCCTTCAGTAGGGTTTGGCATTTGGGCACAAGGAAACCATGAAACTACTTGCTGTCTATCCTCTACAGTATTTTGTGTCACCAGATCTCTTTCTCTCTAACCCCAGTTGGACCCAACCTCTTATATGCTGCTGAACAGTGGTGAAAGTCCTATAGCTGAGAAATGGTACAAGTAAAGTCCATGTCTGGGACTCATTTATATCCAGTCTTTCACATCTACAAGAGATGGTTAAAGGTTTAGCCAATTTCTTCTTTTCCTAGTGAAGTCTCCCATCTAAGAACTGATCATTTACCTATTCCATGTGGGATCTGGTGCTTGGCACTATCCTATCTCATTTGTGAAACTTCGCTGTCTATGAAATTTAGTTTTCCCTCCATTTACTTTTGTCTTGGGCTCCTCAGTGGGCTAAAAATTTATACAAGTTTATGATTTTGCTCGATTTTTTTTGTCTTGGTTAAGAAAAGTGGTCTTCACGATCATCTTTATCATCATCAGAATTTTGAAAGCCTTCTGTTTTTGAAATCACTTTATCAGCATTTTCTGAAGATGAAAACAATATCCATTACCAAAAATTCCAGGAAGTCCAGAAAGTTAAAGAATGCTTTTGTGAATATACATTCTCATCATTTTGCAAGACTATGGTATCCTTGCTGAGTTGCCTCAGTCTAAAAGAATTTGGTAGCCAAGTGGAATGAACTTGCTTTCTGTTATATTCCTCCCTGAAAAGTTCAGCTTCAGAAGTCTTGCTTGCTTGTTGGTTTTGACTTGTCGCTCACTCTCTGTTCACAAGTACTACCTATGATTTAGGAGATAAGATTCAGCACCCTTATGATACGCAGGGGAAATCTGTTCTAGAATCTCTTCCTTCAAAAAGAATGGTCTTTGTGGTACTCAAAAAAAAAGGTATTTTGAAGACAATGACCTCCAACCACTAGGTTGTCATGAGGAGATGACATTGCTAGTTGAAAAAGGGAAAGACCAATACACATATTTCTCTTACAACAGCCAAAAGTTGGAAACAACTTAAATGCCCATCAGCAGATGAGTAGATAAAAAGGATGTTAGATACACACACACACACACACACACACACACACACACACACACAGAGGGATATTATATAGCTATCAAAAAGGCGAAATCTTGCCATTTGTGGCAATGTGGATGGACCTCAAGGGAATGATGCTTAGTCAGAGAAGCCACAAGGAGAAAGACATCATATGATATCACTCATGTGAGATTTATAGAGACAGCAAGCAAATGAATAAATTAAATTAAACAAAGACAGACTTAAACCACAAAAATAACTAAATCCAACAATAGTCTTTTAACCTGAAAACATAATATGCAAATCAAAGGTTGTGAGAAGTGAAGTGGGTAGGAGGGGGAAAAGTAGAGTGGAGGGGATCAATTTTAAGGTGAAGAGAATACTGAAATGGTGACAAGGTTACAATATTGTGTACAGATGTTGATCTGCTGTGGTGTACACCTTAAAACTAATGTTACAATGCACTATGCCTTCAATACAATTAATTTAAAATATTGTATTCAGTTGTAAAGCTACTGAGAAACACACACTGGGTTCCTAGGATATCTGTGGAAATAGACTGTGTGGAAGGAATCTCTGAGAGTTATAATGAAACTCTGTGATATTTTCTTGTCAAACAGGAAAAGAATGAGTCCCAAGTTACATGATACAAGGCAAAAGATCACCTCCTTCAATATACAGCAATGGAAGGGCTCTCAGAGAATAAATAAGAAAAGAGAAGACAAATGTTTCAGATAAAATACACTCCTTTATTTAACTACATAGGACTCATTCTCCCTTTCAATCAATATAAATGACTAGGTTTAATCTAGTTCAGATATTTGGGGGTTGTCAGACTTAGGTGAATGTGCCTCTAGCTTATAAAACAGGTTGAGGGGAGGTCTTGACATCACTACAGGGGACATGTTGCTACTGGGTTATGTTTGGTAACCTTGAACTCTCTGCTGTACTCAAAAAGACATAGATGTTTTGCATGTTTATAGATGTACTTTAGCCTTAATATGTTCTTCTCCTATTTATTAAAAAGCAAACCATAGTCTAAGTTATTTTGGAGCTATGAAATCTTAAATAATAATGTGTATTTTATATTTTATGAGATTTTAATTTCTATGATACAAGATAAAAACTGTATCAGCCCTATGAGGAAGATGCTTATATTTTTTATTTTTTATTGCTGAGTAAACTTGAATGCATGGAAACATATAATGGTTAAGAGCACAAGAAAATTAATGATATAATTGAATCAAAACTGTTCAGATTCTTATTTCATCCATTTTTGAACATACCACCGAGAAAGACCAGTTAGTGAAAGAGGGCCACTGCCCTTTACTTCTAAATCAGGAATAGACATAGATGAATGGCTGTAATAGCTTCTTCTTAGCTTTTTAAAAAATGGTGTTCCAAAAACAGCCTTCTGACTCTATTCTTCCTCCTTCACATTCAGCTTCTGTTCTCTTATCACAAAGGTTACTCACAGTCAACTAGCCAAATGAAAAGTATGGCTTGATTAAGAATCTCTTTTGTCACTAATTTGTGCCTAATGTTTTTAGCTTTCCCATGGGCTGTTGTAGAAAATGTTAAATCTGGTTTAAATGAAACCTGATCCTGTTAATGGTTTAATAGCAGCTGCCACAGGGTTATGGCATTTTTCAGCAGATGCTTCTGTTTCATTTTAAACATAAACTAAATCTTGGAATATTTACATAAATCATATAAAATATGCCTACCTACTTTTGACTAAATGTATTATAAGATAATAGTCTTAGGCAATTTCCTCCCTTTGCCCACTTACACTTACTCACATAGGATTATAAAAAAGAAAAACAAGTTTCTACTCTGTTTTTGAAAAAGATTACCCATGTTTTGCACTTTCTGAACATTTTTGTTTTAAAGACTGAAGAAGAGGTTCTGTGCATCTTTCTGGGGACTTGAACACAGACTTCCTCATTCTGCTTACTTCATCTGTATTGATGCCCAACATGATTTCTTTAGCACTGACAAATCGTTTATACAGAGATGTACATTATCATGTCAATGGAAATAAATGGAGTAGTCACAAAATTAAATGGGGTTCTGTTTTTCTTTGATGCAGTGGACCTTGTATGGTCATTCCATCTTTTGTTATGACCAAGACTAATTACTCTGGAGTATGACGGTTTGTTCAATCATTTTTTATTGTTAAATAACTTTATTATTTCTTTTGTTTACATTGTTATGCTTTTTATGATATTGATACTGCTCCTCAGTCTGTGTGCACTTCATATCATACCTGCCACCAGAGTTGCAGTACCCTTTACCAGCACTTTGTTCTCCTTGTCCCCGCTGCTGCTGCCCTCTTGGCTCTTGGTAGCCACTGTCTTGTGTTCTGTGAATTATTTTGGAGTTTGTGCAGTTGTTTAGTTTAATATATCTCACATATGCATGCAACCACCTTGTGCTTCTATTTTTTCTGGCTTATTTTGCTGAACATGGTCCCCTCTGGTTCCATCGAGGTTATTGCAAAAGGGACAATTTCACCTTTAAGTTGCATAAAATTCACAATCATTTTTAAAAATCATATCTTCTGTGCACAGCACTTGTCCTGAGCACATGCATGGCACAAAGATGAATAATGGTTCAGTAGAACAATGTCTACGACAAAAGAGAGAAATAGCTGTGTAAGAGGAACTACCCCAAGCTAATGGGATCGAGAGCACAGGAACTCGTGTTGAAAGTGTGGCAGGATGAATTCTAGGATCACCAAGTGCAGGAACTTGAACTGGAAGCATCAAACTTGTCTTCTTGTATTTGTCTCATGCTTTATGGTTCTCAGTTACCTTGGGTGGAAAGGTTGTTTATGTAAATGCATCCAGTGACAGGTTTTTAGGGGAAAGCAATAGAAGTGCGAACCAAGTTTTTACTTAATTCTAAACCACCTGTGTTATTTTTGAGTGTGGTGTGCTGTCTCACCATCTTTCCTAGGTGCTCCCGTCTAAGAAAGATGTGAAGCCTGGCATGGCTTTCTTATTTGAACTCTCCCTTCTTCGAGGGAAATATGCTTGTTGTGACCGGGTTGTGGGATGGACAGTCTTCCCAGTGTGTGATAACAACTTTGATGTGGTGGAGGGACAATTCAAATGTCCCCTTCTCCGAGGACACTATGACCAGAGAATCGACACCTTCAGGAAAATTGAAGAGTTGATTTGCCTGGACTTGAACCCCTGGCTGGGCAATCTCTATTTTCAGGTTTGCAATGTGATATTAAAAGTGGAAAAAAAATTGCTTTTATAAAGCTGCTTATTTCATGACTTTAGCTTCCTTTCATGCTACTGAATGTTGCAATAACTATTACTGCATATGTTTTATATATTTATTATTAGATAATTGTATTCAATAACTATATCTGTGAAAGTAATCACATCTGATTGCTGATGTCTGATAATGTAGCTTGAATTGATATCTATAGATAAGGGATGCAATTCTAAAGTTAACAGAAATCTTCAAAAACATTTTACATAGCTTTATTATTTCTTTTGTTTGCATTGCTATGTATATGTTAGGATTTTGAAACTACACCTCAGTCTGTGAATATTTCACATGGCACCCACTACCAGAGTTGTAGTGACCTTTGCCACCACCTTCCTCCTCTTCTCATCCTCCTCCCTGGTAGCTGCAGTCTTGTGTCCTATTAATTTTGTTGAGATTTGGAATCTTAAAGAAAACTTAATGCCACCTTGTATGTCCCAAGGGCAAGGAAAGCCTCTCAAGTCTTCTGAGACTCAGTTACAGTCTGTTGCTGCTGTAACAGCACGGTCTCATCTGCAGAAGGATGAGAGATGCAAACATAGAAAAAAAATTGGGAAGACTGCATCGTGAACTCTCCAGCATGTATATGCAGCGTCTGTAGTTTTGTCATTTCTGAATTAAAATATTGTCTCTTGGGGATAGTAAATGCTGAATGAATGTTTGCTAATTTCATCCAACTATGAATATTATATGAGTGTTATTATTTGGAAGGAGAAATGAAAGAAATTTACAAGAAAAAGCAAAGAAAAATCTAATATACCTATAGAGCGATGATAATATTGCAGACAATTATGTCAACCAGTTAAAACCAAAAAATGCATTCTTTGTAAGAAAAGCAAATGTATAACTTGGAAAATTGAGTTTATCACCAACCTTTTAGATTTTGCAAATTGCATCATTGTTCTAGAGAAAAATGAACTGCATGTAGTATTTTCAACATCTTAGGTACTAACAGAATTTTCACTCAATAGGTCATTAAACTTCCTCTGCATGTAGATGGCCAAGAAACCCATGAAATACATAGTCGGCTCCCTCCTGAATTTCCAGTTTGTTTATTGTCTGAAGGAGAAAATGTAGAATCAGACGTAGATGGTATGACTGGACTTTCAGAGAAAGAAACAGAGGAAAGCACAGGTGCATTGATGGGCGAAGAAATGGAATCCTCCTTGCATATTTTTCAAGGTAAGTAAGCTCTTTTTCCAGTACTTTATTACTAATATTTCAAGTCATTTTACACCGCATAGAACTGGGAAAGACGTCTTACTTATTAATGTAGTTCTTTCTATACCATACCATTTAAGGAAAAAGTAATAATTGACAAGAAGTTCGGGTTCACTGTGCATGTTATTAATTACATAAGAGAATATAAAATTGCTTGATGAAACACAAGTGTTCCTCCATGACCTTATTGTTCTAAAGCCTAGTTTGTTTGCTTTTTAAATTTTTAGGAGAATAATTTGATTTTGTTTGGTTCATAATTCTGTATTTTAACCTTTCTTCATACTCACAAGCCTGGTAACCAAAAATGTCTATGAAAAAGAAAATATTCTCAGAATAAACTAATAGAGTTTATGAATCATTGTTTAAAAAAATAATTTAATCAGGCATCTAACAACTAAATAACTTCCTTTGAAATATTTAATGCATAAAGTTTTCAATTTACAGAAGCGATTAGTTTGAGATGATGATGATTTGCAAAAGAATTGTTTCCTTTACCAAAAGATTCACATAGACATGTAAACAGGATACATACTCTAGCAAAATAAAAGAAGGGGATGCATTGGTGGCAATTGCATTATCAAGTGATTACAGTATTACTCTAAATACCAAGCTAGCATAGTAATGCCAACCTATATTAACACTAAAGATATCATCAATAATAATGATTACATGCATTGTCTCTTTTTAATGTGCTAGACTCTGTGTAGTAAGAACTTAATTTTTTGAAGGAACATTGCATTGTAACACCATATTGGTATACATTTTAGAAAGAGAAAATGTATTAGATGTTGATTAGAATCAACATACATAGGTAACAGGTGAATATACCTGAAAGTGATGAGTAACAAGTCTAAGAGTGCTGGGAATAGAATCAAGGAGTAGTTCACAGAAGTCATCACTTTTGAAATGATCTTTAAAGAAAAACTTGTGAAACAATATAGCAAAATAACAAGAATGAACATAGCCAGGGTCTGGGTACTGTGTGTGTCATTTTCCGTATGGTATGTTTAAAATACTTGATAATTTCAACAATAAAAAATAGAGAGTTTATATAAATATGTCATATTCTACACCTACTTGTTAAACTTTCTTTTCTCTTAATAGTATCTTCAAGATTTATATAGACACTATACTTTGGTTTATTGATATTGCTGTGTAGTTGCATGTGAAGTGATACGCCTGATTCTGGCAAAATTGTTTTTATATAGCATCATTATATACATTGTAGCCTTGAAATCCTCATTATTCTTGGACTTGTCCTCCTTGTGCATGTAGTCTGGATCTCACCAGTGTATGTCTACCCAGGGGAAGAGTCTGAGTCAACATTTTCTACAGCCTAGCCGCACTACCATTCACTGGGCATTAATTTACACTCAGTACTGTCTGAGGAAGATTTTTTGGCCCCATTCTATCTGTCCTGTTATTGTCAGTTTTGCCAATTCAACTGCAGTGATATGGTATCTCTATTTTAATTGATGTTTCCCTAAATAAAAATAAGTTTGATCATTTCTTTCATGTATCTCTATTGACCACTGGGTTCTGTGAATTGCCTGTTTCTATACTTTTTGTTTTATCTTTTTAAAGAGAAGAGGAAGAGTAATTTCTCAATGAAAGGAGGATGAATCACTTCTATTTATTTTATTTATGTTTTTGTTATTGTTCCCCCTGGCCTCGGGTCCTTGGGCTTTACATGGTCCACACCCCAGTTTTCAGCTTAGTGCCAAAGCCACCAGGGTATGCCTTTTTGTATTTTCCTTTGCATTTCTTTTTTTTATTGATCTTTAAAACTTCTGCTGCCTTATTGATTTATTTATTTTAGGTTGAAGGAGAATGGGAAACACTTAATTTCTAATTTAATTTTTGTTGTTGACTCTTTAATCCTGTTGTTAATGTAATTCATTTAATGCTAAATGGATTAACTCAGTCATAGTACTGTATTACTGTTTCACATTTACTTACCTCTGTTCCAGTTTTATTGAGTACCACATTCACGTTTTTCAAAACAGAGTATGACCCTCTCTCCTGCAACTTGGTTCTTCTGCCTGGAGGAAATCACTGTGTGTGTGTGTGTGTGTGTGTGTGTGTGTGTGTGTGTGTGTGTGTGTGTGTGTGTGTTATTCAATAGATATTTTACATATACAGGAAATAATGCATAAAATATTGTTATAATTTTGAAACATTTAAATTATAGTGATTTTCCTCTTTCACTCCCAGTATTGATTAGGATGCACCTTCCTTGCTTTATTTATTTACCTTAAGATTTATCTTTTCATTTAGTTTTAAAAAGTTTAGAACTGCTTATTGCTTATTTGCTTCCATGAAGATTCCCCAGTGATGTGTTGTTTTCTACATGCTTACACTCCTAGCTTTGTTATATTCTTATGTCTGTTTCTGTTAAGTTTTTAAGGGATATTTAAAAAAATCTCCATGATTTGAAAGCTTAAGTCATTTAACCGGTTTTTATTTATCTGGTGAAATCACCATTTATGAATGCATCTATGCATTTCTGCCTGTAATTCTGTCAGGTATTGTTTTATATACTTTAAATCTGTTGCTAAGTGTATGAAAGCTGTTAAGTAACCCATATCCAACAGGAAAAAATTGAGGTTCTTCATAGCTTTTTAAAAGGATTCGTGAATCAACCAGCAACCCATCTAGCACGTAGAGAGAGCTCCAAAGGGCTCCAGAATGAGAAAGGTTTTTCAAAGGCAAGACAAGGAAGTCATAAATGAAAAACTTTATTACAGACTCAGGAAACCTACCTATGGGGCAGCGGGGAGGGTAAGTCTATGTGCAGATTATCTCATCTTCCTGTGGGGAATGGAAAATATGACCTCATCGGTGAGAACCAGAAAATTCCCCGCTAACCTGTGAGACAGGCTTCCTGGGTAGGTAAAGTTGCAGGAAGGTTAAGTTTGGAGTCTTGGTGGGCTTAGCACCAGCACCTCCATTTTGGGCCTTTTTTAAAAAAAATTAAGTTTATGATTGTTCTAGTCTTGTGATGTATTATCTTTCATATAGATGTAGTCTCCCCTTCCTAAGCTTATGAATGCTTTTGGATTTTCATTCTGCTTCTGCTATAAATATGACCATCTGGATTTTTTTGTTGTTGTTAAGTGTTTTCAAGGCATGTATTCTTTCTCTATACTTTATAAAATTCAAATTCATATGTGATGCTCCTTTGGGTATGTCTTAGCAGAACAAATGATTTTATTTTTGTATCCAAGACAAATAAATAATGCCTTCTAACAGCTAAGCTTACTAATTTTTGTGATTTTTGTTTTGATTGTTGTATTTTTACTAGTTGATAACATTTTATTTTGCATTTCGTGTTTGCATCCCATTTCATCTGTGTTGAAACATATTTTTTCTGATTTTTTTCTTTAACCAAAAAGTTTCCTTCATTTTGTTTATCATGTATAGATTTTGTTAATTATTTTAGATGTCAGCCTTAGTTTTCTCATCTACACATTTAAATGCAACTTTTCTCTGAAAGTCTAAGTTCCTCCAGTGTTTCTCTAGTCTTCCTGAATATGACAGACTTTCCATGGGCTTCATTGGTGTATTAAACACCTCCCTGTGCTCTCACATTATTGATGGCCTTGCTTCCAGTTGCATGTGTTTAATAAACAGATATTTTAAAAATTATTATATTCTCCACTAAAAATTAATTTGCTGACACAATTGATCAATATCTGTGCTTCATCATATCTTTTGATAGGGCATGTCTTCACTCTGGTTCCATTTTCTTCTTGTTGAAAGAAATCTTTAGTAATTCATTAAAATTTGGATCTGTGAGTGGTAACTCTCAGCCACTGTATAGTTGAAAAAGGACTTTATTTTCTCCTCACGCTTGATCAACCCTTTATCCAGGTATAAAATTTTAAACATAATACATTTCCTTCACTATTTTCTCTATACTTTTTGGTGTCTCATGAGAAATTAGTATTGAGCATGTCCACTTAAGTTCTTTAGAAGAAGAGGTGTATTTAATTTTTGTCTTAGGAAGATCCCTCTGATAGTTTTTAGGAGGACGTATTTGAAGATGACATATCTAGAAGTAGATCAATTAGAAAAAGTTTAGAGTAGTCCAGACATGGGACGAGGGCCTGAATTAGGCTGTGATAGTAAAGTTAGGAGAGTATATATATATTTACACACTATGTCAGAGGTGCATCTGTATGACTAGGATAATCCTAGAACTAAAAATAAGAATGTCCCTGCTGGTTGATTGGCTGCAGATGGTGTGGAGAAGTGAGGATGATTCCTAGTTTTTTTAGTTTGGGCAAATATGCATGCTAACATGCAAATGATAGGAGATAAAGAAAGGGACAAGATTAAAGGGAAAATCCAGAGCTTGATTGTGAATCTGCTCTAGTTGAGATTCCTGTAGGACAGCTGTAAGAACTTCTAAGAGACAGTGGGAAACTCATGCGACATTTATTTGTGAGAGACAAGAGTAGGGAGGGAAATCTGTCTATGACAGTGGCTGAAAGAGTTAAGTGGTGAGTCCAGCTAGCGAGACTGTACAAGATGAGAGTTGGTTGAGGACAGAACTCAGGGTGGCAGCAGTGATTCTATGTTGTCCCCTTCCTTAATGGCAGACCCAAAGCTTGCACTTTCTCTTCTAAGGTGGTCTCAACTCCTATTTTGTTCTACCTGTCAGCCAAACAACACAGAGCTTGGTAGTTCCAGTGAGAAATCCTGAAGGTGTGACTGGTGCTTTCAAAATCCCTTGCAGATTATGCTTTGTTGGGTCAAGTAATCCTCTACTCTTGCCAGGCTTGATTTTTAGAGCCATCTCATTTCCTGTGAGACTGAGCCAGTATCAGCCCTGTTTCCCTGTGAGTAAACCACTATCATCAGCTAATGATTGCTTAACTGCTACCACGTCTGGACAGCTAATTCTGCTTTATAAAGTCATGCATATCTGGAAATATTATATTGCAATATTTTACACAAAATTCTTATGTATATCCAATTATGTCAACTGATTTTAGAAAAATATTTCTTTAAATAAAATGGCTGTTGAAGGTAGATGATAAATGTCAACTCTGTAAGACAATTTAATTGAACTGTATTGTTTCTTGTGCTTGAGAAGTAGGATTTACTTAATTTGTAGCAAGAGAGGAGAGGTGATGACCCACATCAGGGCCTGGTATGGAGGATAATGAGTAAAATGAGCTGTTCTCAAAACACCCAACACTAACTAAACTTAATCATTTTATGTTGAAAGAATAGGCTTAAGACTAAGGTTTTATCTCAAACGTGAATGTCCTAGGTGGATACAATGGGTTACTGTTGTCAGTGTGCTTATGGAGAAGAGGGTCCACAAGAGGCCTAGGCACTGGCTGTCTAACAGGAACCAGGAGTGGAGAGAAAGCCAGGAGACCAGGAGGCCAGAGACCATGAGTCAGATTCAAACTCATTCCTGGGGCAGCTCAGGTGAGTGCGTGAGTGGCTGTTGTGACTAAGTCTCCCTTGGCTGTGTCAGTAGGTGAATGCCTGTTACCCACATCTGGTCTGTTATGTGTGTATGTATGTATGTATGTATTTATTTTTAGAGGAAAGAAGGCATGTAGGCAGCAGACAGGAAGGAAGTGAAAGGAAGAAGTAACATTTTATTTCTTTAATTGCTCATTTTAACTGCTTCCCTGGTTCCACTCCTTAACCTGGGTCCTTGGACCATAGATGGACTGCGCCCCAGGTAGAAGTTTAACGTCTGAGTCCTCAGAAAGTGCCATCATATGGTCTTTATGTTGAATCTAATTCATCAGGCCATCCAACAAGAGAGACTGAGATACCTTCATTCTGCAAAAACCAATTATTTAGGACTATACTTTGTCTTCTGGGAAGCTGAGAGGAAGAAGGGGAAGAAAAACTGCCAGCCTTTTCTGAGGGTTGAACAGCATATTCCTAAGACAGAGTCAAAAAATCTAAAATGAATCATTATAATTTCACTAGAAAAAAATGATAGAAAACATGGCAGATGAATTTTCATTTCAATATCAAATTCAAATGTCCAGTCAACCCTGCAGCCACTATGTAGCACACTGTCAAACATGTGCATTTTCAATGTGGATTTCTTTCTTTTTTGTCCCTCTTCCTCATGTTTTAGGATTGGACCCCAAGCTAAAAATCTTCTTTTAGATTTTTAACTTTTGAGAAAGTAGGTTGTGACTTAACACTCAGAATATTTCAGAGACACTGACATTTTAACCTAGTTTTAAGACACGGAGCAGAAGATCAGAAGCAATTGTTCTGAGACCATCTTTCACCGTACCATTTTGCGTTCCCGTTTGTCCTCCAGCTGCTGTGCAGACTTTCCCACACCTACTGTCAGCTCTGTGCTCTGCAGCTGACATTTAGAAAGTTGCCTGCAGTCCCCCAGAAAGGAGGACAGGTGACACTCCAGAAACATGAATAGGACACATTCAATGTGTGAACACTAGGTACCACGAGAGGAAGAAGTTTTCATGCTCTAGCAACATGATCTGGTAAAGGCTGATTTTGATTTGCTCTTCTCTGAGCTCGGAGACCCATTCAAGCCTCACATTTAAAGACCACATAGGGACCTTCTGCTCTGATCCCGACTTATGCAAACACAAAACATAAACCTCACTTGGAATACACAGCTCTGCTACATTACTTACATGTATTTATTTTTCTTGGAGGCTTCCTAAACATATTATTAGCAGTTAATATCCCCATGGGTTTGTTTTCTAATCTATCAGGTCTATGATACAGTTGCTGTTTCTGTTGCTGATGTGTTGCTGAGAGAGTTAATAATGGGGTAAACAAACAACATGTGGTAATTCATTCCAAATTAAAAGTTTATTAAACTCTGCCTTGATGGTTTTCTGGCTATTTACAATTAAAGGAACAAATCTTAGGGAAGAGGCGATGATGTGGTGTATTCACGGCTGCTGCCTTTCTAACTGAAAAATGTGCTTGTGATCTTCCATAAACTGTCCAGCATTAACGAGCTCTGAGCATCATCTGTTGAGTGCACTACAGCTCCCTGGTTGTGGAAAAGAGACTCCATGTCACTTGTAAACACACATGTACACAAACACTGATAGTGCCCCAAGAAGATTGTGAACTTAATCCTGTGACTGATGTTCTAAGTGGTGACCAGCCTTACAAATAGGTGGATGCCCAAGGCCAGAAAATATTTAGAAAAGGTCAAAAGGAAGACATATGATCTAACTTTGGTTTATTACTCTCATTTAGGCTGTTTTAATTTGTTGGAGGCAGACTAAGGAAGTATTTGCTGTGTTTGATATTTTGTTTAGCACGCACCTACTTTGCGTGTGGCAGGCTCTGCACTTGATACAGAATCCAGTTCAGAAGAGTTTGGCTGTGCAGCCACCATTAACAAAGCAGTGAGATTATAAACTGAAATAGCATGTAGCCCAAGACCTGCAGGGACTCACTGGAGCCCGTGACCCCTCCATCACTGAGCTGTGTGTGTGTGTATGTATGTATGTATGTATATATGTATATATACATATATATATATGCCTACCACCAGGTCCACGTGCTGGATGGAAGACGGAAGGGCCTCCCTAAACTCCGTTTATATTTGTAGACAAGGCCAGTGACCCTCCTGGGAGAGAATTCAAACTTGGAGAAGTGAAACAGATGCAGCTGGTTAAATGACAATGACCTCATGATCAGGTACGTGGGGCAATGGCAGGCAAGTCATTTATTCTTTCTTGTGGGAGAATGGAGAGTCTGATATTCGACATCACACTAATTTTGCTTCTGAGGGCTACTTATGAGACCGTGAAGAGACTATCCCAAATAAATTCCCGTTATGTGTAGATCTAATCACTTTCAGGCAAGGTTTTTTTTAAGAATGAAGGAAAAGAAGGAGAGGAGGAAAAACATCTTTATTTCCTTAGTTGCTTATTTTGGTTTCTTCCTTCCTCATTGTCTGCTCCAGATCTTGAACGTAGATCCTCAGACTCTGCATGGTCCATACCTCAACTGTCTCAGCTGACTGAGCTGGAGAACTTTGAATGAATGAGTTTTTCCATAAAATACATCTAAGATTTTAAGAATTTTCAATGGCACTTCAGAATCCTCATTTGGTGAAATGTCGAAGCAGTTTTCAGATATGGCATTTGTTCTTTTGACTTTCTTGTTTTCACACTTAAAAAATGTATCAGAGTCAGTCATCTGAGTACAAAATCGGGCATTTCAGAGTGCTTAATCTGAATAAAAGCTAATTACTTGAACCTTGTAAATACTTTATCTAATAGATAAAAGGTGCGTATCATAATATTATGTCACAGAAATTGCTTCAAAACATTCTGAAGTAATTAATTTTAAAGTATAAAATGGTATGGCTTACCCTTCCTTCCCTCCCTCCCTGCCTCTCTCCCTCCTTCCTTTTCTCCCTTCCTTTCAGATCAATGACGTTCCCAACTTGTAACTTTATTTACAAACTGAGTAAGATTTCTAATAGCTACAGCATTAAACTCCCCAGATTTGGCTTGACTGGAAAGACATACAGATGTTTCTTGGAGGTGTATTAAGCCTTGTGCCATTAATGGATTTCTTTAAAAGCTGTGATTTGTTTTAAGCATTGAATTATTTTGTAAGCTTCTTCACTATCTTTTACAGTTAATTACAATGATGCCTTCTGGTTTGATCCACTTCAGTCTTAAAGTCGTTCCAGAAAACCCTGGAATTGAAAAAACTTTAAATAGTCACGCAGGTCTTTAATTGTAAATTAGTTTTGACAGGACTACAATGCAAAATCCTGCTCGCTTCCACAGAGATGTAAGCTGACAGCCCCTCTCTGCTCCAGGAGCAAGGGAGCATGTGGAAGGAATTGTTCTTTTACTTTTCACAGCTTGTCATTTCCTCTGCAGGGCAGCCCCTGACCCTCCGAGAGATGCTGACACCCACAAGGGAAGCTGTCCCACTGATGGAGGGAAATGGAGAGGCAGTTTAACACCAGGAGGGAGGAGGGAAGGCGTGTCAAAGGAGCTGGGGGCAGAGAGGAGATGGGTTTAAAATGTTTCCAGCAGGTTCGAATCTTTGCCTTGTTGCTTCCTTTCATGGAGAAGGCTGGAAAATTATTGGGAAGGGTTCAAAACATGATGGGGGTTTTTAAGCTACCTCTTAAAAATGTCTTTCTTTTTTTAAGTGGAAACGGCAATATAAATGAATGTGTCACCTGCGAATGATCAAAATAAAGGTTTGAGGGGAAAGGTACAATTATGTGTTTGCTGCCCCATTCCAATCTGTTTCTAATTACAGAGTGTGTGTGGATTAGATCAACAACATCAGATTACAGCTTGTGTTTTCAGGACATTTTACACCCTCAGCATTTTATTTGGTCTCATATATTCATCACAGTCCATTTTTCCCCTCTACCTGTGCTATTACCCAGAGCAGTAAAGAAACATAAAAAGACCATCAGGTTGTATTTCTACGCACACTAGTTTGCTGTTCTTTCCAGTAAACTGACATAGACTCAAAACTCCTCAAAGCATCAGTACTGAAGGAGCCTCAGATGATGTCATTTTCGAAATGGCTTTTTTAAAAATACTTGGACATCTTTTTCAGGACATACACTTTTCAGAATATGGTCTTTAAAGCAGAGGTAATAAATATTTACTCACCCCCTCACAGACACATGCAGACCTTGTTTCGTGGTGTTTGTGAATGTGTCTTAATCTAGTCTGGCTAATAGGTTAACGACTGCAAGCAAAGCCTTGTATATTCGGTTATCACTCATAAAAAAATGTGCTAGTCATAACAATATTCTATTTGTCCCTGGCCAATCCCTTTCGTTTAATCTGTGGGTACTGAAGCTCTCAGAATCAGATGCATATTCGTGTAAAATAATATTGTAGAAGTATGTACTGAGGAACCAGCTTTATTTACAAAGCCACAGCTAGTTTTTAGTTAGGATTATTTGTTGTAACACTGGACCTTAGTGGCATCACTAGAATCTTGAGCATTTTGAATTGTGTGGGTTAAAAGTTACAGTGAAAAAGAAATCTGCCATATTTCTGACATTCATAGTAATAGAAATATAGAGGGTATAATGCTAGTTTTAAGAACATCAGTGACTCCTGTGATGTAATTAAGAGACATCAGGTTTAAACCAGTAGAGACCCCAAATCACAAACATTTCTCCTTTCTTTCTATTCACCCTCTCCCTTAAACAAGTTCTTATTACTTTGTTTATTGTTTAGGCTGATATGTTGTCTTTATCAGCAAGTGTGTTTTATATAGCACTTAAGTGATATTAATCACTCCCATATGTACACATGCACTTTTGCATTGACATATGAACACAAGAACACATGTGCACTTATGTGAACACATGCATACACTAATGTTGATATGCATTTCCATTCTGTTCTACTTTTTAAAAAAATTTCCTTTGATACTTCTTTGATCTATAAATTATTTAGAAGTACATGTTTAATTTCCAAAGTTTGAAGGTTTACTCTTGTCTCATTTAATATTTTTAAGAATAAGGAAAAAACGATAATTTTCATAAAAGGATGAAATCTTAAGATGGCAGAAAAGGGTGATGCTTTAAGATTGTTCTTGGGAAGAAAAAGCAAGTATATACCTGCTCTTGCATTATAATAATATTCTATTGGTCATGCCATGTATGTATAAATCTGCTTTTATCTGGAAATTGCAAAATATTCAGCGATCTCTACTGGATTGATATGATGGAAGAAATATTTGCAGTCTATGCTGGCAACGAATTTAATCTGTATAGCTTGAATTAAATGAATAACATGCAGATTTGTTTTTCTGAACTGAAGGACAGCACATAAGAATAATGTGTAACTGTGAATCCACTGCTGCTGATATTCCTAAAACACTTGATACCCGAGTGTCACATGGGTTCAGGTTCCACATGGAATGGTGGTGGCTCGGTGATGTCAAGGTAAAATGGCTTTGTCACATTCCTGCTGCCAGTGCTGTCAAAACACTCCTAAATAATAAGCAGTAAGGTTCTTAACACTCCTCAGAAACCAATTCATTGTGTATTATGTGGTTTTTGACTTTTATTAAACTTTTGCGACTTTGGAGGAAAAACATACCAGCCAAATCTAAGCTCCAATTTTATGATACTTGCCCTTTGTCAGCACTTTAATTTTTGAAGATAAATTTCTTTATTCTTCTTATGAAGAAAAGGTGAGAAAATTTCTTATATCTTGACACTCTGACAAGCATTCATCTATTCAATGTTTGCAGCTCAGCAAGTTCCTCTTGGTGGGCTTAAGTCAGGCTGAGAATCCCAGCTCTTTACCTGCATTGACATTGCTTATAGATTGTTCACTGTTGATAGCCTCAAAGAGGTGTTAACCATTATTTTGAAATGGGTTCAAACATTCTTTGTTTTCCTTTACTAGAAGCTAGATAAAACAATTTGCATTTATAAAATGTTGTGTCTCTATGTCTGATGCAGATAATGCCATGATATTTTTTCCACCATTTTCACTGCAACAGACTATTGGAAATCCTTAGTTTGGTACTTAATTTTGGCCTTTAAATTGTTCATTTGTACTGTGAGCCAGATTATGTGCTTCTAACTGTCAGTTAGCTGAATGCATTGCAAATCAATTTACTAAAATAGTCACTGTTAAGTGGTATATTTGGACAGAGTTGGCACCTTTGACATTTTCTAAAATGGCAAAAATAACTGTATTTAAGGGCATGATTTATGAATGCTGTGTTCTTATAGAACTTCCATCTGATGGTGGTTTTCACTTTGTTTTTGAAACTCTTTCCACAAACTGCTGAAACGGCAGTGGATTGGTGCTGTGTGATCACATATTTAATAAAGACAGACAGACACTGTGCAGTCCAAACTCTGAGCTTCATGTCTTTCTTAGATTTGCTTTTGTATGACAAGGGAGCGCAGTTGAGGCTACAGCAGAAAGGGAAAGCGAGGAAGAGGGAGTAAGATTGATGGCATAGCACTGCCCTTTTGAAGCACATATTCTTTGGTATAAATAAAGAAAGCAACTTGCAATGATTAAAAAGTATTTTGAATCTTTAGTTGTCTTCGAGATTGCTGGCCTCTATTAAAAACTTCTTAATATAATAGATAGCTTTAATTCCTCAAGCAAAAGAAAAATTATATCATCTTAGAGATTTTCCATATTTATTACATAGATGTGACTTGACTATGGGGGAAAAAAGGAGCAAAATCTCTTGTATTGCAAGTTTTAAATGTACCAGGCTAAGGTTTACTTAATTAGAACCTCCAGGCAATAAAGGAGCCCTTTTTAAAATTCTGTGATTCTTAATATGCTAAATAATGCAAAGCTTCGACTCTTCAAGCATGAGACACACATCTGGCAGCTTAACATTTAAATTACAGAGAAAAAAAATTCCTCACTTCAGTAGTAATCTCCTCAAAGAAAAGAATAGGAAATATATTACAACTAAATTTAATTTCTCTTTAGATTTCTATCTTGTTTGATTGTAGACATTTTTCTAGGTTCTTTGTATTTATGTTTTTGTACATATTTTCTATATATTTTATTAATTTTTAATTTGAGATGCTTCTCATTGCAGATCTGCTAAAAATTGTGGTGTACTTTATTTAACAAATTATATTGAGAGACCTATCTGATCTCAAGTAATAAAGACAATAGTTTAGAAAACAAAGGGAAACAGAATTTCAGAAACCCATGCAAATATTACTGACAAAAAGGCAACATTTTTCAACTCCATTTTCAAGCTTTAATTTTTTCAGTATTAATGTTTTCTCTGTTTTGTTATTTTCTGACTGTTTTTTCATGCAAAAGTTATTATAGGCAGCACTCTTTCTTTGTATTTCTCCAAAGGACAGTGTCAGATACTTGATTAATTTTACAAAGGTCATTTGGAAAAAACCATTAAAAATATGCCAAGTAAAAAAGATTAGCACGACACAGGGAAAACACACTTTATAAACATATGCATTTATATATATATATATATATATATATATATCAGAGTAGTATGCTGTAACATTATGTAGCCCTGACATGTGTTTTCCTTGTGCACCTCATGCATTATTAAAAATATGCCTATTTCATTTATTTTTTCTGGGTGATCCCAGCTGACACATTCCAAAGGTATCAGCAGGTAAATGTTATTTGTAGACATTTCATATTTTTCTCAGTATAAGAGGATCTGATAATTAAGTACTTGTTTTATAAAATAATATGGTCTTTCAAAATAATTAACCTATATTGATGTTACTAACACATAAACATGGGTGCTGGTTAGCCATGCCAAATTTATGTACCCATTTGCACTTTTTAACTAAAAATAAGCAACATTGCACCTTTCAATGTTAGTTATAACAGTGTAGCTGCATAGAGTAGCCTTTCTGCTACAATCAATCATTGCACAGAAACAATGAATGCAGTACCATTTTTGGTGTAACGTCCATCAGGAGGAGAGGAATTCCTAACTTCTGAGAGGAGATGAACAGAATTTTGAGAGACAAATCTACCTCTCTGCTTGAGCACAACATTCTGACTGTAGATCAGGGAGGTGGAATCACAGGGGAGAAAGAACGTTCTGTTGTCCATGTCATGAAGACATGTTTGGCACTCAGGGCAGCTGAACAGTTAAGGAACAGAAGCAGGGAGAAGCAGAAGAGAGAGAGTCTTCCAGAGATTCCCCACATGTGCTTGGTTAAGGGTTGTACTGTGTACATCCTCTATGAGACTGACACAGTTCTGTCCACTTAGGACAGATATGGAGTTCAAGTCAGAAGAACTATGTTGATACCTCACCATTTTGATAGAAAATCGAGATGCCAGAAGTCTATATAGCAGGAATAAATATAGCATTCTAGAGTAAGTTACTCTGAAATGTCCTCCACCCACCAAACAAACATTAAGCTCTGACAAGATCAGCAGAGGAGTTAGGAGTTGAGTTCTGATAAGTTAGAGTAGGTTGGAAGCCCTGGCTCTTTCACTGATTTGCTATAGCAAAACATAAATTCAGCCCACATTAGTTGAACCAGTTTAGTCAGCACTTGAATGGTTTACAAGAAAAAGAAATCAACACCTTTACAAGGAAGACAACAGAATGCAGTCTTCTACCGTGTTTATTATACAATCTAAAATTACTAGACATGTGAAGAAACAGGAAAATATAAACCTTAGACAAGGAATCATGAATAAAAATAGTTTGGTGATATTCAGATATTAAATTTAGCAGGAAAAACAATAAAACATCAATTATAAATATATATGTGTGTGAATTTACGTAAGTTAAATGTAAAACATAAAGGAATATAAGTCTTAATGAATCAATGATTTTGACATCTCAACAGAATCATAGAAATTATAAAATATATACCCAAGTTGAAGTTACAGAACTAAAACTCCAAGAATTAAAATAAATTAACCAATCTGAAGTATGGAAAACAAAAATCCAGGAAGGAAATGAAGACTCAGAGACCTATGGATAATATTACGTGACATTCATGTAATACATGTCTTAGAAGGAAAAGAGTAACAAAATGGAAGAAAATATATATTAAAGGGTAATGACTGAAATATCTCAAATTTGATGGAACATATTGACTTATTGGTTGCGTAATCCCAAGGAATCACAAAAGAATAAATACAAAGAAAACCACAATTAAGACAATGGTAGTTGAATTGTTTAAGATCAAAGTTGAAGTTAAAATCTTGAAAGTAGATGCAAGAAGCCCAAATCATGCTATATGTAAGGAATATGCTATGAGCAATGGCTGATATTACATAAACAAAGGATAGTAGTCAGTGTAATGACATAGTTAACTTGCTGATAAAATGTCAACTAGGAATTCTGTATTGAACAAAAATATTTTTCCAAGATTAAAGTTTATACATGACAGCAAAGAGTAGAACCAATAGAAGAAATAAGATGGAACAATAAAGGCATGAGAGTAGTTCAGAAGAAGTCAGGAAATGTTCAATAACAGAATAAGAAAAGGACAAAGCAAGGAATATAACAAGATGGCAGGTAAATGCAATCATAGAAAATGCTGACTTGAAATGCTCAAGACTAAATTACAAAGCAAAGATTGTCAATCTAGATGAAAAAACAAGACTCAACTATATTTTGATACAATAGATACTTACAAATTTAAAGACAGAAATAAGTTGAAAGTGAAAGAATAAAATGAAATATACCAAAAAACTTTTCCTATAAGAAAACTGGAGTGGTTGCATTGATATCTGCTATTAAAAATCTGACAGTAAACTGTGAGATACAGATACAAGGAATGACTTATTAAGAAAATACTTCAATACCAAATATGAGTCTGATAACAGAGATGGAAAAACTGACAGAGCACAGATGACAAAAAGGGAGAAAATAGACAAATTCTTAATTATAGTTTAGGACTTTTAAAGTACTTTTCTATAATGAATAGAGCAAGGAGATAATTGATTGGATAGATACTTATAAAGCATTTCACCTAAAAAACACACATTATTTTCAAGAGTGGATCATATGCTCCAAGTTAGAACTTAATGCATTTCAGCATATTTAAATATTCCAACATCTGTTTCTCTGGATGCAACATAATTAAATTAAAAATAATAAAATAGCAGATCAAGTCCAGTATTTGAAAATTAAATAGTATACTCTTAAAAAAACCCACAGACCATATAAGAATTAGAAAATGTTTTGAACTAGGTATAATAAAAATGAAACATATCAAATCTGTGGGATGACTATGAAGCAGTGCACTGAGGGAAGTTGATAATTTTAAATACCCATTGTGGAAAAAAATAAAGTTTTAAAATCACTCTTTCCACCATAAGAATCTAGAAAAAACAAATTGAACACCAAGTAATGAGAAGGAAATGAATAATTCTAATGAGACTAGAAATTAAAAAGAAAAACAATCGAGAAAATAGCTTATATTTAAGTAGATTTATTTAAAAGTCTAATGAAAATCATCAACTCCTAGAAAGCCCAACTTTGGGCCCCCCCAAAAAGAGGAAACACCAATTTACAATATCAGGAATGGTAATGGAACTACCACTACAAATTTTCCAGACATTAAAACACAGTAAGAAAAATGTAAACATCATTTTATGACTAAGATGAAATGGATAAATTCCTTGAAAACATCAAGTCTGACTCAGCAGCTAATGTGCAGGCCATGTAAAGCCACAGGGCCCAAGTTCAAGACCCAGAATCAAGGAAAAGAAAAAACAACCTAAAAGAAATTTTAAAATATTGGCGAAGATTTCCTAGAAAGCACATAAAAATCACTTACTATAAAGAAAAGCAAATAATACACAGGATTCAACAAAATTAGATTTTTTCTCATCAACTTGACTTTAGGAATAATAACAGGTAACTTCTAAACTGAGAGAAATCACTTGAAACCTCTGTTTCTGACAATGGACTGTATCTGGACTTTATAAAGAACTCTTGCAATTTGCTACTAAGAAGAGAAACAACTCACTAAAAAGTTACAGTACTTGAATAGACTTTCACAAGAGTAGAAATATCCATTTAGTTAAAAAAAAATCTAACAATCTTTAGTATCAGGAAATGTAAATTAAAACCACAAAGCTTTAACACTTCACAGTCACTACTGTAACATTAAAAAGACCAACAACAACAAGTATTGGTGACGATTTGAAGGAAACTTTAACATAATTATTGATAGAAATATAAAATGGCACAACCACTTTGTATAACTGGCTCCATTCTATTAAATTTAAAAAAATGCATAAACTACAGTAATTACACTCCCATGAATTTACCAAAGTGAAATAAGCTTATGTCCACAAACAGACTCGGACATGAATATTCACATCAGCTAATTTATATCAGTTAAAGCTTGAAAATACTCAAATATGTATCAGTAGATAAATACATAAATGATTTCAATGAATTCATTAAAAATACTCAGCAATATAAAGGAATGAATTTCAAAATGCCATTGTGAGTGGAAAAATCCACAAACGAGAATAAACTGTGATATACATGCAAAATTATATAACATAGTTCTGATCTATAGTGTTGAAAGTCGTATCAGTGGTATCTAAAAGCGTGGATCTATATATTAATGTGAGAGTATGTGTATGTGTGTGTAGTGTGTAATTATTTGGTATATGTGTATTTATGCGCATTTGTATGGGTCCATATGTGTAATATATGAGTATAAATATATGTATGTATGTGTGTTTGGTGTGTGTGGGTCAGGGACGAGGAAATTGGCTACAAAGGGTATGAAAGAATTTGGGAGACTGATTAAAAATGTTTTCTCTTTTACTTGCAGTGGTAGTTAACATGGATATATACATTTGTTAAAACTTATTGAACTGTACAATCAAAGTTGTGTACTTTATTAAAGTATGTAAATTATAACTCAATACTTCAATTTTTTTAAATTTACTATTTATTGAGGTAAATTTGAATTACAAAAGATTAAACCCACATGTGCTGATTCCCCATTTCTCAAACAGATGTCAACACACCATGTTCATTACCAAATAACCAAAAGTCCTCTACCATTTTCCATTGGACCCCCACCACTTGCTCCTGCCCTTCATTGTGTCCCTCCAGTAACCTAAGTTTTATTGACAATGTCCAAAGGTCATTTTCAGTTTTTTCTGTTTCTTTGCTTTTTTCTTTATATTACACATATAAGTGAGATTATCTGATATTTGTCTTTGTCCTTTTATTTTGTTAGCATAATCCCCTATAGGTCATCCATGTTGTCATAAATGACAGGGCTTCAGCTTTTGAGGAGCTGTATAATATTCCATTGTGTATATATACCACATCTTTATCCATTCATTTGATGATGGGTACTTAGTGTCCAAGCTTTGGTTATTTTAAACATGCTGAAATAATCATGGAGGTGCATTTATTTCTGCAAGTAGGTGCTTTGGGTTAATACCCAGAAGGAGGATGATGGAATTGCATGAGATTTCCTTTCTCAGTTTTTAGAGAAATCTCCATACTGCTTTCCCTAAAGATTGCACCTATTTATACTCCCACGAACAGTATGAAAATGTCCCCCCTTTTTTTCTTCATTTCTGTGAACATTTATTGTTTCCAGACTTTTGGATAATAGCCAATCTCATACACGTAAGGTGATATTTCATCATTTTATTTTGCATTTTTCTAATAATAAGTGAAGAAGAACATTCTTTTTATATGCCTGGTGGCCATCTGTATGTCTTCTTTGGAGAAATGTTTACTAAATTCTTTATTCCATTTATTTTTTGGGGAACGGGTCTGTTTTTCTGTTGTTGAGTTTTATGAGTATAAAACTTTTATATAAAGAACTCTTCATATATTTTGGATATTAATCTCATGTCAGAGGTATGATGTGCAAATATCTTCTCCCAGTAAATAGAACATCTTTTAATTTTGGTCATAATTTATTCTGCTGTGATGTCAGAAAATTAAAACAAAAATAACACTGGAGATAGTTTCAATTATCAGTCAAATTTCATTTTATTATATTGAAAAGTCTAAACAGTAAAAGAAGAATATTTGATGATAATAAGATATCTATATTTTATGACTTTTAGAAAAGGCCATATCTTATTTTGTGGAAAAAAATGTAAGCTCCAAGCGTCTGGCATGAATCAGTTGCAAGCTCTCTGTCTGTATATCGATCCATGTATCTGTGTATCTATTCATCTGTCTATATATCTAATTTAACTAATCTATCACCTATTTATCATCTATTTGCCTATCTGTTTATTTATCTGCCTGTATGTGTGGAGTTGGGCAGTGATGAAGGTTCCCGCCAGATATATGACATAATGTGAAAGGTATGGCTAAAAATCTTCTTGATTTTTTTTTTTAAGCAAAGGTGCAGGCATAAATGAGGGCAAGCAGTGGCTCGCAGACAGGAAGAGAGAGAAGGAAGAAACAGCATTTATTTTATTTAGTTATTCATCTTGGCTGTTTTGATTGTCTAACCAGCCTCCACCCCTCACCTCAGGATGCAAACCTGGGTCTTTGGGATGTGTGGGGACTGTACTGGTTGGTGGTTCTGGCCTAAGTGCTATTCCAGCAGGGTCCACCTACAAAAACTTCTTAATGAGATAGAAGAGACATAGCAAATGAGTAGCCATGGATGACAATAGAGAAAGGGAGCTCATGGAAGAGAAAGACATTTTGATTCTGGGTGACTTGGGGAATAAGAAAGTAGTGAAAAGAAATAGAAAATGTGGGGAAGGGACCTTTTAGGGGAATAACAGTCTGTTTTGCTTTGCAGTCTGAATTCAGATGTTAGGGACTCATAGGTGTCAAGCTCACCTGAATGACTGGTAAAATATGAAAGAAATTCATGCAAAGACCCCATGTTTATTTACAGTTTGTGTATGTATAGTGTATTTTGCTACGTCATGTAGAAACTTGCAGGTAGAAAGAGTGCTGATAAAAGAATTGTTGTACAGGACAAAAAAGATAGAAAAGAATTGTTGTACAGGACAAAAAAGATAGAAAACAATATCACATACACACATGTACACATACACCCCTCAAAATAAATTAAAGGCACATTGTAGATTGAAAAAAATTTTGAATCATTGTGCCAAAGAGTTAATATCCTTGATATGGAAAGTAACAAGTCCCAAAGAAAATGTTAAATATTCTAATAAATAAATTTCGGGAAATGGCATGGTAAACAATTTTTAACATGAAAAGAAGTAAATGTTAAGCAAGCATAAATATATTCAAATTTATTAGAATTACAGGATGGCAAATTAAAATGGCAATGCAATTTTACTATTTTGCTATTAACTAGACATAACAAAAATATAGTAAGATCAGTTTGGGCAAGTTTGTAGGATAATGGATACTTTTACACATCTTTGGTGGAAGTTAGATGTTTGATAATTCTTTTTGTGAATTCTTGATGTTTGGCTTACTATGTCTTTTTTTCCAATATTCATTTTGTGAAAATTAACATAGAAGAACATCACGATTTTTGTAAAGTTTGCTAATTATGATATAAATACACCACCAAAGAGGGTTAGTTTAGTAAAAGTATATTATGCACTCTTCTGAAGTGATGAAAAGCTATGTTTTGAGGAATATTTATTAAAAACACAATATATGAAGTATAAAAATGATGTGAATTACATATACATATACTCAGGAGTTTATAAAAATTGTACTATGTATATACTTGTATACTGTATAATAATTACTACATAATGTATATAATTATACAAAATATTGATAATAACTATCTAAAGCATGTATAATTACTATATAATTTTTTATAAACAGGAAGGTAGGTTTTAGAGCAAAGAACATTTTACATGAGATCAAAGAAAATGTTGAAGACTTTTAGGAATCTATGTCTTTGATAGAAACTTCATTACCTGAACATGATAAGAAAACACAAATAAATAGAAAATGAAAAAGGAATAATCACAACAGAAATACAGAGCACTGTAAGAGAATACTACATACAACTATGTGGCAGCAAACAGAATAACCTAGAAGACATGGAAACATTTCTGGAAAGATACACTATCCTAAAACTAAAGAGAAAAACTAAAAACCATAAATAGATCAATCACAAGCAAGGAAATTGAAACAGTGATCAAAAACTTTTCCCAATACAAAAGCCCTGAACCAGGTGGTTTCACTAGTGAATTCTACAAAGCATTCAAAGAAGAATTAATTTCTGTCCCCCTTAAGTTGTACCAAAAAACAGAAGAAGAGGAAAACTTACAAACACTTTTTATGATGACATTAGCTGATTCCAAAACCAGGTAAAGACTGCAGTGAAAAAGAAAGCTACAGATGCAAATATTCTCAACAAAATACTAGCAAATTGAATTTAACAACATATAAAAAGAATCATATACCATGATCAAGTGGTATTTATTCCAGGGATGCAGGGATGGTTCAACATATGAAGATAAATAAATGTGATACACTATGTCAATAAAAAAGGACAAAACCACATGATCATCTCAATAGATGTATAAAAGCATTTGATAAGATTTAACATTTGAAAAGATTCTTTTTATGTTAAAAACCCTCCAAAAATAGGTATAGAAGGAATGTACTTCAACATAATTAAGGCTATATATTACAAGCTCACAGCCAACATTGTACTCAATCACATAAGATCAGGTACAAGACAAGGATGTCCACTTGCACTATTACTATTCAATATAGTGCTGGAGATTCTGGCCAATGCAATTAGACAAGAAAAAGATATAAAAGGTATCCAAATAAGGAAAGAAGAGGTGAAACTGTCACTCTTTGCAGATGACATGATAATATACATAGAGAACCCCAAAGAATCAAGTAAAAGGCTCATGGAAGTATTAAAAAATATAGCAAAGTGGCAGGATACAAAATTAAATAAAAAATCTGTTGCATTTCTGTTTGCCAACAATGAAAATACAGAAAGAGAACTGAAGAAACCAATTCTGTTTACAACTGCACCAAAAAAAAATTAAATAGCTTGGAATTAACCGAACCAAAGAGGTGAAGGACCTATGCTTACTATGAGAACTATAAGACATTGTTAAAAGAAATAGAAGATGACACAAAGAAATGGAAAGATATTCCATGCTCATGGGTCAGAAGAATCAACATATTCAAAATGGCCATACTGCCCAAGGCAATATATAGATTTAATGTTATCCCCATCAAAATTCCAAACACATTCTTCACAGACACAGAACACAAAATAATGAAATTTATCTGAACAGTAAACAACCCAGGATAGCATAAACAATCCTCAAGAAAACAAACAAACAAACAAACAAACAGCAGGAGACGAGTCATGCTCCATGACTTTAAACTCAGCTACAAAGCAATAATAATTAAAATAGCATGGTACTGATGTAAAAACAGAAGACAAATCAGTGGAACAGAAGTGAAAGTCCAGAAATAAATTCACATATACATGGACACCTAATTTTTAACAAAGGAGCCAAAAATTTAAAATGGGGCAAGGACCGCCTCTTTAATAAATGGTGCTGGGAGAACTGGTCAGTCACATGCAAAAGGCTGAAACTAGACCATTACCTAACACCATACACAAAATGAACTCAAAATGGATTAAAGACCTAGACATAAGACCAGATACCATCAAACACAAAAAAGAGAATGTATGAAAAACATTAAACATAAACCTAAGAGATATCTTTCGCAACTCAACTCTATTGCAAAGCAAATAAAATCCAAAATAAACAAGTAGGATTAAATAAAACTAAAATGTTTCTACTCAGCAAAAGAAATGGGTAAAAACAAAAAGGCATCTAATTGAATGGGAAAAGATGTTTGCCTCTAACACCCCAGATAAGTGGTTAATGTCTAAGATGTACAAAGAACTAAAAAAATTAGACAACAGAAATATAAGCAATCCAATAAAAAATGGACTGTTGACCTTAATAGCCACCTCCCCAAGGAAGACATTCAAATAGCCAACAGGTTCATGAAAAGATGCTCTATGTCTCTTGTCATCAGGGAAATGCAAATTAAAACAACAACGAGACATCACCTCATGAAAGAAAGAATGATTATTACTCTCCACCCCGCCCCCCCTGCCAAATGGAGATAATAAGTGCTGGAGAAGATGTGAAGAAAAGGGATCTCTAATTCACAGTTGGTAGGAATGTAAAGTAGTGAAACCATTCTGGAAAGCAGTATGGAGACTCCTCAAAGAATTGAGAATGGAATACCACTATGATGTAGTTATTCCTCTTCTGGACACTTACCCCAATGACACCAAAACACCTATCCTAAGAGATATATGCAACCCCATATTCACTGCAGCACAATTCACAATACCTAAGAGCTGGAAACTACCTAAATGCCCATCAACAGAGGAGTGGATAAAGGAGATGTGGTACATATACACTATGGAATACTATGTAGCCATCAAAAGGGAGAGAGTGTGCCATTTGCAACAACATGGATGGACTTGGAGAGACTAATGCTTAGCGAGATAAGCCAGAAGGAGAAAGACAGACATCGCATGATAGCACTCATATGATGGGTAAAGAGAAAACAAATACATGTCATATATTAAATAACACCAAAAATGGGGAGGGAAAGAGAGAGAGAGAGAGAGAGAGAGAGAGAGAGAGAGAGAGAGAGAGAGAGAGAGAGAGAGCAATACTCCAAACAACTATGAATTCTTAGAGATGAGAGACAAAAAGTCAAATCAGAAGGTAACAAAGTGATCGGGGAGGGATGGGGAAAATGGGATGAAGGTCATTAACTGTAAACGAAGTGAGGAAATAAAGTGTGGGGGGGAATATTAGTAAATCTACTATGCTATTTGTAAATGTAAAAATATCACTATGTATACCTCAAAACAAGTCATTGTCAAAAAGCAATATTCCTTCAATAATAATAAAATGTAAAATTTAAAAAAAGAGAAAATATTGAAGTCTTTTAGAAATCTATGTCTTTGATAGGAACTTCATTCCCTGGACATGACACAATTGCTGTATTTTGACACATGATATAAGTTCCATTAAGTCAGAAATTGTCCCAGATAGGCAGAATTTCTAAGATTATCTCCCAACGATGTGCAGATCTAATCCCCAGAACATGAATACATCTAGAGGGAGATTTTCTGGTGAACTGAATCTTATCCTCTAAGACTGAAAAGCAGAGAATTTTCTCAGACTGGTAACAGAAGGAAAGATAAATGAAGTCAGAGAGATGCAAAGTATGAGAAGAGCACAGCAGCTATTGCTGGCTTGAAGGCTGAGGGGTCATATGCAGATTAAGGGAAGGAAGTGGGTTTTTCTGACCATCATCAAGCTTGAGGACTGCTGTCCTGGCTGGCACATTGATTTAGGGACCCCTGAGACTTTGAAAGATAGTTGAATCATGATATGCCCAGACTTGTGACCTGCAAAAACTGTGAGACAATCAATGAATTTTATATTAAGTGTAGAAATTTATTCCAGCAGCAATATGAATCTGGATCTATTGTCTAACCTTTAAAATCAGGTGGTTTCTCAGGTAAGATGTAACAGGGTTTAAGTGCTGGGCCTCAAGGTTAAATAGAAGTTGACCAAAATTTCAGACTTTTCAGTGGTAAACTGATTTGGTACACATTAACTGATATATCCAAATTTCAATTTCCATTCTGTCAAACAGGATAATATGTCTTTTAACATTTTGGCGGTGGTGGTGTGTATGTGTAAAAAATATAGATGGAGTTCTTAGAAAATATTAGAGAATACATTTTAATATTATGTCTTATTTGTTATTCCAGCTACAACTGCACTGAGGATTTAAATAGTAACATATCTAAAACTGATATCAAAGTGCTTTCTCCACCTTTTTCTCTTCTCTTCCTTTCCTTGTCTTGACTTTGACCATATCACCCGCCTGTCCCTCTATCAGTGGATTCTGCTTTAGGATAAAGGTAAGGAAGTGCTTCATTAGGATTTTTGAGACCCTCATCCCAATAGACAGACATATCAGTCTTCTACCAGAAGGGGCTGTCCTTGAAGAAGGTTATTACTTGGCATCTGTCTTTAGTACTATACACTGGGACTGGGTCAGAGGTACAGGGAAACTATGATTGCTTAAAATAGAGTCCACACAGAACTGGACTTGGGCTCATTTTTTAGGAAAAAAAAAAAAGCTTTCCTAATCACACAGGCATGGAGACAGTGTCCTCAAAATTGTATACTCAGGGCATCTTATTAAAAGGGGAAATTCAAGATGCAGGGATGTGGTGTTCATTCTGAAAGGAGAGAAGGGACAGGTGATAAGTCTTCATGCTCATGGTTTCTGGCACACAATACTTATTCACGAAAAAAAATTGGCTCCTGATAAAGCTATGGGTCTCTGAGACTCAGCTCCAATAGCTTCTGGGAAGATAGATGTCACAAGACTCTGGGAATATACCCTGACATAAGGGTTCATGAAGTAAGAGGTCAAGTCAATGATTGTAGAGACATAAATCTAAAATTGTACCTAATTATATGAAAATCTCTGCCTACAATTTAAAAAGCTTCTGTTGAGATGGTGCTGTTTCAGGTTCTGAGCTGATCACTATAGGTGAAACATAGATAAACAACACACATTATCTGGAATTTGTGATCTAGAGCATGATTCTCAGATGGGCATGTTTTGTCTCCCAGGGGACATTTGGCTCTGTTTGTAGACAGTTTTGGTTGTCACAACTGGAGGAGGGGTGGGTCAGATAGAGGGTAATTCTGACACCTAGTGGGTTGAGTCCAAGAATGGTGGTAAAACATTATACTAAGGTCATCCCCCTCTGCAAATAATCAATCAATGCAGTGTAGAGGTTGAGAAATCCTGATGGAAAACAAAAATTGCAAGACAGAAAATGTTATCTCCAGAAGCAATATTGGGCAAAGTCAGAGAACAGATCTCTGCCCCAAAGTTGATATTGGGATATTGGAATGAGGTGCTGAGGCATTTCTTTGAAAATCTGATCCCAGAAATAAAACCAATGATAGAGAGTCCACCAGATGAGGGTAGGAAGGTAGATCAGACACAGTTATATATACTTACAAATTGTGTGCTCATAGTCTGACCAACAGTAGCATGTGCTGAAGTATAGACATTGAATGAAGCAAACTGGGAGCACTGAACAACTTACAGCCTCCTTGTGAGAATTCTTTTTTTTACCTCTATCTACCAGGCTTTATAAAAACTCTTCGATTTCATTAGTGTAAGCTTCCATGTCCTCTGAAGTGAAAATCTGTAATTTATGTTTTCTGTCTTTTGTTTTTTAACTCTAGGAAGTATTTCTAATAAAACCGGTCCTTGCTTTACAGGCTGTGATCTTGATCTCTTAAAAGAAGACTGTGAATTGCATGCTAAGGTAAGATGAAGGCTTTGGAAGACCTTGAAAACAACAGCCCCTCATTATTAACTATGATTTCTTAAAATATATTTCCAGGTAGAAAGTAATTTGGTCTTCAAAGCAGGTTTTGAAGTGTGGGACATGCTAAAACAACTGATGTTTGTGAAATCAGTAATGCTAATAAAATTTTATTACATCCGAATCGGACTTCTTTAACTGTTGAAGACTCAAGTTAAATTAATCAGTCTACAAGACTCTTTCCAGCAGTGGGAAGAGTGATTAAGAAGTATGTTGTTTCATTTGGTAAAGTCGTGGTTTCCGTGAAGTCTATATAGAAACTATTCTGACAAATTTGTATAAATTACATTGGTTTCAAAACATTGGTTAAATTAAATTTCGTGGTAGTAGTGAATACAGTTTTTAGATACTTAACCATTTCCAAAATTGATGTCTATAGGGACCAATTGACAATGAGTTTGAAGCATCCAGAAGTTAGTTTGGTATAGAATTGAAGTTAAGGAATTTCCCTTCACACTGCTCTTTCCCTTGCAATTATTAGAATCATTATCTTAATTCTCCACTTTCCTCACTAAATAAATATAGGTCTATAGAGCCAATTTAATGCCTTACTCTCTGGATTGACTTTAGTTTTGTTTTCATCTATAAACAGTGGGTCATCACCTTAACGGTAAATTATTTTTTTACTGTCTAGATGGCCACTTAAAACATGTATAATTGAGATCATTTCTATATTACAGAAGAAAACTTAGTCATCAAAAGTTTTGCATAATTTGTAACAATGAAAGTTAATATTTACTGAGCATTAGAAACATACTAGGTGCCAGGAAATGTTTTCAGTTGTTACACAAACTAATGGGATAGATACTACTATTACTAACATCTCCCCATTTTACAGGTGAGAGCTGAAGTGAGCTAGCCAAAATTATATCGTTAATAAGTAAGTAACCAGGCTTTGAATCCAAACAGTACCTAGAATCCATATACGTATTCATCATACATAAAAATTCAAAAAGTTATGTATTCCCACACCGCCCTTAGGAGAGATGAAACTCATTCATTTGAATCAGCACGGATGGAACTAGAGGGGATTCTACTAAGTGAAACAAGTCAAAAGAAGAAAGATAGATACCAGAGGACCTCACTCATAGGTTGAATATGAATAGAAAAAATAAAAGAAGAGATGAAACATAACTAACCCTGAAACATTTACAATAAAACCGACGTCACCAAAAGGGAATGGGGTGGGTGGGGGCAAATGGTGGCAGAACCCACTAGACAATGGGGGAAGAACACTTGGTGATTTGGTGGAGGGCATGGTGTGTTGAAATATATCTAAGAAATGGGGAACCTATACATCGGAAATTATTTTAATGTATAGAATAACTGCTACAATAAAAAAGTTACGTATTTCTTTCTCCTTTTAGCCTGGTATGTTTTCTACTCCTTGGGTTCTCATAACCTTAATGTAAGGAGTAGGGCATGGCAACAAAAGCCAATCTGCTGGGAAGGAGCAAAATGAGAAGCCAAGCTCATGTCTTTGTATGCATGTTGTGTATTGCGTGTTTTTATGCATATTCTATGAGCAATTAAAGAAAGGTTATGTCCATGAGATTTCTAGGCTATTATAGGCTTAATATTAGCATTTAAAATAGTTTATTTTTATAAAATGATGACACCATTATTGATCTTAAATTTTGGGACTAGAAGAAAGGCTTAGGTATGTAAGATGGAAAAAAAAACATCCCAAAAAGCTAAAATTCTTCCCTGTATTTCTGAGTGTGCATGTTCAATTAAGGAATTCTGGTTTTCATTTTATTTTTAATATTCTATTCCAACAGTTGTGCGTTAATTGCTTGGAAGAGTAAACAGGGTCACTTCTCTTGTGTCAGACATTTTGGGGTGGGATCTCAGCGCTGAGTCCTTCAGGCAGCATTGTCTGCCTGTAGGGAACAGTAACAAGACAGCCAAAAGCGTTGCCAAGTCACAAGGGGCTGAGTGTCCTGGACAAAGAGACATACCACTTGCTAAATCTAAATCTGACACCCCCTACTGCAAATTGTGTTTCTAATCTTCTGATGGTATTAGGAATTAATCTGACTCTTCAGCTGATAGTGAAGGCTTTAACTAGGCACTTCATAGAGTGGCTATGAAAAATGCAGTTGATGTTGAACTTCACACAGAGGCATCCATTTTTTCAAGTAACCCACAGCAGAGGACAATTGGAGAATGCAATCTCAAGTGTCCAGAAGTGCTAATTGTGCTGCTGAGGGCAGAACCAGAAGCCCAAGTGGTTATTTCCCTAGAGAGGTAAATCTTTAGCTGTTCATCGGACACACGGATGCCTGGGCTCTCCCTAAGGAAAGCCTATCCTGAAAATTCTCTGGTAAACACGAGATATAAATTAAAGAAAGAGGAAATGGTATTCTTGCTGGACGGTCTCAGGATTTAGGCTGGATTTAATTTGGAGTTATGATTTTTTCATGATCATAAGAGCACCAGAATTGAGCATGGTGTCTATTTATTTGCTTTGATAGTTCAGACACACCTGGTGTTTGTTGTTGTTATCTGTGACTTACAATTCTGTGATCTTACTAACACGGGCCTCTTAGCAGAGCACCGTCATCCAACCTTCCTCCCTGCTTCTTAAACAGGGGTGCACAGCCCTTGGGCAGGCAGAGACGCTTCCTTGATGCACACTTCTGATCTTCCCAGGGCAGTTCAAAAGCATCTATAATCCTTGGGATTCAGCCCTTTATTCACTATTTCCTCTTTCTAAGACTCTTTCTTTTGATGAAACAATCCCCTTGCTCTTCATCTGGCCAGATGGGCAGATGAACAGTGCTCCCCAGCGCCTTGTATGAAGATCCTATCAGGAATTGGGGGGAAATGCTGCTGTTAAGTGGAGCTTGGTTGTGCAGGCCTCATCATGCATGTTTTCCATCCTACAGGGACCACTGACCTGTGGCTTGCAAGTTCCCTTCCTACACACATAGAATTTCCCCCTCAGAGGTCCACTGTTATCTTCTTGCCTGTCCGCTGATTGATGTATGGAAGGTCTCACGGCAAGGGGCAGAGCTCTAGATAACAGAGCAGAGACCCTAATATTACTTCCTTCCAAATAATGCAATTAAAGGACATCCTGTCATGTATTGAATAACTTTGACATTTCACATATGAGTCTTCCCATAATATTTTCTACTTAGTAACTTTATAGAAATTCCATAACAAATGCACAGGAAAGGGTGTTTATGTTCCATTGCTCACCTATGCTATAGAGTGAACTGTGCCAGACGCGACTCATAGACTTAATGTTCTAAAGTGTTTAAGTGTTATCCTCCCCACCTCAGAAGCCCAGTATAGATAATATAAGTTTGGCTTTATTAGATCCAATGATCTGTGTAGGACAAATTTTATTTCCATTATTTAGATTAAAAAATTTAAATGCAAGGACTTCAAATAATTTGTTTCCAGAGCCACGAGAATACGTGAATGTGTGTCTCCTGAATATCCCTTATCATCTTTTTCCTTACAACAATATACATATTAGCTTTTCAAAAAACTTTAAAACACTTCTTGTTTCTCATTTCGTGTTGTATTTGAAAGATGCTCATTGATCGTTTCCTAAACAATGTGGTATTTGAATGTTATCCTCACCAACCAAATTTTGTCCATTAACTTGAGAATCATATTTTGAATTGTTGCAATTTAAATTTAAATATTTGCCCTTGATTTCCTGATGAGTCAAAGCATTAAGAGGCAGATACATTATTTCAAAACAAATGTGCACCTCCAATTTCTTTTACTGGTAACTTCTATCTTCTAAATTCTACTGAAGGAGCATTGCATTCTAACATTATAAAGTTGTAGGTGTGTATTATTGCAAGTCAACACCTGTCTAGACCACAATATGTTGACCGTTGGCAGTCAAGCTCCATCATTATGCATATTTGACCCCTTTTATACAATTTGCTAACTCCCCCTTTTTATAATTCAGTACTATTGACAAAAATTAATTCAGTCCTATAGACAAAATGTTTGTTTTTCTTTGAGAGGATTAATTTATTTGGTTTCTCTATATAACACATGAGTAAAATCAAACCGTGTTTGTCTTTGTCTTTCTGACTTAATTCAAACATAATTTCTTGTAGGTTCTCCCATATTTTTGTAAGTGGCAGGATATCATATTTTTAATAGCTAAATAGTATTCCTTTGTGTATATATATATCACTTCTTCTTTATCCATCTATCAGTGGGCATTTGAGTTGCTTTAATCTCTTGGCAATTGCAGTAATGCTGCAATAAATATGGGGGTATATATATATATATATATGTTTTTTAATCTAATTTACCTGTTAAAGTGTAGATATTCATCTTTATAAAGACATTATTGTTGAAAGAAGGTTTTTTTATGATTATCTTTGAATTCAGGGTACACAGAGGACTTAAAGTTACAGTAGACTTGGGTGAGGGGTATTTATTTTCCTTCATGCTGAAGGCTGGTCAAAATTGGATTTCTCTTGACTTAATACAAGTACCACAACCATCATTACATTTTTTAAAATTATAGAAACACTTTTAGGAGCTATCCCAGGTGAGATAACGTAAAAGTGAACATTATAGTATCTGGCTTTTCCTTTTCAGACATGAGGATTTAGTGAGAAACTGGAATGCAAAATAATAATTTTAATGCAGAGGCCATGGCTGACTGTGTTTCTATGTGAGCAATGATTTTTGTAAGTCTTTCTGGGGAAAATGTCCCTGAACCAGGTAAGCTTCCTGTCTGCTAAAATCTTTCATATTTTCATTTATTTACTTTAATTGATAAGGGAGAAGGCCTGAATGATCAATATTTGAAGCAAAAGTCAACTTCTTGGAGAACTGGAGAAGTTGAAGATTATTCACAGGATATATCATACTTGGAGGAACTGGAGAAACATCAGTTTTCAGTTTGGTGAGTAACTAGACCACATATTTCTAGTTTCCCATTTAAATTCATTGACTGCAACAAATCACTTTCATTTTATTCTTCTGGTATTCATTTATTCAACAAATACTTGCATGCCAACTATAGGATGAATGCTCTATGTTCTGATTTGGAAAGTCTTACAGTCCAATGAAATAGATGGATATATAAAAACATCAGTGTGTGTGAGGCAAGGAGTATTACTTATTACACCAGGTGTCACATGTACATATGGAGAAGGGTTTTTGGAAACATCATGAGCCAAATCATGGGGAGAAGAGTATAGATGAGGTGGGTGGTTGTTGTGGTCAGTGTCTGGGGTTGGAGCTGGGACAGTAGCTGGGGCTGGTATTAGCTGTCAACTGTTTCTGAAGACCTAAGCAGGTCTTAGTCATTGTTCTCTATAGTAGTAACCAGGTATGTCATCTATGCAAGTAGGCAACTATATAACATTGTATTAACACTGAGCATACAAGTTGAGCAATGGGGCTTCTCAGAGTTAATGATCACAGACTTTGCATGGGCAGAATTCATCAAAAATGGGAAAGGACTAACAGTGAGGGATAGTGTGACACATGGAGCAACCTAGGAAAGAAGGGATAGAGGAGCCAGTATCATCCTTTCCCAACTATTGCCTCTCTGCCTGCTCAGGACATATGCCTGAATGATTTTCTTACCGGGCATGTGACTTGGCCTTATAACTTGGTTCCCAAGGAATTTTCTCTTACTCTTCCATCTTGGAATTGCCATACTTTTCACAAATCCTACTTATTTTCACTTCAATTCAGATTTCTAGCACTTGTACTAATGCTTTGCTGAAGATGCTGGAGTGTGGTGTTCAGGCTAAACAGTGGGTTTTTCTCTGGATCAAAAGTACAGACAGGAAGGGGAGTTAAAGAGCATGGAAGACAAGAAATGTGCATATCTCTTCTAGAAAGAGAAAATACATAATAAATGCAGCTTTCAAATCAGAAAAATACAGACTCCCTGTTCTTAAGAAACTCTCAGGTCCTGATGGGTTAGGATGACAAGTACACATTGAATTTAATTCAGTAAAGTCACTTCCAGAACAGAGGTGGCAGTGTTTATTGTGGTGTGCAGATGCGTGAACTGGGGTCTCTTTCGCACCTCACTCTCCAAGTAAGTTCTGAATCCCTCTTGGAGATGTACCTGAATGGAAAAGAGAATCAGGTATGTCAGGCTTCCAATACCTCCATCCTTGTCCTGCTGTCTCTCTGTTGGCCCGCTTCTGTCGTAATGGTCTTTCAGAGCCCAGTGTACACAACTTCATAGTGGTACAAAGACGTGTAGACTCTACACAAAGAACTAAAGGACTGCCATTTCCAAGGATCTCAGAGCTTCAGTTTCTGACAGATTCTATACATATGGGCCTCAGATATTTTCCCACTAGACTTGGGCCTGGCCAGTACAATTCCCACACCAAATTTGGTCCTCCATCTACTTTTGTCAATAATTTTCATTGGAACCTCAGACACATCCATTTGATTGGTAGACTCTTGGGCTGTTTTCCCCTCCGTAGTGGGACTAGACAATGACAGCATGGCTCAGAAAGTCTGATTATTTAGTATTTAACTCCTTGCTAAATAAGTGTGCTAACTCTCGCTCTACACTGACTTGGCTGCAACTACTGTTCCCTCTTGACCCTTAAATTCATTTTAAGATATTTATAGACTCGTCTCCTTTGCCAGGTGGAGCCCCTTAAGTGTTTCCATTATCTTTGCTGCATGATGAATCAGTCATTGGAGGCTTAGGGACTTAAATCAATAACCATCTTACTTGCTCACAGTTCTGTGGTTGGGAACTCAGGCAGGACACCTACTGGAAAGCTGCTCTCTGCTCGACTTTATCTGAGGCTTCTGCAGAGGTGGCTTTAACAGTTGGGGTCTGGTGAGGATTCCCTAATTGTGACCATGTGTCTAGGACTTCACTCCCTGCTCTTTACTGAGATCCTCACTGTTCCCTCTGAACCTCTTTGCATTAATGCTTGAGCTTCTGCACAGCCTGGAGCCTAGGTTTCAAGTAGCAGTTTTCTAAGCTAGAAAGCTGGAAACTGCAGATTTCTTAAAGACAAGCCAACATGGAGACTTTCACCATACTCTTGATCAAAATGAGTCCAGGATATAGAGACTCCTGGGCAGAGAGACTCCACCTCTTGGTGCCAGGGTGGGAAGGTGACATTGCAAAAGAGAACTTTGGGATAGAATATGTGTCTTTCTATACCTGGAACATAATCTACCACCTTAGTTTCATTCATTTCTGTATGCACAGCTCTTAGCATAAAGTTCGGCAAGAGCTTGTTGAACGAAAGTTAAAGAAATGAAAAAGTAGGCTCAGAAAGCATGGCTCAGAAAGTCTGATTATTTAGTATTTAACTCCTTGCTAAATAAGTGTGCTAACTCTAAATGTGCAAAAGTTAAAGAAATGAAAAAGTAGGCTCTGTGGATGGATCTGAGTATGAATTCCAGTTTGCCACTGCTGTGTAATCTTGACCAATTTGTTTAAACTCTTTGAGTTTTCTCCCTTATCCAATTATAGTAATATACCTGTATTATAAGATGTTATAGTTACCATGAGAGCTGAGAGATCATATGTATGATACTCTGTACAGTGACTGGAACATGCTGATTTTTAATGAAGGCAACTAATATCAATAGCTTTTATAACAAAGTTTGACAAAAATGTCTTTCTAAACATTGAAATAAAGGGCATAGGCCATAGGGTGAGTTCTTACCTTCTATATCTGCTTTCCTTTTATTCTTCAAATCACCATGTTCTTTATCATAACAAGCCCTTGGCACTTGAGACCTCCTTTTTCTGGAATGTTCTTTCAGTTCTCAGTATTATGGACCATGGCACATACTGTGGTCTCAGCATCAGTTTACCTTCCCACAGAGGTTCTTCCTGGCTCTTCTCCAGAAAACTGTTCTGCCCACTTCTGGTTATGGACTTCCTCATCACTATGTGTGTTTCCTTTACTTACTCACAAGTTAATCTTTTATATTCACATCATTTGTTTGCCTAGTCCTGTTCTCACTAAACAGAGCAACAGGCAGGTGGGGAGCCCCTCTCTGTTCTCTCCTGGTCCAGCACAGCTAGTCTATAACAGTGATCACTGAATATATATTTCAGGTGAATAAAAGGAGGAAGGAGTGACCGGTTACAACTGTCTCTCTCTCCCAACTCCCTTGGCTGTCATATCTGTTTATTTACTTTCATTCCCTTCCTTCTCTTGAAATTGCTACTCTTTCAAAAAAAAAAAAAAAAGTAATATGGGATAATTAACCACTATAAATGTTTTTTTAAAAACCAGGATTGAGGATGTGGGGGCTGCAGAGACCACTATAAACCTGTGTTTTAAATGGTCTGAGATACAATCTGAACAATTTCCTTGATGTTTTATTAGAGCCAGTAAATCATTTATTGGGGTAACTTTTACCTAAATCCTCTCCAAATCCCCATAAAATGCATTTAACACAGAATACTGTACTACCCAGCTTCAAAGATATTCATGACATTGTGTGGGAAGTATCTGCTCCAGTGAAGACATTTAAATGCATGCATTTTCTTTTTCTTTTTCACCTGGTCTGTCTCATCCATCCCCCTGCCCCTATCATGCCACATTTGAACGTGCTGATTTGGGTACATCAGATAGACTGTTAAGGCTTCAGTAAATTGCTGCTTTTATTTTTATTTTCGAACTGCATAGGGCCTTTAGCTAGTCAAATGTAACTATCTCACTTTTAGCTACCAAAAAAATGTAAAAATAAATGTTTCCAAAACATAATTTTAAGAGACTCAGGACAGCTAAAGACATATATTTTCTCTACCAGAAAGATACATAGTGGAGTTGCTTCTGAGTATGTCAAAGAGAACAGTCATCCATCTCCTCCTACAGGGGGCTCACTGCCAGAAATGTCTGGTGATGGGTAGAGTACAACCCAGACAAGTTGTTTCTGATGGGAGCTGTGCCACTACCATATTCTCCAGACCACAGGACATAGGATATTCACATTTTTCCTGCTAGACTTATGCTGGTGTGTCAGGGTGACTGTCTTCTGTGCATACTTTAGATGACATGGATTGCTGAAGGTGTCCTCACGCTTTTGTAGTCGATGACTATTTCCGTCATCACTCACTTGGGTGCACGGTGATTGGTGTTCACGGCTCCTCTCCCCATGAGATTGGCAGTTTAGCATATTTCACAAAAATAGAAATACAGTCTGTCTTATTCTTTCTGATCCAGGCACAATCATTAATAAGTTACAAGCATTTAATACTTTTTTGTGAATTAATGCATCAACAATCAGAGTATAATAGAAATATTGGCATTTCCAGCAGTTTTGGAGAAAAGATTAATGGAGCAAAACATAGTTTGCAATGTCCTGGGCCAGTTTCTCTGTGACTTCTATTGCATCTACCTCTTGAGCACATTCTTCCTCAAGATTTTTTTGATTCATCTTCTCTTCTGGAAAAAAAAAAAGACCCTCCTCTCTCACACACATCTACTTATTCCCAGGGGTTGGGCTATGTTGTATGCTGTGTCCCTGTGATGCTGTGGCTCAGGAGTAGACCTGTGATCTGAACCAGGCCACACATGTTCCTACCCAGGGTTTTATGTTTTGTTGCTTGGTAAAAGCATTTCTTTTCCTCTCCAAGTTCTTAAGCAGGAATGATTTAGGGTTAGCGCTCCCTGTTGCCGTTCCTCAGCCTGCTCCCCTGCCATCTCGTTAATACTTGTCCTGGAGAGTCAATCTGACCAGCAGATGTGGGAGCCCTGCTGATGCGTTACTGGTGACACGTACGATTCTGTTCTGTGCACAGGACAATTAACACAAGTGTGCCTCAGAGAGTACCTCAAGTTCACTATAGAGATGTGCCTCCATGGATAAAATTGCATGCTTACATGAGAACATGAATTTCAGGTCAAAATGATAATGTCCACTGAGAAACTTTTCTTTCTTTTCCTATGAGAGGAAAAACTTCAGTGAGCAAGTTCAGAATGTCCATTCAGTTAATTACATAAATAACCACTCATTTGCCTGTGTAAACAGAACTTCAGAGTCTCATTGCCTGTGGAGTGAATTGGTTTCCCTGCTTCCTAATGCAGTACCTTAATCTTCACACAGGGATTACTCCAAAGAAGTAAGCCAGGTTATGCGCTTCGCTCCCCTGGAGATTGTGCTAATGAGTGCATCAAGGCAGCAAATCTCACCAGCAGTTTGAAGAAGTTAGTGTAGTTTTCAGAGACACCAAACTCCTAACTGGGGAGAAGATAATATAACCAGACAACCTGAAAATATTTCCATCATTACTCAGACATGAGTGTGTGTGTAAGCGACTAGAGAATCACACGCTTCTAGAGCAGGAAAGGGTTTTGGGGATTATTTAGTTCAGCCCTCTCCTCTGATTCTTACAGGTGTACAGCTGAGATCTGCACAAGTTAAGTGTAATGGAAATGGGCCCAGAATCCACCTCCTTTCCATCTCAATCCAGTTCCAATTATAGAAGGCAAATTCTCCCTAGAACTCTGCTCATTATTTTATAGTTTTCTATTTCTATCCATTGCAAGATACTTTGATATATTTCAATACATTGATGACAAAGTGCTGATTTCTGGGAAAATGCATTTAATGGGTGAATGTAAATTTCCTCCTGCATGGGGGTGGAGTGTGTGTAGATGCCTAGAAGCTTGCAAAAGGCACATGTTGTTGGCCACACAGTGAGATCTTTTTGTGTAACTTATGTGTCTGAACTGAATATGTTGCTTAGGGAAGGTATGAGTTAACTATAAACACAACAGGAAAGTTATTCTTTAATAAAAGCGATACACTTTCCTTTTTATAACACACATGTGATTTGACATTGAAATAAAATGCAGATGCTGCTTTGATTGGAGTATTCCCTGTTGTGCTTTTCCAAAACACCTTCACATATGGCCTGACTCATTCCTGAGAGATGACTTGTTGTTTATGTCATACAAACAGAGCAGATTGATTTTACAGTGAGAAGGAGGATGATGAATTGTACGTTGGAGAGAAATCCTTGTCTTGGCAATCTAAACACTTGAAAATAAATGTTTCTTTTGGAAAAGTCTCTCATGATACACCCATGATCCCCTCATTTTATGCTCCCTTTCTAAGGGTTAAACTCCTGCACACATGCGATCACAACATACAGAAAACATAGTTACAATCATATCAAAATATAATTTTTCTTTTTATTATTTCAACATATCCCGAGACCTTAACAGGTTTAAAAAAAATAGCAATTTTCTCCCCAAACTAACCCTGAGCATCTGTTTCAGTATTTTTTCTGTATTATGACCAGGATAAAACATTTCTCATCTTGGTAATAGAGTAGTGTTGTGTCTTTATTTATCAAGTATTTTAAACATTAAATTCTGGTGATAAGAAGCTTTTTTAGGGGTCTCCAATTGTCCAGAATTATTATACACAATTGACAGAATAATGTTATAAGCTCACTCTTTTGACAAGTGGTTAATCATATCCAACTGTTTTGCAGAATTTTGCTGTTTATGAATCTCTCGGTTGTCTTCACGTATCTCCTACTCCTCCGCTTGGTGCGGCAGCTGTCTTGTGATGTGATATTACTAACCCCATTTTACAGATTATGGAACAGAATTTCAGAGACATTAAGTAATTTGTTCACCAATACTCATGTAGTTCATCTGTGTCCTTATTTAATTCTTGTCCATTATAGCATGCCATTTAATGACTAGAGTCAGATTGTTATGTAGACTTTAGATTGTGCATTCCACAACTTTTAAAATACAACTTTTTGAGAGCTTCAAAGATCCATTTTTAGTAACTTTTGAATGTATACTGCAATATTCCTTACCATAGTCACCATGCTATCAACCTCCGTTATTTATTTATCTTATAACTGGAAGTTTGTACCCTTCTATTCTCTATTTCTATGATTTTTGTTTCTTCAAGATTCCACAGATAAGATCATACTGTATTTGCCTTTCTCTGTCCTACTATCTGACTTAACATAATTGCCTAAAGGCCCATGTTACTGCAAATGACAAGATTTTCTTTTATATGGTTGAATAATATTTCATGTATGTAAGTTATGCATCATCATTTAATGATGTGTTTGTCAACTATATTCAGTCGAATATACAATGGTGGTCCCAGTAGGCTCTACCATACTATACCATAGAGCCTAGATGTGTAGTAGGCTACACTATCAAGGTTTGTATAATGCTCTAAGATGTTCACACAATGATGAAATCACCTACCACATTTTTCAGAGTGTTTCCTGTACGTATACAATACATGACTCTATTAGTACATTTTCTTTATCCATCATCCTCTGATGAACACTTAGGTGAGTTGCGTGGCTTGGTTATTGTAAATAAAGTTTCAGTGACTATGGGAGTGCATATGTCTTTTTGAATAGCATTTTAATTTTCTTGGAATAACTGTCCAGAAATGAAATTGCTGGATAATATGGCAATTCTACTTCTAATTTTTTGAGAATACTCTAGACTACTTTTCATAGCGACTGCACCAGTTTGCATTCCCGCCAACAGTGCGTGAAAGTTTCCTTTACTCCACATCTTTACCAACATTTGTTATTTCTTGTCTTTTTGACAATGGTCATTCTGACAGGTATTAGATATCTCACTGTGTTTTTGATTTTCTTTCTCCTGATGATTAGTGATGTTGATCATCTTTTCATGAAAATATAGGTCATCTGTATGTCTTCTTTAAATAAATGTCTGTTCAGACTTTTGTCCATTTTTAATGAGTTTTTTTTTGATTGAGTTGAATGAGTTTTTTATATATGTTGGAATTAACCTCATATATGATTTGAAAATATTTTCTCCCATCTCATAGGTTATCTTTTCATTTTGTTGATTTCTCTGCTGTGCAGAGCTTTTTAATTGGATGTAGTTCCACTTGTTTATTTTTGCTTTTGTTGCCTGTGCTTTCAGTGCCAAATTTCACAAGTCATTGCAAAACTAATGTCAAAGGAATTACCACCTATTTTTCTTCTAGGATTTTTATAATTTCAGGTCTTTTATTTCAGTCTTTCATCAGTTTTGAGTTATGTGTGTGTCTGTGTGTGTGTTTTAAGATAGTGGTGTGATTTCATTCTCTTTTATGTGACTGTGCAGTTTTTCCATCAATATTTATTGAAGAGACTGTCTTTTCTCCGTTGTATATTCTTGAATCCTTTTTTCAGAAATTAGTTGAATATATCAGCTTATTCCTTGGGTCTCTATGCTGTTTCATTCATTTATCTATATGTTTTATGTTAATGGCACATTGTTTTTACTTAGAGTAGGTTTCGAAATATGTTCCACTGGCATGTCCCACAGAGCTGAGTGGATGAGGGTAAATACAATTATCCTGAAGGAAGGATGCTAACTAAGTCAGCTCTAAGAATGACTCATCAGAGCAAAGTTCTAGTGGAGGCATATTCCTAATATTAATTTATCAGTGATCACCTATTGACTGGTGTCATTATCTTACTAGTTATAGTGAAGCCATGACTATTTATTCCTACTGAGAAGGAATAAATCTTAGTAGCTAAGAATACAGGCTCTGGAGTCATACTATCTAAATGAAAGCAATTTAATTTTATGAATTACTAACTTTGTGAACTTAGAGAAATTCTCACTCTTTGAATCTCATCATCTCTAAAATTGTTTCTGTAAAATGACACTAGTAATATCTACATTATTTTAATGTGTTCAAATATATAGGTTTAGAAAATGCTCATAGCACAGAATAAATACTCCATAAATATTAGCTATCATTATGATCTTTGTTACCCTCCTTGGCTATCTGCTTTCCAGTCCATAGTTCTGCTATTAAGATAGCAATATGTTTGCGTTGGGAAATAATCAATGTTTTCCAGTAATTAAAATCCAGAACTGGTGAATATATGATGTTAATGGTAGAAAGAGATGCCAGAGGAGTAAACACAGTGTCTTAGTTTCCTACTGCTGCATGAGAAACCACAACACTTTGCAGTTAAAATAACGCACATTTCTTTTAATCTCATGGTTTCCATGGGACAGGAATCTGGGTACATTTTAATATATCTTTCGCTCAGGATCTTGCAAAGCTGTAATCAAGGTGTGGACTGGGTTGTGTTTTCATCAGGAGGCTTTATTAATTGGCAGGGTTGACATTTTTGTGGCTGTGTGAGGAGAGCCCAGCTATTACCTGGAGGTTGCCCACAGTTCTTAGAGGTCTCCTGTTGTTACAAGAATGAGGGTTTACTTGCCATGGCCACTACTTTACAAAGCCCATGGGAAGATCTGTCATCTAAGGGAGAGCCCCTGAAGCATTTATCTGATTAACTCAGGACCTCTCTGGATAAACAGGATTTGATTATCTCACAATCAAATAATTTGAAATTTAATTACTCTGTAAACCAAAATCCCTTCACTTATGTTATTTTCTGCTGGCTGGAAGTAGGCCGTTGGTCCCAACCACACTCCAGTTGGGGGTCAGCAAAGCATGAACCCCACAGCGTCTGCTCCTGGGACCCCAGACACTCTGTGCTTATAGAAAGATGATAGAACAGGTTGTTTCTCTTTGTAAAACTGGGTCATTGTGACACTACTGGCCATACAAGGAATCTGCACGTGGAAGATTCTAATGCTATTTGCTTTCATTTGAAAATCGTATCCGTTTTCTTCCTGTGTTTAGACATGAGGCTGAAATGACCCATATCCTGCGTGAGCTCTATTGCCTGCTGTGCTCTGTACATTCCCTTCCTCCTCTCGAGACTTTTCAGTTTTACTCTTCTTTCTTTAAGCTGTGATGATGTGGCCACCATCTCTTCTCTTCTCCAACCTCTCTTCAGCTGAATCTGCCATCTCCCTTAAAGACTGATTTTAGTTATGTTTTTTTAAAATGGCATTGTCCTCTGTTAGTTTTACACTTCATGTCCAGTTTTATCACTTTATTAGTACTCAGTGAACTCACTGTAAAGGCTTTTTCCATTTATATATTCTGATAAATGGGCCTCATAGCCTACTAGATTCCCAGAATGATAAGATCAGATCACCTATTTAAGTGAAACAACGGCAGAAGTGACTTATCATTGATGTCTGCTAAAGTAAGTTAAGACATTGACCTGATTCTTCATACACATAAAAGCAGAATTATATGTATGTATATGTATGATGGCTGCACCCCCAAAACAATTCTTCTTCCCCGTCTTTCTTTGCTACTGATGATACTGTCTACAATGTTTGAAAATGGTGACCTTTGCCAGCCTGTCATGAGTACTGGGAGCTCTTGGACTCAGTTCTGACTGAGCTGTAAGGATATACCTGCTTGAGATTTCTTCCTTTTCAAAGAGAAGCAAGCAAGAAGGATAACCTTTCTTTTTATCACTCTTGCATTCTTGCCCACTGGGTCATTGCTGTAAGGATGCTATGCTGGAAACTTCTGCAGACGTTTTGCATCATGAGAAAGAAAACAGAAGAGAAACCAACACAAAACCCTATTATGTCAAGCTATTGTTCATGACCTCCTTCCATCAAGGCTTCTTTTACATGAAAGAATTAAATGTACTTACTTCCAGCACTCTTGGATGTACATGCTGTTGACTCACAAAAACAATCTCATTGTCGTAACAAACTTGTAAGACTGTAGTCATGATGTATCGAGGAGCAGGTGTTCTTGCTTTCACTCAGCATTTATCAGTTTTACTTGGCCCCATAGATTCTGGACACATAGTACTAGAATCCTTTCATATTGCCTGGGATCCACCAAAGCATAGTGTGTAACTAGTTGCTTTTTAGTTTAGTACAACTTGGAAAATGGCACAGTATGGCGCAGGAGGCTCTTCTCCATGGGTACCACAGTGATTCAGTTGGGGGTATGGAGAATGAGGTGAGTAGAATTAATTTAACCAACTGCCTGGAAACCTAACATGACATCAGTGATAAGATTTAAATATCCAAGAGAATCAGATTATGAATTGGTCCATATCCAAGCTGCATCATTTCAATGATGAAGGACAAAGCTGGGCATGAAGCAATGTAGGCATTTATTTGATGTAAAAACTCAAATGACCAATAAAATAGATAATGTTCTCTTGTAATAGTTTTCAAACAGCATCAAGAAAACAATTGAGTGGGTGTATTTCAAGCTTCAGGCACTGTAAATTCTTTCACTCTCATATACTTTATGCCTTCTTTAATAAACTGGAGAGTCTTGGGCCAGCTTCATCGGTGACGGTAGGTGGTCATTCATTTCACAATTCACTAATTTTCATGATTATTCAGTGTTTTATGTTACCTAAACTGCTTTGGATTTTGTCTTACTCAAATTGTAATATGGCACTAACTTATGTAATTTCAGAATCATTAATTCAGTTGGTGTTCTTAGACATGGAACTTTCTTATTTTTCAAATACCAATAGGAACTTATGGGTCTGAAATATGCTGATGGTATATACTTTTTTTTTAAAGGAAAGGTGCAGGAAGGAATGAAGGTAAGAAGATAAGTAGGCAGGAAGAGAGGAGAAATAGAAGCATTTTATTTGTTTTTCTTTAGTTGTTCATCTTTGTTGTTTCCCCTGGCCCCAGGATGTGAACCCAGGTCCTTGGGATATACATGGACTGTACTTGGCCTGAGGCTAAGGACATAACCACTACTCCACCAGGGCACACCAGCATATATGATTTTTGAAGTACATATCAGAGATCTGTTGAACAGATGCAAAATTCATGGAAAATGAATAGAAAAGAAAACCATAGAACAATTATTATTTAATCTTATCTTAAAGAAACAAATGAATATTTACCTTAAATTTATTTCTAACCTAAAAACTGTATTCTTATATTACATGAAACAAAGAATAATGATTATGAGGTTATTTAAGATTTGAAGTTCTCTTTTTTTCTGAATGTTTTCTTTATATGTGTATAAAATAGAATGACTCAACTCCATTTGGAATGGCCCATGACAGCTGACTGTCCTTTCCCTGGAACATGAGATTCTTCTTTCCCATGCACCCCCAAGACTCATTCCTGATTAATCTAGGGTATTGGGCCAAAATTCTTGATTTAATGTTTCACCTAGTTAAGTGGTTGAGTACTTGTATACTTGAGTGGGGATAAGAAGACCCTTTAATATGAAGGTGAATATGGCTAAAGTCCTTGGCCAAATTCCTGCTCACCAGCTTGTACCAAGGATACTGTATGTAAGTTGTCCCATTAAATTGATGTTATAGCTCATGGTTGTGCCTGCCTTGTTCTTCAGATTCAAATTACCTCACCAGTTTGAGGAAAATTATTCATTCTCACAGCCAAGCAATATGATAATTTACAAGCATTTTACAGAATGCACCATAAAAGCTTAGTACCAGTCTCCATCTCATTTCTCACCTTTCTGTTGTTCTCCCAAACTAAGATATAGTATTTGCCTGTAGCTTCCTGTTGAGCTGTCATAAAACCTATGCCAATACTTTCTGTGATGGGCCACTAATGATGCTTCATCTTGAACACTTTGTCAGTTGAAATATTCTTCATATTAAATAAAAATCCACATCCCTAGTTTGTACCAATTTGATTAGATTTGCTAAAATCCTAAGTCAAAAGTCAATCAATGTATTGCTGTATTTTTCTATTTATCTCTCTAGCCATCCATCCTTCCATCCATCCATCTATCATCTGTCTCAGGATTTGAATATTTATTAAATATAAATTGGATCAATTAGTTATCAGAATATCATATCTCAATTTCAATATCCCTCATCATTTTCTTATTGAACTACTCCTTATAGTGATGAAAAGCTAAGTAAACTGAGCTCTACAGATATATTTCAGAAGAACACAAGGACATAGTTTAACTTCTTAGGAGCCCAAGGAACATATAGTGTATACTCTTCACTTAAATGTTACAATAATATCAATGGTAGACATTACTCTCCTCTCCATTATCGAGTTCCCTCTGTTATTTTTAGTTGGGCATGTTTACTTGAATCTTCCAGTTACTGGTTAGGAGCAGGAAGGATGTGTGTTTTTCCTGGGCAAAAAAATTAATTGCTAGAATAAGACCAGCTCTAGCCTTTCCTACATGGTTGTTGGAAGGGCCCAGTGTGTATTTTGCTGGATAAGTCAATCAAAGCAGCTAGAATGGATCATAGAGTTCTCATGTGAAAAAGAGTCACCCCAGAATAACTGTATGCAATAAAACTAGCACAAAAAAGAATAGGTTTTCTTCTTTGTCGTTGATATGTGGAAGTTTCCACCATAGAATAATCTAGTCTACATTAATTAATATAATGATAACCCTTAATGTCTGCACCCTAGAAATTTATAATTTTCTTGAGAAATTCTTTGGATATTCCTTGTATGGAGCTGAAATATGGGAGTGAGCATTTTAGCTAGAGATGGATCAACCTATTCTAAGAACCATATCAATACCTAATTCATGGTTTCATATAATTTTCAAAGCTTCAGGGATGGAGTTGTTAATATAATGGCCATATTATAGATATGGACATGATGTAATTTGCTATGGAGTCTTTTTTAAATTGGTAAATTTGCAAAGTTCTCAGAATGTGTCATTTAATAATGACAAAACATACATTTCAGTAAGAGAAATGTTTATAAATATAATAGTGATATTCTCACATTCATCAATGTTAGTCTCTCTATTCTCACCTACATATATATTCAAAAGTCAACTTTATTTAGGAAAAGCAGCAACCATTTCGCTTTTTTTCCTGAACTGTCTCTTATGGAGATTCTCTTCCAAGACAACCAAAGATACTCCTGTTGGAACTTTCCAGCTCCCCTCAGGTTCTGTTCACTCAGCTGTTGCCAATCATGGCCTGAACTATTGGGGTCAACATGTTCCTGGATTGAGCTCCTTCTATTCTAACCATTGTGGGTGACTGTGTGTCAGGGTTCATACTCTTTACTGGCCTCTCATAAGTTCCCTATAATAAAATCAGAGAGGCTTGTGGATATAATTAATTCACTAGGTTGATTCACAGTTGAGGTCACTGAAGAGAAAACAGTATCTGAGAATTAATTCAGAGTTTAATGCTAACTATAACTGCTCTCAAGGTCAAGGAAAGGAATCATTTTAAAATTAACTGATCACAGGATCTCTCACATAGACATTCCCTCACTTCCTAATCTTGACCTGGTCATAAGGTTTGCCGTCCTCCTCCTTTATGAGAAAATCTCCATCACAATCTTTGTGAAAACCCAATCTCTATAATGGGGTTTTGCACTGTGATCATCCTCCTTTTTCTATATGGCTAATCTGTAAGCCTCTGTGACCTCAGCAAGAGAACTCAGCAGGAGAGTAGGGCATTTTTCAAAGATGGTGTTGGTAGGTGTGGGAAGAGATCTGAGCCCAGTGTCACATTGTCTTTCAGACTGAATCCCTTTCTTGGGACTCTGTCAACCTGAGGTACAGCTTTATCAGTGAGTAGTTGCTGTATCTAAAACATACAAAAGATATTGTGTGCACATTTGCATATTCATCCCAACGACACTCAAAATTCTCAAAAAGTCTATTTATGTTTATATTAGAGAAAAGAAACATTGCCTTAATTATACTCATCTTTATTGATTTCTTACCCTTGAGGATGCTAGTAATTTGCAGTGCTAGACATGTCAATTTCAGTTCCCAATACAACCCTTCAACTTCTAAATATAAGTATAGCATCTCCCAGTAATGGAGAAATGGCATCCGATAGAAGGTCAGCCACTCACTGATGTCCACTTTTTAGTTATATCAAAATCCAGATGTCCAGACGTGACATATTATTTTGTTTACCTGACACGGGAACATTCTCTGGTATGACATCTTTCTTGCTTCCCTGTACGGATTATAGACTGAAATTTGGGACAGAAGTTTGTCTTCCAAGTCCATTGTTAGTCTAGCATTACTTTTAAAACAACTATTGGCTTACTTCTCTCATGTATGTGGTAACTGATGTGTTTTTCTTCATTTTCTTTGTTCCATAATTTGATGATAAGCCATAAAATTTTTTAAATGCATCAATGCATATAAATTGAGGAAGTTTATAACTTTTCTGTTTGACTATAAAGAGAAGACATCTGCCATGACCACATTCCCTAAATAAAAGTAATTATCTTTTTCCTTTAGACCTTCAGACTTGTTCATTGATTTGTTATTATCTTTTACAGTGTTGAATTTGAGAGAGTAACCTCTTCAACCCTCTCCAATATCAGATCAGTTCCTAAGCACTTTAAACTGTTTCCTTGTAAGATCTGTAGCAAAAATTCCCTTTATTTATTATTTTTTGTGTGTCTAAACTATTGTTTTTTAATTTCCTAATTTTCAGACCAATGCTGCATCCTAGCCATTAATTACAATGATGGAATTTTTAAAATACAAAAATCTTTAAAAAATTTATTGAAGTGATATTGGTTAACAAAATTATATAGATTGTAGGTATATAGCTTTATCCATCAACATCTGAATACACTACACTCTTCATCAGCAAAAGTCTAGTCTCTGTCCATCACCATACATTAAAGTGGGTCAAATGTATCCAATGTAACCACTTTCACTTCACCCTTCTCTTTTTATAACCATTATTTTGTTCTTATTGGTTCGTTGTTTTTATTTCTCTCTATGACACATTTGAATGAAATCGATGGTATTTTTCCTTCCCATTTGACTTATCTCACTAAGCATAATACCCTCTAAATCCACTCATGTTGTTACAAATGGCAGCATTTCATCTATTTTTGTTTTATAGTTGAGAAGCACTCCAGCATCTATATAGAACACATATTCTTCATCCACCATCCACTGATGGACATTTAAGTTGTTTCCAACTCCTGCTATTATAAAACATTAATTTCCCCATGCTCTCCCCTATGTGTTAATACCAAATAATTAGCTTATTCAGTTTTCTCGATATGAACACCATTCTAACAACTTTGTTTTATCATTTCTCAACCCCTCAATGACCCTACGTAGTAGGGAATATTATTATTCCCATTTTACAGATGAGAATCTGAGGCATGGAGGGGTTAGTTAATGTCACAGTTGCACAAACATCTGGCTAATCTGGGATTCATATTCAGATAGTAATGACTCCAATTAAATTAAGCTCTGTTGCCTCCAACTACAAGTGGAAATTAGAAAATGACACCTTTAATAAAATTCTTCAATCTAGCAGTCAATATGTGAGAACTTTTCAGCAGGCATGAGCTCCAGTTGTCAGACAGGCTCAGTTCTTTGACATGGTCAGTGAGTCATGTGACTGAAGTCTTCCCAGAAAAAAGGCCAGGGATTGTACTGATGCTTTTAGGAATCTGAACTCTCCTCCAAGAAAACAAGTGGAATTTTCTTTTTTCTCTTTTCCTTTTACCAATTTGGGAGAAACATTTATTGCACCCTGTGGAACTAGAACAGGAGAATTGGGCTCAATAAAAGTAAATCTTAAATTTATTCTTACCTTGGGTACCTTTCTGATGTTGGCTGATAGCAGATTGGAATCAAGGGAATAACTTAAGAACAGCAGTTCTCAGGATATTTTAAATTAAAGTTGTTTGGGGATTTATCAGGCCTCTGAAGTCTCCTCTAGATAATTCAGTTTATGGATTTGGGAATAGAGATTTTTATTCTTATTTTTAATTTGATTTCTGACCTTTTTGCTCCTCCCTCCCTCCCTCTCTCTCTCTTGATATATACCGATTTTAAATTTGATCCTCAATACTTAAAGCAAATAATTGGACAAGCAACTTGAAACAAATGGCTTGCCTTATTTGGGGGTTCCGCTGTGAGACTGAATTTAGCCTCTGAAGACTGGGTGTCCCTCTTACAACTCTCCCTCCACAGATGTGAAATCATTTTTCCTGTCTGCTGACTAGTACATATGTGTAGTGGACACATTCTCCTCCATCTTGTTCTAGCTTAATACCGTGTTTACAGTCTTTGATCCCGTATTCCTCCACCTCCACTCCATTTCCCCTCCTTCATCTATCAACTTATCCTTATTAGCAGTCCAGGCCCAAAGATAAATACCTCCTGAGTTCTAGACCCAGAAAGTCTGTGTACTCAGAGTTAGTACTTCAAAGTCAAAAGACACAACCTTTTTCATTTGCCAGATCTGTTTTCTGATCTGAGGAACAGCTGATTGTTGCAAATAGTCTCTATTGTTGCTATATTCAGAGGTTTGGAATGACAGCTTCTGTTCTCAGCACTGAGTCATAGATTTACTCAGAAAACATTTATTGAGCTCACCATTATACTTGATTCTAGAGATACAAAGATGAGTGACCTTCATAATATGTTTGACCTGAGTTTTTTATTTTGAGTGTACTTATAGAGCATTTGTTGCTTTGTTTGGTTTTCTTTAAAAGATAATGGGCTATGAATATTGTTTCTCATGCTTTTTTACTCAGCCCCATATCTTTATGATACCTCCTTATTAATGTGTATAATATCCTAATAGCTAAGGTCATACATGAGGTATTCTAACAAGAGTCTAACAAATGTACACTATTTCATGCAAGGTATATTCAACTTTTTCTTGGTAAACTACTTACAAACCCAATTTTCTAAGTTTTCCAAAAAATCAATTTCAGTCAGTAATCTGTGATTTCAATCTGTGTTTTCTAATTACAAATAATTTGAGTATTTCTTTCATATACTGATTTCCATTTGAGTGTCACCTTCTGTGAATAGCTTGTTTACTTTGTCCATTTTTATTGAGTTTTATGTATTTTTCTTGTTAATTTGTGGAAATTTCAAGTTGTACCTTGATGGTGTTAGAATTTGTCAATGCTTTTTTTTCAATCATTTATCTGTTAATTTTTCTCTATTTTCTTTTGTTAAATGGAAATTCATTGTTATATTTTCTTAATCTATTGCTTTTTCTTTTAAAGTTTATGCTTTTTGAATTATGCTTTAGAAATACTATTCAGTAACATAGATCATAAAGGTAGTCTCTTACAATTTGTTCTTCTGGGGCGATTATTTATTTTTTACATTTAACCCACTAGACCATTTGGAGTTCATTAAACCCAATTTTTTTGTTAATCCACATAGCAAACCATTTTTCCCTTTTTTAGCTACTAAAGAGCTTGTCTTTTATTGACTAAATAAGTGAGGAAACTGAAGTATGGATATTTAAATAATTTGCCTCTTGCTATAAGCAAATAAGAGTCAGGGCTCGACGATTACACAGATTTCTTAACCTCAAAGTTCATAAAGTCTCATTTCTCAAAACGTGCTTAAAAGACCTCCTCCAACTCTGCAGTCTCCTTTAAGGTAAAAGCTGTGTGTTGTCATATTCTGATGCCAGCATTGGTGAAAACAAAGGCAAGCACATGTCATCGTGTCATTGCTCATTGGACTTGTGGTGTCTCACTGTATCACCCTCTGTCGACTGTCATAAAAAGTTACAGAATGACTTTTCATTTATTCTGCTGACAACCACTTTCCCCAAAGTGCTGCCATTTGATGAAATTGGCCTCAGCCTCTGAAGGTTGGACACGTACCAAGACTTGCTGGTGGAGGCTGAACACTGTCATTTGACTTGGACAGCGGCACTTTGGTGACTCTAGTGCAATCAGTTCAGTAACTAATGGGAACATCCAAGATGAGTTCAACTCTGGGGCATGTTAAGGAAACTGAGTGGACACATCAACTGAGGGGATATGAATTTTCATCTCCATCTTGGTGCTGCACTGCTGTCAAGTCCTGCCTGACCAGCTTCCTTATGTACATGCCAAGCTCGATGAGAACTGTTCTCTCCTTATCCAACTGTTCCTGTTGGCATGGGCAGCACAGAGGAAATTCTGTTCCAGTCTCCAGTTTTCTTCCATTGATGACAGTTTTTGATATCTCTGTGCTATCTCCAGGTGTGGTAGTGTCTGAATTAATTTCCTGTCAGCTCATGATGGTGTGGCTCTAGGAAAGACACATACCCTAGCCCCAAGCCCATTTGCTCCAGGGTTTAGCACCGCCATCAGTGTTTGCCTGGAGGATTGCCACCTTAGATGTTTTGACGGTGGCTGACTGTCTAATGGGGAAACCCGCTGTTCACCAGCACAGAATTTTATATCTATACTATGCTTTCAGTTTCGATTGTGCTGTATTAGTTGTGTTATGAGTTGGCGGTAATGCTGGAAAACAACAACAAAGAAACAGAAAATATCAGGTCACATCTTCAATGCTCCATCTTTCCTGGTGAGATGGAACCAAGCTAAAAAAGTTGCCCAAGTACTGATTTACTTTTAGAAGTCAGAGAATAGTCAGGAATTAAGAATCAATGGTGTGTGCCAAGCTGGGTAAATCTGGAATGCTGTTTTAGGATGACCAAAGAATAAAGAGAAAGTTGGCTAATACCTTTCTTCATATCTGGATTCAGCACACATTTAATTATGACCTCTGACGATGAGTTGGATGCAGAAGCTGTAAAAGTGCATCCGACCTGGTATGTATCAGCAAGCTATCAAGTTGACTCAGCACCACAAAGACCTCTGCTGTGGGAGCCACCATCTTGCAGAAGTAGTGGCCAAAATCAGGACGTTAAGTAACTCTTCAAAGTTTAGTCAGTGAATAAACTAGCAACCCTGGGAGTTGGATCCAGGTTTCTAATTCAAAACCATGTTCTCTTTGCAAAATGGTAAGCCACCCAGTTACAGTGATGTAATCATGTAGAATCTGGAGGCATAGATAAACTTCATCCTCTGGGAATGTGTATTTCAGAAAGGATCATGAGAAACCAGAGGACAGTGTTTTGCCTGGTACAAAACAGTGACTAGAGAGGTAGGAAAGGAGACAGAGGAATCCACAGCAACAACTTTCTGTGCCAAACCAAGAGCCATCTTTTATGGGTCTTTCATTATAACCCCTTCTAGGGTTGAATTTTGGAATTGGGAGTGGGGTTGGTGATGATGCAAGTCATTGGCTTTAAGGATGCTTAGCTAGGTTTAGCAGGCTAGGTGTAGAAAACATACAACAAACTTGATCATTTCATTCTTTATTTTGTTTTGAATAGGGACATTTTTGAGTGGCTTCCTCAAAAATATTGGGATACAATTTTACACAATAGGCCATTATTAAATCAACATCCACTGTTTCCCCTTCAGAACTAAAAGCATCATGAAATCTCAGCACTGAAAAGGATACTTTCCTCACTAAACATTTATGATCACATCTTCTGTTTCACACAGACCAATTACAGTTTTTCAAAATAAGAGGTTTAACTCACAATTGCCATCAGTTTGAGGTGATTTTATTCTTCTGTACTTTTGTGTGATTTCCTTTGGAGAATCTAAAAATATAGGTTAGATAAATGCTTTAAAGCATGGCTATGCTGTTTACTACTTGATAATGTCCCAATGTAGGTGTGACCTCTCTGTGCATCCATTCTGAGGTATATTTAAAGAGTCCTTACAAGTGAAATATATAGAATGATGCCTAACAGACAATGTCATTATAATATAAAATCTTATTGCTATTGGCCAACCCATTTTTTTGTAATACATTCTCCAGTTGTAAAAAAAAATCAGCAATTTCAAGACTTGTAAGATTTTCTAACATTTCAATTATTTAATTACTTATTTGCTTCAGAAGATTTGGAAAAGACAGGAAGAGGAGTAGCTTCTTTACGTCCTAGTGGACTCAGTGCTATCAGGAAGCACACCATTATTTCTTCTCCATGGTCAAGCATAAGAATTTTTGCTTCAGTATAAGGCTATGTTTTTATCTTTGCCTGCTAATTTTTAATCAGTGAGGGACATGCATCTCCCATGAAGTTGACTAGGAGTCATGTGTCTTCTCTTATTCAATCCTGCTCTGAAAGTCACTAGTCCCCGAGTTATTACAGAGGTGAGGGAAGAAGGACTCCTGGCTTTTCCCCAGTACCCATGCCAAGGTCAGATCCCCTGCAAACTCTATCAAAAACAGCCCACTGCAGAGGAGAATCTATATCCAGGTATCTGGGGTTCTCTAGTCAGTGTAAAGTCAGCAAATACAAAGGTTTTTCTGATGGGCATTGGGCTGGTCTTCATGGAATTCTGTTGTCAGGCTATATGATGAAAGATAGAGTGGCAGCTCCGCCATATGTAATGTATTAGTCTTTTCTCATCCTGAGAGGGGAAAGAAAGACCCTGCAAGCACATAACATACATCAACATAAATTATCATAAACACCAATGAACTTCTTTCTTCCTTCAATCTATATCTAGCTAAATATACTTTTTTTCTATCTGTATAAATTAAATAGGCGTATTTCTAGGTTTTAGCCTAACTAGATTTCCAGTTGAGCCCAACAAGGCATTACAAGGGACTCTGTACCTTTATTGACTGGTAGAGAGACAGTGAATAGAATCAGAGTGTGGACACTATAGATAACAATAGGCATTAATTTTCAGATTTTGAGAAAAAAACTATTATTTCTTACCTCTTTAGGTCATTGAACCATATTTTGTATTTTCTGTTTGGATTGATGTTCTGAAATTTGTCCACATGACAACCTATGTAAGACTTCTTGAAGTTCAACATAATACTGTTATTTGTTTGTTATTTGCACAATGTCTATATATTGAGAAAGATTGTAGTCATTTCCCTTACTAATTAATTAACTTAAAATATTTACTAAACATATACTTTGTCAGCAATATTGTTGAAAGCGAAGGCACAGAAGATAAATTTCCTTTATGTTTTAATTCCCTGCATCTAAACTGTCACATAATTTTTCTTTACAGTGTCTCAAACAACATTAGGATGGTAGACTATCAATTATTGCTTGTTTGTTGAATCTCTGTAAGAGAAAAATGCACCTTCTCTATATGATATCATGTTGTTAAAGTGAGATGAACTGATTGGCAATGGTTTTAATTTGAGAAGTTACTTCAGTAAACTGACTTACTCAAGATTCTATGATACTAATCTTTTTCTCGAACCCCACAAAATAACCCAGGAAACCTTTCTGTTTTTTCCAACAAACTCTCTTGGTATTATAAATACCCTATTCAGTGAGTGAGTCATTCACAGGAGGCCCACAGTTTCCTTATATAGATGGGCAGAAGGTAGTTCTTAAAGATGTTACCTGGCACAATCACAGATGAGTTTCCTATATCTTCTCAGTTGTCATTAAAGTAATGACAAAGCACCCCATGAGAAGATATTTGCTTTTGTCAATGAATAAACACACCTGTGTCAATTTCCAGCTTCCATTTTTCAAAATGCCTAAGTTTAATTCATTCTACAGCTAGTATTACTAATGCTCAATATATTTAGATATTTTTTCTTGTGCTTCCCAAAAATGTATAGTTTCTTGGTACATCCCTGGAATGTTGGTTATGGACCTTTATTTCTGGGGGCTGTTGGTAGTTGTGGATAGCCTTCTTTATAGCTGATAAGAGTTCTTTTTCTTTTCCAAGTGGACAGAAGCTAATTTCAGTGACCTATTTTCTTTCAGTCTCATTGACAAAGAACTTCTCATTGTCATTATAAATACTAAATTTGAATCTTATGAGCAATCAATAAAACTCTCATCCTGATCTGCTACTTTCTATATGCAATTTGTCCAAACATAAATAAATAAATTCACAAACCTAAATGTTAAAGCCAATAATGCAATCATCCTTATAAAATCAATTTCATGTTTATTTATGAAGTTTCTGTCTCAATAATAATTATAAATGACATATCTCGCAAGCTTATAAATCATACCTTTATTTTAGCAAGCAGTAGTATATTGAAAAATATTTTGGTATATGACTATGCTCATTCTATGTTCTGGGGCCCCGTTTTCTTCTGTGCAGGGACCCGTGCTTTCTTTTATGCTCACTTGGAAGAATTTAATTCTTTCATAATGAGAATTTCCAGAAACTAATATAATGGACCTCTGGTCATTGCTTTGGCTCAATGGAATAGTTCTGAGTGCTGAGTTTGTTCAAGCTTTAGAATAAAGAATCTCTACTGGTAGTACTTAAGAATAACTGCCTGATGGTGTTTAGATTTCTTTAGAAAAACATCATGGTTAGACTGTATATTCCTCCCAACACTCCCTCCAGAGGCAGACCTGTGTCTCTTCACATGGTGGTCTTGGGATCCAAGAGGCAGAGAAGGAAGAAGAGAAAGAGAGAGAGAGAGATTGAAGAGGCCTATAACTCCACTTCTATTGGGTGGAGAGTCTAGGGTTTGTGGGAATTTGCTCTTTATTGGTGAGTTTAAATGATAAAAATGGGAATTTTAAGCCAGGTAAGATAGACAAAAGAAGAAAAAAGTAAAAAGACAACTGGATCCCTCACTAAACTGTTATCTAAGTCAACCAAAATCTGTAAAACAAAGAAGCTTCCTTAGGGGAGGCAGCCTAGGTTTCATCTGGTCTTGTGGCCCCACTCTTGGAGTTCATGGTCTTTGAAGTGGATATCCCAACATGGAAAGTCAACTGTGGGCACCTTAGCAGAACAGCAAGACCTCTGGACACCTAACTCAGAAGCTGTTCCATGTTACTTCTGTCATGGTCTGTTTCTACAATAAGCCACGCACAAGCCCAGATTTAAAAGAAGGTAAAAAAATACTAACCCTGGATGGGGGAAAAGGGTAGTCACGCTATGTATTTGGCTGTGGGGTGCGAGGGTGTTTGCAGACATTTTGGGTTTAGTCAGAACAGCAGAGCCACTAAGAATGCTATTGACATGGAATCTGTGATGTGAGTTAGATTGTGTACAAATGAGTAAGAGCTGGGATGCTGATGATCTGAAACAGAGAGCTAAAGTATCAGAGGACACCCTCACCAACATCCCAAAGCAACTTAGAGCTACAGGAGAATCTGAGAGTTCACAAAATCCCACTGTTATAAGTGAGATGCTTGGATTCTTGAGCACAGTAAAGTTCATGGAAGGGAAAGACAAAGAGAGATGACAGGGGCTCCCTGTGGTCAGTAAAGCTGCAAACTGTTGTAGGCTGGGGTGGGGTCTTTTATCTTCTGTGAGGTGGAATCTTCCAGGGCTGTATCATATAGTAGTTGTTTTTCTTAACTTTCTGGTTTTGGGGGGATGAACATGCATTTCAAAATAGCTGTTTATTTTCTCTACTCTCTGCTTAGTTGCTAAAATTTTCTTTACATTCTTAAGATTAGGGGTTGACTAGCATTTCTGTCTTTCTGTTTTCTCTCGAGTTTGATTTTCCTTTGTTTCCTCACACTTTAGCTGTCCCTCATCACTCCCACTGAAGAGGAACCACAAAGGGAGCTCACAGGAGCATCTGTGGGAAATGTAGCTTCCACCAAATGTCTGGTGGTAGACTTGGGGCTGTCCTTGAGTTGGTAGGGTCAGCTCCAGGAGAAGAGCTGCAGTGAGAGCAGAGGAGATGGAGAAACTGGGTCCACCAAACACCTTTGTGTCACCATCAGTGAGAACTGATAGGACAAGGCCTGCCCCCCAAAGGCATGGTTGATGCCATCTTGTGTGTTGCATTTGGGCTGATTCTTCATTGGCCTTTGTCTCAGTCTTTCCTGGCTGAGGTAGGTCCTAGGCACTTTTCTCAGTCTCTTCTGATAAGGATCTTCCTTGTTTTTACTAACATCTTAATGAATGTCTACCAGACTCTTTGTCTCCAGCTCCAGCTCCTGAATCGAAGCATTGATGTCCTGAATCTGAAAGCCCATCTTGTCTCCAGTATGCAACTACCCCTACTCTCCTATAAAAATAGCCTATAGCCCTTTCCCCAGGGTGGTGAGCTCCTGTAGGGATCCAGTCCTCTCTGAAGTTCCAAATAAACTCTTTTGGATATTCAAAGCATTTTTTTTCTGGGTCACTCCTTCTGTACTTCCTAACTGAACCCCCAAAGTGATCATATTAGAAGGGATTATTACAAGGATATTAATTTATCAGGACTCATGTTCTTGCAAGAAGAAGAAAATGGGTACACAGAGAGACATCAGAAGGCATGCACATGAGTACATACACATACACACATATGCACACAACCCTGTGAGGACACAAAGAGGAAGATAGTGTCTACAAGCCAAGGGGAGAATCCTCAGAGGAGACCAAAACTGCCTTCACCTTGAACTCAGACTTCCAGCTTCCAGGACAGAGAAAAGACTTTTCTGTTTTAACCTGTCATATACTTTGTTGTGGCAGCTCCAGCACACTGACGCACAGTGTTATGTTTTCATTTTGTACTGTCTCTGCCAACTGTAGAGCCAGTTCCAAGTTTTTACTGAATGTCAACCTTGCTTTGGGAATATTCTAACCCCCCAACTACACAGGGAAAGATGTTCTGGGAAATGTAGCTCCTGGGCTTTCTGAGTTGACAACAGCATGGGAGAGCATGCCAAGTCCTAGAAAGGACAATGATACAGGCTCTTCTTCACCAGAACTTGCTGTTTGTTGAGTGTGGGTTGCACCCCAGTGCTTCCCTGTACACAAGCAGACACGTGTGCCTTGGTCCTGCTGAAACAAATGTCCGTTTTCCTGTCCTTGTTCAAGGTGTGAGCAGACAACCCAAATATTGTCATCCTTTTAGAGAAATATTTATTCAGGGAACTTGATCTACAAAATAATATAAGCCCCCTTAGGGCTGACTCACCGATGTCATAAATGTTTCCATTGAAACTGCTTGTTTGTGTGTCCAGTTGGTCTTTACTAAAGAAAGTCTTTCCCATTCATTCTCTTTTTTCCAAAGAAGACAGAAATTCTGGCAACGATAGAGATAAGATGAAGTTGAAACAAATTGAATATGTGAGGAACCCATCATAAGTAATCTTTAAGCTACCTACTTAATAACAAAGCAACCAAAGAAAATGAATTTTGTTTAAAGTGGAAGAAAATTCTCTTGCTAATAAACCAGGAAGCTCCCGAACTTATATAGGATTTGACACATGGGCTCCATGACCAGGGTGTCTGCCGCAGCCAAGGCATGTCAGCTATAAGCGCATTTTCATTCTCTCTTTTATTTTATTGTTAACCTTTGCTTCAGCATTCTCACAAGATTGTCCATTCCGTAGCTGTGTTTTAACCATCTTTTAATTTCATTTGTTGCTGGAAGCGAAATATCGGAAATTAGATATTTTTAGTACTTCATTTATTGTTGATTTATGTATCCCTCTTGCATAGAGATGCAGCATCTCTACAGTTCGGTTTCCTGGTTCTGGATGCACAGACCTATGCGTATGGCATACTTGCTGGTAACTTGCTGGCCTGGAACCGAATACACCAGCCACACGTGGTGCCTGGTGGAGTTGGCATCCTGCTCTTTATTAAGTGGAGGAAATGTAAGAGAAGAAGCTCTGACTTCTTGGCTGAAATGTTTCTAAATATTTCGGAAAAAAATAGGCAGTTCAAATAGACCTTAGGTCTCAAAGTCCTGTGGTGCTGACATTGCTTTGATATTTGAGACTCTGAAGACGCTTACCACACACTAACACCTGCTTCTGAATTGTGCAATTTCCAGAAAAAAAATGAACTATATTTCTTAAAATACTTGAAGAATGTCAGAACATTCTAAAAATTCATTATTTAAAACTCTGGTTTTAAAATGTAATTTCCATACATCTTTCCCTTATACCTCAGACAATACCAAGCAGATAAATGGTTCTTAGAATGTCTGTTTCTAATAGTGAGTACTGAACGGAAGGGAAGTTCTAGTACTTGGTTTCCCAGACAATTCTTTAGGCCTTACTTACAGGGTACAGGAGCATTTAGAAGAAATTGGATCCTAACACCTAAATAAATGCATAATAATTCTTTCAATATTAATATTCACAGCAGTTATTATAAAACAATCTTGGCTTATGTTAAAATTTCCCAATTTTCTCTATTTAATAATTAAATGTCATACTTGTATACACTTAAAAAAGAGAAGCCTAAGGACCATTTATAGTTACGTCAGGTTATTAATATTGTTGCAACCACATGAAATGTTTTCACTTTTCCTCATTAATTGGATAATTACCTTAGTAAATCTTTCCATATTGGAAATTAGTTGCAAACAGTGCAGAGGGAGTTGTAGCGCCTTAGAGGGCTGCACAAGGTGGTAAAGGGTCTTGTCCCTCAACCTGGACATGTTATCCTCTAATCCTGCTCACGTCCTAGTGTTCTTACGCAGTGGGCACTCCTATGGTATTAATGAAAGGAAGAATGACTATGACTGGGATTCAGCTATCCTACTCTTTTTTTTTTTTTTAAGAGGAAGGCAGGGTAGGCAGGAAGGAAGAGAGAAAGGAAGAAGCATTTTTATTTGTTTATTCTGTTTTGGTTGTTCCAGCTGTGTTTCACAAACCAGGGAATTTGAGTTTTACATGGTCTACTCTCTAGCCACTGACTTAACACCTGAGCCACCAGGCACATATCAATTATTCTCCTCTTATTAGGGGGAAACTTTGAGTCTCTTGCTTGTCTCTAGGGCTCTTCATTGCAAAGTCCTTGGTATTTGCACTCCCTCTTTTAATGTGACAAAAGTGCTTTCAGAGTAACATTCACCATCTCTCTGTCATGGAAGCAGAAATGCAAAAGTCTCTGAAAAAACATCTCTCTCTCCTTTTAAAATAATAGTTTTGAAATGTTATTGAAGAAACACTGAATCATAACATTATATAGGTTCAAGATGTGCATCATCATACATCAACAACTGTATATAATACATCAAGTTCGCCATCAACAATCCAATTCTTTCACCATATAGCTGATACCTTTTACCCAACATGTCCATCCCTCCTCCTTCCCCTCTGGTAGGGAATAATTTGATTCTGTAGATCAAAAGTCTATTTTTGTTTCATTTTGTTCTTTCATTTGATTTACTTGTCTATAGACCACATATAAGTGAAATCCTATGGTGTTTGTATTACTTCATCTGACTTCTCTCACTGCATGTAATTTCCTCTAGGTCCTTCCATGTCATTGCAAATGTCAGGATTTTATATATCACATGTTATTTATCTATTCATCTGCTGAATGGGTACTTAGATTGTTTCCAGTTCTTGTCCGTTGTGAATAATGATGTAGCGAACATGGAGTAGGGTGGGTGTGGGGGCATATATGTCTTTAAACTAGTGTTTTTACAGTAAATACCCAGAAGTGGGAAACATGATAATATTTATTTTCCACTCTCAGTTTGTTGAGGAATCTTCATAATGTTGTCCATAATGGTTGTACCAGTGTACACTCCCACCAACAGTGTATGTGTTCCCTTGTCTCTGAATCCTCGGCAACACTTGTTGTTTCTAGTTTTTTGATATTAGCTATTTTTTCAGGTGTGATGGTATATCATATTGTTCTGCTGATTTACGTTTCTCTGATAATAAAAGATGTGAAATATCTTTTCATGTTTCTATTGGCCATCCATATGCCTTCTTTGGAGAAATGACAATTCAGAACTTATACCCTTTTTTTTTTATTGAATTGTTTGTTTTTCTGTTGTTGAGTTCTTCGAGTTCTTTATGTATTTTGAATATTAACCCCTTGTCAGATGTATGATGTACAAATATCTTTTCCCATTCCATTAGATTTTTTCATTTTGAGTACAATTTCTTTTACTCTGCAGAAACTTTTAAGTGTGATGTATTTCTACTTGTTTATTTTCATGTTTCTTTCTCTTTCCACTGGAGTTGAAGTCCCAAAGACATATCTTAGACCAATATCAAGGAGAGTTTTGTCTATATTTTCTTCTATGTATTTAGTTATTCCAGGTCTTATATCAAAATCTTGAAGCTATTGTGAATGAATGTTGATGTATGGTGTTATGTAGTAATTTAGTTTCAGCATTTTCCATGTGGCTATCAAGTTTTCCCAACACTGTGTCATGAAGAGAAATCCTTGTCCCATTGTATGCATTTGGCTCCTTTATAATAAATTAGGTGTCCAGACGTTTTGGGTTTATTATCAGGCTTTCGATTCTGTTATAGTGATATATTTGTTTGTTTTAGTTTAATACTATACTGATTTGATTACTACTGTTTTGTAGTATAATTTGAAGTAAGGTAATGTGACACCTTTATTTTTTGTTCTTTTTTATTCAGGATTGTTTTCCCTATTTAGAGATTTTGTAGTTACAAATAAATTCCATGATTTTTTTTCAATTTCTGGAAAGAATGCCATTGGGGTTTTTCTGAGTATTGCAATCAACCTGTATATTGCTTTAGGTAATGCGACTATTTTAATAAAGTTAATTCTTTCTGTTCATGAGTTGGAATACTTTCCATTTCTTCATGTCTTTTCTATTTCTTCTATCAATGTCTTATAGTTTTCAACATATAGTTCATTTACTTCTTTGAGTAAATTTATCCTAAGCTATTTCATTCTTTCTGAAGCAATTGTAAATGAGATTATTTTCCTGAGTTCTCCCTCTGCTAATTCATTATTTGCACATAGAAATGTAACATATATTTATACATTAATTTTGTAGCTTGTCATTTACTGTATTTATCATTGCTAGCATACTTTTTTCTCTCTATAATCACATCCTCTGCAAAAAGTGATAGTTTCTTTTCTTTCTTTCCGATTTGAACTTTTTTTTATATTCTTTTCTTATCTAATTGCATTGGTCAGGACTTCCAATACTGTATTAAAAAGCAGTGGTGAGAGTGGACATCCATGCCTTGTTCCTGATCTCAGAAGAAAAGCTTTTGCTTTTTTTCCCCATTGAATATAATATTGGCAGACTTGGCCTTGGTTATGTTGCTGCATATTTTGTCTATACCCATTTTGAAGTTTTTTTTGATATAACGTAGAGTTCACATGTAGTGTAGTGACACTCTGACTTGTTTGTTTATTGAACCAAAGTTTTCAAAGGAAGTCTAACCTTTAAAGGAGAATAGATGCTCCTCCATGGTGGCAAGTTTGAAAACTGTAGCTCTACTGAGTGCATGCATTCTAAGAGAAAAAACAAAGTAAATAAACCTATTATAAAACATTGTGATATTTTTTAAAGCAATGAAATAGATTAGCTTTTATTTTATTTTTAAGAAACATGTGATTCAAGATACTACCAACAAAGGGAAAATTAGTCTTTTAAAAACATACTTGGGGTATGTCCTGGTCACTAGGCACTAAGCTAGCAATTGAGATGTAGACTATGAAAAGTCCAATGACCTGAATTCTTGACCTCGGGTCAGTGGGATCAACCAAAATAAAAAAAACATATAAAAATACTTCCTCCTCCTCTTCCTTCGCTTGTTCCGTTTGTTTACTCCTTCCTTCCTTCTTTAAAAATGTTTCTTCCTCTTCTAAATCTCTTCCTCTCTTAAAAAAAAGTACATAGTCCTTGAGGCCATTTTAAGTAGAAGATATTTCCTTGCTCTAGGAATAAAGGTGAGAGACAGCTAGTTTTGTCTTGTCACTGCTAATTGTTTCTGCTCAAATTTTTATTTCATGTTATAAAATTTGAACTCTTACTTTTTTTTTGCCAACTCAAATCCTGTAAGTACTTCAGAGTTCACCAAAAAACCATATTATCAGAAGATGGTCCCTAAATATCCCCTACAGTGTCCTTTTATCCTCTCCAAATATTTTGAAATTTCCAGTGAGATAGTGGGGGTATATGGCAAGTCTTTGCTCCCCAGGTACAGGGATAGGAGCAGAGACTGCCATTTTTCTGCTCAGTGCCTAAAAAAGTATTAGCTGACTTACAAGTGGTGAATTAGATAGTATCCAACATGTCCAAGGGACAAATTGTCCTGAAGTTGCAGGGAATCATGAATTCCTGCTTGCTTGTCTGTTTCCATGTGGCAGGGCTAGCAGAATGGAGACACCATCATGGCTGCATCCTTGCTGGGGGAAGCTGGGAATTTAAAAGGGAGTAATAACCTACCTTGGAGACAATTTCTGACAGTGGCAGTATAAGCAAATGGCACTTGTATATTTTAATCCTGTACAATTAACACCAACATGGGGAAAATATGATTTTCAGGACTACAGTGTAATCACAACATATCCCAGGAAATCATGTAGGATTTGACAGCAGGTGTGATATTAACTGATGTTATTTTCATAAATGCTATAATTAACCCTGATTTCCAGGAAGAGATCTTTAAGTTTCTATAGAATTCTCTGTAGCCATTCAATTCTCTGTAGCCATCCTTCCTCACGAATTTATTTCTGAAATGGTGGGCAGGCCCCCCAGGGTTTCTCCATGAGCTTTTATCCTGCTCCTACTTCTGAGCAAAGGGGCAAATATCAGAACCATGTTTGCTTTTTGACAGTGAGACCTTTTTGCTTCCTGTGTTTTAAAGATGTATTTTGCAGGTTTTTGTTCATGTTTAATTTTGCTTCTAGTAAAAACATTCTCTATATTTAGCTTTGCTGTATTTGCCACTCAAGAATGCAGAATTTATTATTATGTGCTTAAAGCAATCATTTAACACTGACATTTTAAGTATGACAATAATCCAAGTAATTGTCACCCATTCAGTTAACTCAAAATATCTTTACTTCCTGCGACAACTGATTATAATGCAGTGTTACTATCTTTTAATTGTAGGCATATTTGTTTTGTGTTTGTTTGGGTTTAGGCTGTCTTCAAGGACACCCCTGTTCTCAAAATTGGCAATCTGCCCTTATTCTCTCTCAGCTGTTTTCTGAAAATAATGAAAACACTAGAACCAGAGCTACAGTCTGGAAAGAAATAAGAATTTTTATTTTTCAGTCTTTGCTCATAACTTCAGGATGCTGGTTTATGAGCTATTTTAAAAAACAATCTGATTAATTGCTATAGAAATGGTAATTAATTTCTAAACATACACTAAATTTCTAGAAGATGACTTCAGAGAGCTTGCGGACTATCATTTGTGATTCTTCAGCCCTGGAGAAAGGCAGTGTTGCTCCTTTGGCTTCATTAAGTCTTAAGTTCAAACCCAGTATGACTTTTACCTCACAGGGATCACTACATGGCCCCTCATTCTGAAAATTCCCTAAATTCAGGAACTTATTATTTCCTAATTTACTATCGAATGTTTCAAATTGGAGCTAATTTAGGGGGCAGCATTTTATTTGCCTTATACCATATCTTTATTTTCATTGATTATCCTGTACTTCCAAGTTACCTATTTCATTTTACCAAGTTGAACCTAATAATTAACGTCCACCCTGTAAGGAATAGTACAAGAAATGTGACATATATCATAATAATATATTTTACCATGCATCTGAACTTATTGTATGCTCATGTTTGTGATTTCCTCCAGGCAGATGCAGTGCTAAATTTTAGATGATTTCTGACACACACACTCACACGCTCACAGGCTCACACATACATGTAGACACAAATATACATGCCCACACATACATTTGATCACACACATATATAAACATGCAATCACACACGTAGGGGCACAACCATATGCGGATACCCCAATGCACACACAAATGCACATGAACACACAAGCACGCATATACTCAGAGTAGCACCGTAGGGAAAATTTTTTTGTTGGGACAACCTCTGTAAATAACAGCTCCTCTCCTGATACATACACTGTGGGTATTTAATAATCACATTGTCACCTACAATATTATGAATACACAGTAGCACCAGCCATAACACCAACATCTAAATCAACTCATGATTTAATTATTCTTTTACCATGTCATTCAACTGAAGGATTGTATTGAATATCAAAAGCAAAATTAACGAAAATGTAGATTCTTTGGTATTCTGACTGATAGTGACTTGTGTGACAGCATTAAGGCAAATGTAATGATGTATTTTGCGTTATTATTGTGCTATTTTTCAACTCGCTTCAAGTGCATTTAATGCCAATCCCTACTCTAGGTTTTTCAGGATTTTAGAAATGAAATCTACTAGATAGTATCAGGAAATAATGCTTTAAAATCGCAAATAAAGGAAAAGTCAAACACCAGTGGCTATACTCGAGTGTCAGTTACAAACGAGAAGGCTAATGTGTCTCATATTCTCTGCATATCTCTCTTTCTACCTCTCATGATTTCAAGGACTCTAAATATTAAGGTCATGTTGAATCAGAAGGAGGGACAGTGAGGAGTCAGTGTCTCCTATGTTTTCTCTCATTCCTGGTTGAGTGTTCATGTCCCCTTTCATAGTCTTCCCTGTATCTCACTGTTCAGAGAACCCTGGTTGCAAAGAGGAGTAAGAGAAGGGAACTTTCAGTTTTCTGCCCCTGTGGTTGGACATGGCTAAGCATTGTATCTGCCAAGTATTTTGCCAATTGTGGTCATATTTTTGTTTCAGGATGATATCCTGGAAGTTTTACACCAGATGTGAATTTCTGGTAATGTTTTTACAATCTACCTTTTTTTTTTTTTTTTTTTGGTTGTTTTGTTTCACACATGTAGGCAAATCATTTAAAAAATAACATTTGAATGCAACTTTGAAGATGACAAAGTATTCATAGAAATGTGACCATTATTTGAATGTTTTATAGATTATTTTTTTAACTTAAAATAGTAAAAACATCCTGAAATAAACAAGTCAACAACAAGGAGGTCTGCTTCTCATTATGTCTTTTTCCTGTCTTGATCATCATTCTAGTTCATCTGGTTCAGTTCGACCTGGTCCATGTTTGTTTCTTTTTTCTTTTTTGGGGGAAATGTAGTTTAAAGGTTAGATGAATTTGCCCAGGGGAGAGTTTTGTCAAAGTAGACATCGTATGAAGAAGACCATTTTCCAGATACATCCTGTTGTATTTGACCATTTGTAGATGTTTGAATATGTGCGTGCACACACACACACACACACACACACACACACACATATTGATACAGAGACTCAAAAATTACCGAGAAAGAATTTAATTAGCTCTTTATTTCTAGATTTCCTCAGAGCTATCAACACAAATTACTTTTTATAATAGGTGGCTAAATAAAACAACTCAGGATTAAATTGGAAAGAAAAAGAGTTAATATATAATATTATGTATTTTGTTGCACTAAATTATGAGAATATATAGACCTCTATTTTTAGGCTTTATTTAGAAGTTTTAAAAGAAGATATGGATTAATGATTACTAAAACTTCTCTTGATATAATTGAAAGGATTTAAATTATTTTTTCTTTTGCAAGTTTGCTTCTCTGTAAGCAAGCAGAAAAAAATAAAATTCAGATTATTTCCATTATTCTTTTATACAAAATGCTATTATTAATGATACTGACAATACACATAAATAATTCTATTAGTTAATATTAATTGGGAGCTTATTCTGAGATAAATATTGCACTATCTCTTTGTATATCTCTATGAACTTTTGGATTAGGTATTATTTTATAAATATAAATATCTTGCTGGTATTTTCTTATTTTAGAGAGGTGAAGTGCTTTATTCAGTTTCACGTTGGTTCTTTGTAATGAAGTTAATACTCAAATCCAATTCCATGTGATTGAAAAGCTCATACTTTAAGTTAGTCTGTACATTTTCTTTTGATATTAAACATATCAGCTCTATATGCATGCAATGTGTATTCTGCTAAATAAAGTTCACTCTTTATATATGATGTGCACTTGTCAGTTCCATTCGACTGAGTCTAGTTTTGAAATCTAGTAAGTGCTCTCCTTTGATCCACAAAATGACAGTGCGGACACTTTTAGACTTCGTATCAACATTTAGTCATTATTCTCTGCTAGTTAGGCTTGATGTTTACTTTAACTTGATTTACACACCTGAATTAGACTAAAATGTTTGGGTGAGATAATATGAGACTCAGTGTGTTTGCCAGGTGCGCATGCTTTGCAAGGAAAAGCAAAATCAAACTCCATCCCTCGATAAACTCAGAGTGCTACAGTCTCATATGATAGCAGTTTATCAACCTCGTGTTTAAACTCAGTCTACTTTCTCTCCTATTTTCAACATAGCTAGTGTTATTGATAACTTGGGTTCCATTTCCATTTCTGGATTTCATACTGCCTAAATACCCATTTATAAGTAGACTTCGTCCAAATTGTGGTTTTGGAGAGGCAAAGAAGATAATCCAAAGGTGTGTCTTTTTCTTTTCCATTTAAATGTCAGAGCCACCTGTGGATACCATTAAAAGAGACACAATGTGATTCCTTCCATTAGGATCTGTTTTTCTATTGCCTGCAATAGTGGAATCAAAATGAGAAGAAGTTAGTTTGATGATTGGAAATGCCTTTCTTTGTCTTAGTGAGTTCCCAGCTTTAGGAGATGCATTTTAGACCCAGAGATGTGATAAATCACAAAACATCACAGAAGAGCAGTAAACAGAAGAGGGAGGATTCAAGCTGGTCTCTCAGTCCTCTTACCTCATCCAGGGTCACAGGTCTCCTGGAAGTCCTGGAGATCTGATGATATCTATGCGGAAGCTGTAAAGTTTGTTTTTCCTAATACTGCTCTGTGTATGCATTACCACACAGCTCATAAATGCCATTGTTTTCAAAGCTAACTGCTCTTCCATTATTGTTCTAATTATTAGTAGACTTATGCATAAGGTAGCTATTTTCATTTACAAAGTGCCTTCTAAACATTTTAACACATTAGACCAAGCATATACCAGCAAGGTAAGCAGTTCTTCTTTCTAACAGATTAAATGCCACGGTCAGTTAGTCTAGTTCTAAAACCCTAAGAAACTGGTCACCACAATGTGACAGAATTCTGATCTCTGCTTCCTTCTCCAGTGTGGTTCTTTTGGGGGCACAGGAATCTTATCTCCCATGCATATTAAGTATCACAAAAATCTGGCCTTATATTTATGCATTTGTAACTCTGAATTTATCTTGGAAAAATAGATGTCTTTGAATATCAAAGCCAGTACTGATTACCATAGAGAGCAAAGTATTATTTTTAAGTGGCAATAATTAAAACACACGTATAATTGAATAAGATATGTTTTCAAAAACAGGCAAATGGACTTTGGTCATTGTTGCTCCAAAGTTTTTCAAGTTTGCTTTCATTTTATTTTCTGCTCTATACCTGCTCTCCTCTAAGGTCTCCCACACCCTTTCAGAGACTATCATTGGAAATTACAGCCTAAAGAGTTTGGGAGTCTCTTCGGACCCCTCCAAAGTACTTCAATCCCTGTTTTCTCATTAGAACATTCATGCTTCTGTGCCTCAGTGGAAATGATCAATTATTTCAAAGTCAGTAGTGGTAACATTACCCCTAAGATTTAGCAATTTTCAAAAATCTTTTAACTTAATTAGAGGCATTTGTTGTAAATTGAATTAAACTTGTTAAAAGTACAATGTGTTATATTAAAAGTATAGTGGTTAAATTGGTCAAAGAGATATTTTAGAAGGGGAAATATCTAGTTTGAAAATGCTAATATCAAGATAAACTTGCGAAGTTTGCCTATTCATAAAGTTTTCTAAAAGCTGAAAGCATAATCATTTTATTTAGAACATTTCAGTAAATATGTAAGTATAGACACTTACCTAAAGCTATATATGCCAAGACCTGAAACAATGACAAAGCAATAACAGATTTGAGTATTTTAATAATTTTGGTAAGATGTGAAATTGATGCCACTTATTATTTATTTTTATTAATCAAATAATTGGTACCTATTATAGTATTGCAAGTATTCATTTTTTATTAATGCTCTTGCTTTCCTAATAAGTGCTTCCTTATCCTGACATATTTTACATCAATTTCTTTTAAATATGAAACCACAATGAGCTTGTCCAAGGAGTCCGGATCAGTCAAATCACTTAATGATATACTGCTGTGAATATATGAGGCTTTTTTTCAGCATTTAGAAAATCCTCATGCTAGTTTTATAATCTTTGATGACCAAGCAAATAAGTAGGCATGGGCTGTATGATCTCGGAAGGGTAAATTAGAGGTGTGTAAAGTCCAATGAACTGAAAAAATTCATGGCCTTTACTTAAACCATTGAGAATATCACTTACTTAATAAATCATTCATTTAACAAATACCTGTTGTAAGCACCCTCAATGCACAGATAAGGTGCTGGGACCCACGTTGAATAAGACCTGTCCCTCCTTCACCAAGTGATCAGCCTTCTTAATGTTAATGTCAGTTTGCCTTTTAATTGAGTTTCCTGTGATTCCAGGAACATGTGAGTGAGCTGTGAACTTCCCACCAGGCAATCTCGACAGTCCCGAGAACAGTAGGGATTCAGAAATATGCAGGTTATGATATCAGATTAAAATTAGGTCCAAATATGAATTCTGACCATGGTCCTATCTCTTAATAGCTGTCTGACTGATCTAAGGCAAGTGATTTGAATTTCCTTAGTTCTAGTTTTCTCATGTATTTTTGAAGACATGTCTTCAAAAATGACCCTATAAATTAAATATAATATAGGTGCATTATATTACATAGTGTGTTGAGTACATACTATAAGCTATTATTGTATCAGTCATGATCTCTTATGCTGCAAATTATTACCTACTTTAAAAACGCTTCTTCAAAACTACTTTTTAGGCAAGTAAATAAAGAAGGAAGATTTTATTCAGATTAGATGAGTTTGCAATTATAATCCAGCATTTTGGAATGAATCTCTCCAGTAGATGCTTGCGTTTATGTTGCTTAATATCATTGTAGTCAATTCCATTCAAAGAGAAAATTTATATTAAACCTAGTGACCAACACTGGTATATTTTTTTAGATTTCACATCATTTGCACATACTGTATGCTGATGATCTCCATCATTCTGATGATGTGTTTTTACCATGTTGATGACTTCACTTTAACATTTCTAGTTTGAACACCGTTCATATGATTATTGGACTGATCTCTTGGGTATGCCATAGTATTTTCCATATGAAAATCAACATGATCAAATTGTTTGCATGTTTTCTCCTCCACCAAATCATTTTTTATGATATGTTCTCCGCTCATTCACCTTTGGGTGAGCCGCCTGAGTCAGAAACTTGAGAACCATTTATAATTCTCTTCCAACAGTCTCTAAATACTGTTAATTTTAGTTGAATGTCTCTCAAATCCACCAAATTTTTCTCTGCTCCTCCATCATGGGTTGATGTTTGGATTCGGAGGTGTTTGAGGCTGAACTGTGCCCTCTCAAAAATATGTGGAAGTTCTAATGCCTAGTACCTCAGAATGTGACCTTATTTGGAAAGAGGATCATTGCAGATATAAATTAAGAGGAGGTGGTACTGGAATAGAGTGGGCCTTTAGTCCATTATAGTTGGTATCATTCCATGTGAAGAAAAACAGGTGCACAGAGGGAGGATGACCTTGTGGAGATAGAGGCAGTGGGTGGATATCCACAGCTAAGGAACACCTAGGACTGCCAGAAGCTGCAAGAGACAGGAATAATCTCCTCTTATTAACTGCCCCCACAGTACCTTCAGAGTTCAGAGGAAGCATGGCCTTGTGAGCACATTGCTTTAGAAATTCCAGCCTCCATAACTCTGACAGAATATATTTCTACCACTTGAAACCACTTACTTTGTGGTTATGACCATCTTAGGGAGCGTGATAAGGTGACAAGAGAGTTCCTCATCCTTTACGACTCTTATGCAAAATTCAGGAAGCTAAGTGACTTTACCACCCTTCATGTTATTGTGACAGCAAACAGCACCACACCCACAGCTCTATTCTTTGTTGTCATCAGTCATCATCTAGGTCATAATCCCTTCTCTCCTTTAGTCAGAACCCTCTCAAACCTTTATAATCTTGCAACCAGAACAGTGTTTCTAAAATACAAACATGATGCACATTTCCATATCCCCCTCCCTAAAATACTTTATCAACCATTGGTGGTGTCAAGATAGTGTAAACCCCTTCCACAAGGACTCTCAACAAATGGAGTCTCTGTCACAGCCTTTGTCGCAGACCTCACCTACATGAACTTAGTTCAACTTACTTTTAGCTTTAGAAAAAGAATTCTGTTCTTCTGAGAAATGTGCATGTGGAACATTTTCCCATTTCTCCTCCCTGTCCTTTTCATCTGTCTAATTGCTCTTTATCTCATAGATCTCAGGAGAGGAGTGTTGTGTGACTCCTGTTAGGAGAGGTGTATGTCATATGTTTTCTCCTAGGGTTGTGTATACTACCGTAATCATCACCACTTAGGATTGTATGTAAGTTTCCCACTTGTCTGTCTCTACCAATAGAATGAAAATTCTGTGAGTGACAGTGTTTTCATCTATGAAAATCCAGAACCCATCTATATTAGTTTTCTATTATTGCTGTTGCAAATTATCATAATCTTCTGGCTTAAAGCAACACAGGTTATCCTTTTATAGTTCTCGTGGTCAAAACTCTAAAATAAGTCCTGTAGCAGGACTGCATTCTTTCAGCATTCCAGGGAAGAATTTGTCTCTTGATGTTTCTAGTTCTCAGAAGCTCTCTTCATTCCTTGGCTCATTGCCCCTTCCTGCATCTTAAAGGCTGTCAAGTTTGGACCAAGACTTTCCCACACTGCTATCTCCTTCTGTTGTCTCTCAGTCTCTCCTGCCTCCCTTTTCCACTTTATAAGAATCCTCATGATTGCCTTGGGTCTACTCAAATAATCCATGATAATTTCCCTATTTTAAACTCAATTGTTCAACAATCTTAATTCTGTGACCTTAATTCCTTTTGCCATGTAATTAAACTTAATCACAGGTTTTAGGGATTAGGGTGTGGACATATTTCGGGGGCCATTATTCTGTCTGACATACTACATTCATTTAATGACAATCTGTTGAATGAGTGATTTGTATTCAATGAAACAAGTTTTTACAAAGAAACATTTCTTCCCCTCAGATTTCATGTAGAGAGTCATTTTCAAATGATCTAGAGTTTTCGGATCTTGGGGATTTTTCACAATGAATCAGTAGTTGTTGATGAAAAGTTCTGGTGAGAGTCTGGAGATGTTAGGAAACCCTTTGTTATGAATTCTGTTAATGTGGTCAAATCACTTACTTCTTTGGGGCTTCAGCTCAATTTCTGCAAAAGTTTGTGGAAATGTGATGACATCTGTCCCAACATTGAATGGTGTGATTTGCACATGTTTTTTGGACGTTTTTGTTATAATGGCTTCCTGAAGTACTGAATATTGAATCTTAAGAAAAAGCCTCAAACTCACAAGAATGAATGAAATATGGTGAAAAAGTAAATGAAAATGACTCAAATAGAAGCTACATGATAATTTAAAAATTTAATAAAAAATGCTCCAGAGTATGGTTGGTTATACTGGAACAAGAGAATATGGATATTTTGGTGACAAGATGGACAGCTGATAAATGATAGGATAGGATTATAGACAAATTCTTAAGAATTGTTTACCATAGAAGAAAGCTTAAGGGTTCATTCCAGGTTTTTTTGTTGCAAAGCAACTTTTTGGGTATTACTACACTCGATGGCGCACAGAAAGCTTGTTTGATTTTTGGTCTCTATAAGAATCAGGCATGGAAGAGGGGATACATGGGTGTCACATGAGATGTGAAGTTCAAAGGAATATTTTTCATTTAATCACTGAATACTGGATGGCTTGACCATTCTTCTCACCCCAGACAGGTTACCCCTGAGCGATGCGAGCTGCCCGCATGCACCAAAGACTTGTAGCTATTGGCCTTAATGTGATTTTTGCAGTGATCTGTGTGCTCTGTGGCTTCCTTCAGAACCAATAAATCAACTCCTGCTCTGCATAACACACACCCCTAGTGGCAGAGGCCATTAATTATTCTATTGATGATAAGGCTCTTTATACTTAACCAAGAAAGATTACAAAGGAAGCAATAAAGTGGAAATGTGGATGAAGATATTGAAAAATGGTGTTGCATTCTATAACATGCCTTGCATGTATACAAGAATAAAAAGATGCTCCTTCAAGACAAATTTGAAACAGAGATACAAAATTTTCAATTGAATGAATATATTTCAAGAATGCTATATGAATATATAGCTTTGGATGTAATTCTATATGAGTAGATATTTAGTTTTCAGGTACAAAGTTAAAACGATAAATAAAAAAGACTCTCACTGATATATATCTTGTAATAAATTCTTCATAAACCTATGTCAACTAACTTGATTCTACTAATATACTTTTTCTATACTGGCTTTTCTTTGGCATCATCTAGCATAAGCGACTTTTTGTTATTAATTTCTAACTAGAAACATTTTTTTTAATACTAAATGATTTCAAGTTTTTTCTAATTCTTTGAATCCCAATGCTATAGTAACAATTGCTAAACAAACACATAAAAACAAATATTGAATTGACTAGATCGAAATACTGAGTTGAAATAGAAATAATACACAGTGTTATGTTGGTGTTTAATGTGTCCTAAATCCAAGTACCCCTAAACAAATGTATATATCTAAATGGGAGTGGGAGATATTTTATCAGTGAAACCACTGGTGAAAGTATGATTTTCTAGTGGGTTGTGTGTGTAAACATTTCTATTGTTTAGTCATTAGTCATTCCTGTAAATGACTGTGAAAACAGAGGAAATTTCCAAAGGTCAAAGAAGCCATTTTTATTTGGCATTTTTTTTTTTCTGCAAGCAACACAATGCCAAATTTGTTTTGATTTTCTCTTCTCTTTGAAAGACAAAACAGTGACAGAATAATTAACTGAAAAGGAACACAAGCATAGGACGTTTGCCTTTAGCAGTGTGGAAAGTTCCAAGTTTCTCATCATGGGATGGCAAATGTAGTAAGGAATTCTGGAATCACTCTACAATAGAGTCAGTCCTCTGGCATTACCACCATTTCTTAGCTGGAGCCTCTTGGACACCTGCTTTCTTTTGAACTGTACCTGGTTTGTGCCACTGAGAAGCCTGCTTAGTACAGGGCTTTAGATTAGATGATGCACCTTCGTGACAACATGCACGCAAGAATCACAGAAAGCAACCTTCAGTGTTGAATTTGGTGACTCGTTAGTGCTATGCATACCAATAGACTGTAGTCACGGATTGTATTCTAAGGAGGAAATTGGGTTTTCTTCTACTTTTCTACTTGTTGTTGTTTGTTGGGTTTTTTTCCTTGTTTTCCCCCAAAGACTCTTGTTTCTAGTATCTATATTCTTCTTATAGTACAATTGTTATAGTCTATAGTCTTCAAATCTAGACAACCTTTCATATGTAAAATCTTCTAAATCTGTTGATGAAGTCTGTTTCTGTAAGGTTCTCGCACTGCCTGGACCTGCTGTGATCAATCGCCAAGTCTCTGAACTTCTTACTAGGATGCCAGCTTCTCCTTTGGCAACATGCTTATAAACAGGACTGATTTATTTTTATTTCAGTAACTTCGATTTTATACATTAAAATAGACATATATATATGTATATATATACATATATAGACTCTCCATATGTGGAGTTTCCCCATTCCTCAGCTACATGTGAACACACCCTGCCCTCCACCAAATCACCAAGTGTTCTGCACCATTGTCCAGTGGGCTCCGCCACCATTTGCTGGCCCCCCTCACTGTCCCATACCCTATTGGTAACCTCAGTTGTATTGCAAGTGTCCAAGCATTGGTTTTATTTCATCTGTTCCTTTGTTTTGTCTATTCACATTCCACCTATGAGTGAAGTCATCTGATATCTATCTTTCTTATTTTGACTTATTTTGCTTAGCATAAGATCCTTTTAGATATATTCATGTTGATTCAACTGGCAAGATTTCATCTCTTCTAAGGGCTGTGTAATATTCTACTGAATATATGTACCACATATTTATCCATTCATCTGACGTTGGACTTTTACGTAGTTTCCAATTTTTAGCTGTTGTGAATAGGACTGCAATAAACATGGGGGTGCACAAATCTCTGTGAATTAGTGTTTTTGTATGTTTTGGATAAACACCCAGAAATGGGATGGTGGGATCATATGGGATTTCCATCTTCATCTGTTTGAGGCAGCTTCTTACTTTTCTTCATAGGGGTTGTACCAATTTGCTCTTCCACCAACAGTGTAAAATGGTTCCCTTTTCTCCACATCCTTCCCAACATGTGTTGTTTCTAGACTTTTGAATAAAAACTGACATCTCAGGTGTAAGGTGTCTTGTTTTGTCTTGATTTGCTTTGAGTATTTTTGATTCTAATGACCAAAGATTTCATCAGAGAAAATCATAAAATTTTTGACTGTGTTTTTGTTTTTGTTTTTGTTTTTTAAGGCAGGAAGGAAGAAAGAGGAGGAAGAAGCGCTTTTTAATTTTATTTTTATCTGATTGTTTATCTTGGTTGTCTCACTGTTCCCCGACCTTGGGGTGCAATCCTTGGTCCTGGGATTTATGTGTACTGTGCTCAACCAGAGGCGGTGACCTAATCAGTACTCCTCCAGGGAGCACCAATTTTTTTTTAAACAATGTAGTTTAAAATTTTTTATTGAAGTAACTTTTGATTTTAGACATTAAGATAAACTCATATGAGTAGTTTCTAAACCTATTTCTAAGATATATGTCAACATACCCTCCACTGAATCACACAGTGTCTTCACCGTTGTCCAGTGGGCTCCACCACCACTTAAAGAGAACTATTTCTGATTGAGGAATTTGTTAAGATACTTTAGAATATATTTCTAGAATAGAATTAGAGAAATCCATAATGTAGGAACTTGGGCTTATTATTCTAAAGATCAATTACTAGTTTAATAAAAACAACATTTTATTAAAACAACAGTAGTATATATCAATGATATCTATATTTGAATAAAATAAGAAATATCAATGTTTAAATCTTTTTTTTTAAAAAGTTGCTATACATCATTTAGGCAATTTCTTGGGCTTAAAGAAAAGACAGCCAATTTCAAAACTTCTCTGGAAAACGTTGGGAGAGGTGAAAGAGGGACAAGCAACAGGTTGAGTAATTACTGTTTGGTGGGGCCACCTAGGAGTACCAGTGTCCATAGTATTGTTTGCCTATTAACATAGTGATCATTCGACCCAGAGATGTGGCACCATTGTCGTCTCCCTTTTCCTGGGAGGAAACTAAGTTTTCCAGGTGAATTACACACATAAAGTCAGATTTCAGAGCCTGTACTTTTAATCACTGCGTGGTGGGACCGCTACAATATATTTTCTGCACGTATTCTTGGACTGGGTAGGGAATGATTTCTGTCCCTGAGGCAATTTTCAAATGGTTTCTTCTTCAAATGGGTCCTGCAAAAACCATGGGTTTAGAAGCTTCAAAAGCATCTCTTGCTCTCAGTACCAAACAGAGGTAGGCAGAGCTACATCGGAAACTTTGTATGTAATTCTTTTATGCTTCAGTTGAATAGGAAATGTCACTATTGTGTTAAGGAGTGAGAGTTCTTACGTTTTGAAATCATATTGACATATTTTAGTGTATTAATAACTCATTTCAGTTTTTAAAAGAAATAACTTCATAATTTCTGTGAATTTGAACTTATCCTAGACAGCTCATGTAAGTGGAATGATGTGTTGTTGTTTTTTTTAATTTTTTTTTTTATTTTTATTTTTATGGTGGGCTTATTTCTCTGAGTATAATGTCTTCAACTTCCTTCCATGTTGTAGACTGTCAGAGTGTCCTTCCTTTTTAAGGCTGAAGAGATTTTATTGGATGGACACTTTGGTTTCTTCCACTTTTTGACCACTGAATAATACGATTATGAACATGGGTGTTTAGATATCTGTTTGAAGTCTTGCTCTAATCATCCTATTCTTTTGGGTAAATACCCAGAAGTGAAATAACTGTGTCATATTTGGTTCTATTTTTAATTTTTTGAGGAACTTCATACTGTTTTCAATATTTCCATTTCCATCAATTTTGCATGAGGGATCCAATGTTTCTTCGCCCTCATCGACATTTGCTATTTTCTGGCTTTTCGTTTGTTTGGTAACAGCTCTCCTTGTGGGTGTGCGGAGACAACTCAATGTGGTTTTGATTTGCATCTCCATCTGTTACAGCAAAAGGGGACATGAATAGCTTGAGCCCCAGGTATTTAAGAGATAAATTTCATTCAATTATACTCACGCACTCTCTTGATCATCATTCTAATATTTCACTTTTGACGATGCTTTATGCCAGGTTATTCACCTCTTTTTATTTGTTCGTAGCTGTTCCTCGGTTGCTGACGGTCGTGGGCCTGCAGGATTCCTCAAGCATCTGCATTTCGCTCAAATGTCACTGTTTTTGGAACTTGAATTAGCTCAGTGGCAAAGCCAGGGCTTTCGGTACATGATCCTGCTGATGGCCACTCTCGGATACCTGCGGCTCTACCTGCTCTACCTGGGCCAGTGGCTTCTCCTCTGGGCCATGGGCACCCCAGTTACAAAGTGAGCACTTGCCCTGAGAGCTGAGAAAATGAGTTTTCACCTGATAAAGAACTGTCTCCCATTCGTTTACCATAAGCCATAAAATGCAGGTGTGATTTGAAAAGACAAAACTGTCTTTGTCTAAGAGCAGATACTTCCACTGTAGTTATACTCTCTATCATCTTATGGGTCTGTGTATACAAATAAATACTGGTATATCAATACTTATTTGCAATTTAGCAGATTCAAATATGTTCTCATATCTGAGCAGAATTCAAAAAGGAATTTGGCAACCATGTTTTATTCTATTTTGATTTTATCAGAGTGACTTAGACTGAGGTATTTTAGAAGTAATGTATGTTTGATTTATCACCTATACCCAGAGAAGCAAAGATTGCTTCTTCTGAAAAATGATTGAATTCAAACAATTACCAAACTCAAGCCCAGGCAGCTTTCTGTGCCATTATTCTTTGGAAAAAGAAGACACTTTATAAGTTAGCTCTCCCTCAACATAGACACTATAGATAAACAGATATCAGACAAGAAAAATTCGTTTTCACAAATTTAGATGGTAGGGATAAAAGTAGAGATGTGTGTATGTTTTCAATTAAGAAGATTGCAAACACCTTCAAGACTTTATGAATAGGGATATAGGGATTATGTGCATTTTTTATGTAGAGATAACTATCATTTTTGTTGTGTTTTGAAATGAAATTGTAAATATCTGATGTTATACATAGGCAAAATTAAATACATATACATATATTTTTATGTATAATAATTTTTTGAGGGAGAATTTTTACATAGATATCATAATCCTTCCCTGCATCCCTTCTTTTTTTCTTTCTTTGTATCTCTTTTGTGTGAGGACTTTCAAAGCAGAAGCACAAATGTTTCATTTACCCCCGTGTTCTTCAGTAGAAAAGGTAGCTTCATCTTTATCGGTTGTTAACAATTTTTTACTGTAAACACCCTCTTGGCAGCCTGGTTGATTCAAATTCTTAAAGAACAGAGGACATGAGCCATGCTATGAGTCATAGGATATTTTTCTGGCTCTTGCTAGGTTACCATGAATCCGGCTCCCTGTCACCTGTGGTTCTGAGGCAAGTCAGTCACTCCTGCAGTGATACACAGCTCTTGGTCTGTTCTTCTAGTGAGGCTTGATCTTAGGAAGTATGGAAGTACACACGACTTCATTAGGCATTCACACCAGCAGGAAAACAAAGCATAAAACTTCCTTTGGAAAAACAGTCCAGAGTGGATAAAATAAGAACTCAATTAGAATAGAGTTGATATGTAGAACTAACAAGCTGGATTAACTACAAACCAGCTGTACTAAGGCTGAACTGCAAAGGAGGGAAGTTTGGTGTGAAAGGCAGTCTCACTTTGCAAGGAAAGAGGGTTCTACAGCCTGGGATAAGGTTGCTTAGGTTTTGAGGTTCAGCTGGGATCCTGTCCTGAGATCTTGAGGTTCTGTCACCCGACCCCTTTGGAACAACTAAGAAGTGTGACACAGTTGCCGTAGGCTGTGCAGTGTTAGGAGTCTAGCTGAGGAACCACAAACTAAGTCAAATCAGCCATGCTAAAACACAGAGCAATTGCTAAACTTCTTTATGTTCTGTTAGAGGGGACACTCAACTCTGAACCCACTGGTCAATTTCACATTTAAAATCGTCCCTGAGCCAGGTGACCTCCAGGTTGCACTTAACTTGCAGAGCTGTGCTTGGTGGGCAGAACTGAGTCTTTTCTGTGGTTTCACATGACACAGGAGTAATGAGTAGGTAGGATTTGCCTTTTCCTTAAAAATACACTGTTCAGACAATGCTAAGGGGTGGGGTAAAATGACGCTTTATTGGTGGACCCTAGTAGCTTAGCGGTTAAGTCTGTGACTCTGGTTCTGACTGGGGCATATACCACATGCACCCCAAGTACTTGGGTTTGCATCCTGGGGCCAGGAGAAGAAGCGAGATGAACAACTGAATAAACAAAATGCTTCTTCCTCCTCTCTCTTCTGGCCTGCCTGCCTGCCTGCCTCTGCTCACATGCCTGCCTATACCTTTCCTTAAAAAAAACCAGAAGCCTTCTAATAATTTCAGAATGATTTAGTTTCAAATTTTCCGTCTGAAGAAAAATAGCCAAGGCTTAGAGATCTTTCAGTTGTCCTGTGTGCCTGACACTACATGTTTGCTCATGAGTTTGCTTTGTCGTCACAGATTCTACGTTTCCCCATACACAGTGGAGCTCTGTTACCCACCTTCCTCACTCCACCCAGCAGGGGAACTGCTGGTGGTGGCAGTGGGGTCTCTGGTGCAGAATGCAGTGACACTGCCTTTGGTTCTGCTCAGATGGGGCTGTTGGCTCCTGTTTGACTCCTGCCATGATGTCCTGTCAAAGACTATCATCACCATGGGACTCTGGACTGTGCTGGACCCACTGGCTGTGTTTACAGTCGATTCTATCTTGGGGGTAAGTCAAATAAAATAATTGGGATAAGAGTCGCGCTCATAGGACTTAATGTCGGTGCATGAATCAGTTATCATGAGAAATTTCAATAATCATGAACAAATCAATATCATAGTCAGTTGAAGTGATTAAACTTTTCCTTGTTATATATACATGTATATATATACACACACATACATAGATATCTAATAGGATCAAAATAAGTATAATTTTAACTGTCTTCAAGAAATAATTCAGAAAATAATGTTGATATCAACTCTAAGCTTGCTGACACACCTTCAGACTTATGACAATTTTTGTTGGGAACCTTTTTAATATTAAGGATATACAATTTTACAAAAATTAGTTACACAGTAGTTCTTTTCATTGCTTAGGTTATTTACTTGATCTCTGATGTATTATTTACTGTTTTAAGGAGTAAATGCATTTTTAAAAATTAGTCCTTAGGCATTTATTTGACTTTTGTGGTATTTATGAAGTGAGAAAAATAGTGCATACCCACACATAAATATATAGCTTTCATATTTCATGATTATGAATGAGCTGCATGATGATGTACAAGCAATGGTAATAATAGTCTCAACATTTGAAGAGTATTTTGCATTTTTCAAGCACCTTCTCACACTTTATTTGATATCTATTCATAATAGCACTGTAAATGGTTGGGATGGGTATTCTTCTCACTGTACAGAAAGAAATGAGACTCACAGAGTCACATAAATTATTGAGACTACAGTGTAACCAGCACCCAAAGTTGTGGATTCAAGGCTGATACTTTTTTCCATTATGCTAAACTCTGTACTTCAAGGTTGTGAAGTCAAATGCATGCTCTTCCTGGTGACTATTATTTGATCACATCAAAGTATTTAATGAAAGTTAGGCTATAATTGGAGGCAAAATTGATGTAGCTATTAATGTGAATTCATTACCACACACAAATCTCTTATTACATAAATGTATGAAGCCTAGAAATTGATGGGCTATGTTACTAGAGTAGATGGTCTCTCAAAACTTAATCTACATCAAAATCAATTGCCAATCTCAATAAAACACATATGGCTAGGTCATGGTAGTTCTGGAGTAGGGTTCTGGAATGTGCATTTCTTACCAGTTCTGAGAAGAATTAATGCTGATTTTTGGCCATAGTTGGAGAACTTCTAACATCATTGTTGCCTGGGAAAGATTGGTGAGCTTGCTGGGAAGAACTGGAAATGCCCACAGCTTGGAACAAATGAGATTCAACACAGTTAGGCTCATGGGCACTTGGATGTTGTCTATTAAACGCCACCTGCACTGAACTTCATCTAAATCTCACTGAAGCTTTAGATCAGATTATCAAAGTAAAAAATTAAAGCCTTTGGAAATGATGGAATAATTCAAGACCAAAACACTTTAACTTGGAATCATCATTTTTAAGTCATTTTACTGGGCATTGGGAAGGGAAATCTGAATTTTAACTAACTCTGTATATGTAGACCTGGTTATAAAATACAGGACCAACAAGAGAACAGATGGATATTACACATTAGCTAACATGAGCAAATAACCATTTATAAATTGTCGCAAATAATTTCCATAGCTGATATATCTATATCTATATCCATATCTATATCTATATCTATATCTATCTACATACATATTTTTTCTCTTTCTCTTTAAGAGGAAGGAAGCAAACAGGAATGAAAGCAAGTAAGCAGGCAGGCATGAAGAAACAGAAAGAGGAGGAGGAAGTATTGTTTAGTCATTTAGTTGTTCATTTTGGTTGTTTCTTTTGCCCTGGGTCAAGAACCGGAATCCTTGAATGTTATGGGACCAACCTGTAGCTGGAGACTTAATGCCTGAGCCACCAGGGCATGTCACTATATATTTTCTTCTTCTAAGAAGAGAAAAATAGTCTTATAATATATATATATATGTATATATATATATACATACACACCCACACATATACACACACACCCACACATACTCACACACATATTTATCTTTAGACCTTGAGCCAATCAGGTCAGAGAGATGGAGTGTTTGAATGGGTGCTGCTTGTTAATTGCCATTGCAGTGGATTCTATCATGTGCCTTAAGAGCTAAGGACTAAGTTGCTGTTCAGCTGCATCCATGAAGACACATCCTGGGTGGTGAGGTGAGCAGGGAAGATCTGCAAGGCTGTTGCAGTTTTTATTCCCCTCTCAGACCCTACCATGCTATATCAGGACTGCTCCAGCTGAGGTGCTTGTACACCACCTGGGATCTTTATAAAGTGCAATTTCTGCTTCAGCAGATGAGGTCTGAGAGTCTGCATTCATAATGAATTCCTAGATGATGCCACAGGTGCTGGTCCATGCACTAGGTGACCATAGCTGGTCACTTCTCTTTACTGCTCTGGGCTGACTCTCACTTGCTAAGGGGTCCTGCTGCTCTCCCAAGACCAGGTCTCTGGATGTACTGACTTCACTTGCACTCCACCATCTGTGTGAGAATTTTGACTGATTATTTCTTAGCGGGATGTCTTCTGCTAGAGCCTACAGACAAGAGTTGTAACTGACTGACCAGGTGAGCATTTGATGTTATTAAAATGATGACAGTACATATCCACATTACCTGCGGCTCTATTTTATAGTCCGGGGCTGAAATTGGGTCAGAGTCGTGAGCCAAGGAGAGTTGACCTGTACCTGGAGGTTGGCTTGTTTACCTGTTCTGTTTCACTGCCCTCTGAAGCCTCAATACCACCCATACCTTGATGCCATGTCAGAAGAGAGCACACTGTCTATTAAGATGTGGTTGTGTATTTCACAGCTGTTTTCTCAGTCTGACAATTAGTCTTGTGCTGATCCTGAGTGGATTGAGCAGGAGCCAATTGGACTTCATCCACCTTCCTGGCTTCCAGACTCCAGTGCCAGGAGGAAGCTTCTGGTCATCAGGGTTTGTTGAGCGGGGATGAGAGAGTCCTGCTATCTGCTTTCCAGAGGGACCTCATCCCCATCTGGTGGAGAATTCATGTGCATCTCTAGCTGATGGGTTGCTGCCTGAGCTTGGAACAAGGCAACATGTGGAGAACTGGGGAGGAGGAGGACTACTCTGTGACCTGCTCAGAACTCCTGTCGAGGATGTGCAGTCTTCCTGAGGTGACTTTCTTATTTCACTCAGTAGCTCATCTACCCACTGCTTTTGTCTATTCTTTTCTTCAACACTTACTGATATATAGCAGTTATTCCAGACAGCACATGTGCATGAAATGAAATATTGGCATCCATTGATGAGTTCATTATTGGCATGAAACCCATGGCATTTGTTTTATCAATGAATTGTGTTTGCATTTCTTTACCTTTAAGAAACAACAGTAAGGTAAGATCTGGAATCAGGGGAACATATGGCAGGCCTTGCAGATCTGTTGCCTAAAGTCCTTACTAGCTGACTTGCATTTTGCAAGGCAGATCAGTTAGCAAGCACGAATATAAAAATAAAAGTTCAGGTGTGGTGGTAAAAGGATCCATAGTTGAGTCAACAGCTGAATGCCAGTCACTTTCCAGTCGCTATAGGAGGTTTTTTTTTTTTTTTTTTTTTTGGTAGGAAAATGTAGATGATGACCTTTCTAGGTTTCTATTTTTATCTATACCTCAGTGTTTTGGAGTGGCTAATATTGAAAGTTCCCTTTAAAAGTCTGTTTAGATAAAATGATCTCTTCAAAATGTAAAGAAATTCTTCCCTATCCCTTACCTTGGAGAAAAAATACCTTGCTTTATACTTATATTGTATATTGCACCTACTTGATATCAGAGCAATCACAATTAAAGAACTTTCATGTTTTATAAAACCCAAAGGTCAACATGTCATAGAAATATGCTTCTAGATTTTAGCACTTTTTAGCTGTTTTAAAGACATTGTCTCCTTGTTTATATTCCTAACCCAAAATAGGATGTCTCATCTTGTATAAAATAAGGGCTTTTTATTGAACTATGCTAGTGTAAACTTCGGTTTTTGAGCTCACATGAAATAGTCTGACAACTTTTTTTATGCTTCTAAAATAAGCCGTCTACTTTATGCATAGCACAAATTAAATTCCTATCAAATCTGCTTCAGAAAGAAAGGAATCTTTCTACCATCATATTTAATTTCTTCTTATCTTGTGCTCATTAAATTCATAACTTCATAGGATATAAATAAAACATGGCTTTTCCTTTATGAATTGCACTTTGAGGGCACACATTTAAAAGCTTATAGAGAATGAGAAACACTGATAACTACACATATCCAGTCTTTCCCTTTATCTGAAGAACTGGTGATCTTGAAAAACTAATTTAAAAACAGATTTTAGTATCACATGGTCTGTGTGCACTTAAATTGATGTAACATGATAATCTGTGTTTCCATGCTTATTTGTTTTTAATCTGCACTTTCTTTTCTCAGCGGTTAACCCCGAATGGGGAAAGTCCTGTGGCCGATGCAGCAAAGGTCTATTGGGCATTCGTCAGAGCCCAACAACCAGGAATTCTTGGTATCACGATCACCGTGCTGCTTTATGTGCTCCTGTTCATCATCTCTGCTTTGATTTTGTATGTGTACTGTCTCAGGTAAGGCTCTCCAGTTCTTCAGTGCCTGGCCTCTGGTCTTCTTGTGATGAGACTAGGCTGTGAGACAGGGCATTGGAGCCAGGTCTAAGGCAGAAATCTCCTTGATTTTGTCATGAAGATCAGCCAAAAAATTACTGCATATTTTGGGGAAATGTTTTCTTCCTACCATAGAAAGCTATTATTTTCCTCTAAATTATACTCTTTTCTTTAAACAAGAATCAACAGGAAACAAGGAGTAATTCACTGACATCCAGTGATAGGGAAATTTCTTGGGAAGTAATTCCTTTGTTCTTCTAAATCACTGATTTCCCACTCTTCCCAAGCCTGCCAATGTCACCAGTAGATGAATTGTCCTCCAATTTGAATCCTAAATATTGTAGGGTTTGACTTAGCAGCCAATGCAAGTCAGTATGAAAATACAAGTCCAGCTAGAAAGTCTTTTCCTTCTACTGTTTCCTTTATTGTGCAGATTTTTAGTTTGAGGTATTCTCACTTGCCCAATTTTGTTTTCAGTGCCTATATTTTTAAAAGCAGTTTTTATATTCATGAGTCATTGCTAAACCCAGTGACATGAATTGTCCTCCTGTGATTTCTTCTAGATATTTAAATTTCAGGTCTTATATTTGAGTTTTTAATTCATTCTGAGTTGATGTAGTGCATGGCATTAGATAGTGGTCCAGTTCCATTCTTTTGCATATGAATGCCCAGTTTTCCAATACCATTTGTTGAAAACATTGTCCTTTCCCTATTATATGTTTTTGGTTCCCTTATCAGTTAACTTTATTTGTACAGACTTATTTCCAGGTTCTCTATTCTGTTTCATTGGTCTCTGTGTATGCATTTATGCCTGTACCATACTCCTTATATTGCTATAACTTTGTAATAAACCTGAAAATTTCACTTTTAGAAAATTATTTTTAAGAATTTAAACTTAGAGTTCAAAGAGGCTGTGCCCTCCCATGTTCATTGCCGCATAATTGCAATAACCAAGGTGTAGAAACAAACTTAATGCCCATCAACAGATGTGTGGCTAAATAAATATGATTTATACATACAATGGCATAGTATTCAACCTTAATAAGAAGAAAATCTGCATTATGTGAAAACATTAATAAAACTTGATAATATGCTCAGTGAAATAAGTCAGTCAGCGAAGACAAATTCTATGTGGTTCCATTTACATAAGAAATCTAAAATGGTCAGAGCCATAGTAGCAGAGAGCAGAATGGTGGCTATGAGGAGGGGGAGTTACTATTCAACAATTTAATGCAATTTTAATATATTAATACTGAATTAATATATTAATAACACAATTAAATAATTAATTCTTAGTACTTTAAAAAATCTAGTAAAAGATAAACAGGAGCACAGAGAAAAGGAGCTACAAGACTCTGGAAGAGGATGGGGTCTTACCTCCCAATAATTCAGTTGGAATAAAACAGTTGAGTAATTTTTAAAGGTTTCCTTTCATTTACTTAGGAGAAAAACAGAGACAAATATGTTTCTAGGTAAAGGGAAAGTATATAAAATTCTATCTTCATGAGAAAGCGTGATGTTTTTGCACTTCAGATGTACTTAGATATGGCTGGAATGCAGACGATAGTTGGCAGCTTGTTGAGATGAGACTGGAAATGCAGTGAAGGACCCTGTGACACAAGTCTTGAATATTGTGTTGAGCAGACTGAACTTGTTCAAATAGGAAAGTGGAAACACTGAAGGATTCTAAATGACTTTAAATTTGAATTCTGCTAATTGAAGGGAAAGTGTATTGAATTGTGACTAGGTTGGAATCAGAAAAATCTTGTTAGAAACCCATCTTCATAGGCTAGGCAAAAAACCTCAAGAGTCTTATGAGAATGACACAGGAAGTGAAAAGTTGCGATATATTTAATGAATAGTTAAAAGACAAAAGATAACTGTTGGACTTGTTGGAAGTTGAGGGTGAAGCAAAGGTTGACATTTAGTGTAACTTTCAAGTTTTGGAGTTGGGCAGATAGATGGCTATACCATTCTCAGGCATTACACAGAGAGTAAACATTTAGAAGAGATGGATGATAAACCAGTTTTTCGTTCATATTGACCTTGAGACATCTTTGATACTGCCAAGGGAAAATATGACATAAGAAGTTGGAAAGGTGAAATTAGAACTCAGGGAAACAGTATAAACCATGGATCAGTGTCATTCATCCTGGGTTTCTTTGCTATGTGGGGTAGAGGCTAGGTTACAATGGACATGAATGAAAGGTGAGGACAGGACACAGTCAAAATTTACTGGCATTTTTTTTTTTTCACATCTGGGCTATAAATGGAAAGTGACTAGAAAAAGATATTATTTAAAAAGTGTGGTTTTTAATATGGATTGCACTTTTTTATGTTTACTTGTATTTATAAAAATTCTGAAAGAAAAGAAATAAACAAAATGCCTAAACAGGAGAGGATAACTGATGAGGCAAGGTCTGAAGACAAGAGGTAGTACACAGGTGGAAAAGCCTTGACTTTAGGTAAGAGACATTATCTCTTTACATGAGAAGGCAAGGGATAGGTTGAGCATACTCAGTGTAGGTAATGGCATGATGCTGAGGCTGATCACAGAGGTCAGTCATTATTGTTTACCATGAAGTGGGAGGTGAACTCACCTCTCAACTCTCTCCAGGTCCTTCTCTGAGCAGGCTCCCAGATCATGAATGCAGCCATATTAAAATTGCCGAATTCTCTAGTGCTATGTACTGTTTAGGTACAGTGTGATATACCATAAACACTCCTGTCATCTTTGCAGACCACTTACTTTCCTGGCAAAGGGAAGAAAGCCTTCTTTGATGAGCCAGTTTTTACTTGATTACTATATGTTCATGTGGTCATGGGCAAGAATATTCATTTGCTAGTATAGACATTTTCTCGTGTTATATGGTAAAGTTAACACATATATTTGTAAAAGGCTCTCTACAAATCATTACTCTATCATTTAAAATAGCTAAGGTTCCCTACAGAAGTTATAGAAATAAAATAATACATCATGTAGTTTAGATCCGTTATGATTAAAAAATGATCTGATGACATTTTGTATCATTGATTCCTGCATCGTTATGCTTCTTCTCACTTAACATACGGTGAATGCTTGCAATTGCACCTTTCTTTGTCTAAGTTCTACATTATTATCAGGATTATTTGTGAAGTATGGAAACGTAAGCACAGTATTTATTGACCAAATCCCTAGGATTTAATTCTGTTACCTAAAACAAATATTTGTTTGCTTTAAAATAAAACAGAAAGGTTATCCCAGAGAGAAGGGTGTCTAAGAGGAATGGGACACTCTATCATGGATAGAGAAATGATTAAAGAGAAACACAGGCATAAATGGAATGGCTGGCATTCATGGAGAAAGAACCTGAACATATCTAAGAGGAATAAACAAGTTTTGTTCGCTTCTCAATCTAGCTGCTGTCTTCCCTGTTAACGTGTCCTGTCAGAATGAGACGGTCTATGGAACCCCAAGTGGGTTTTGCTTGTAGTCTCCAAGCAGATGTTCTTAAGATTCATGAAAGAGATTCAGGGATTCCCCCACAGGGAAGATACCTGTGTTACCCACTCCAATACACCAAGTGAAAAAATCTTGCTTAACTGATATTCATAAAAAAATAATACAGGACAGGGAACCCTATTTCTCCAAGAAGCAAGCAAGACTCACATAAGTGACATCTGTTCAAGGAAGTGAGGTCTTGTTCTGGCATCAAAATAAGCAAAGAGACACAGAAATCAGAGGAACTCCTCTGAATGAGGCATGACAACATGGATTTGAGCATGTTGACTGATTTACGTTTGCATCTTTAATCCAAATGGCAAAGTGCCCCTCCTAAATCTCTCTGGTTTGGTGCTTTCAAAACCTGTGATAACATGGCCACCTTCAATAGGAACAAAGGCGATCTAGTCTGTGTACAGGCTGTTAATAAAGAATTTTGTCTGGCTTTCGGCATTAAAAGCAACACACTATGGAGATTGGCTGCCCAAGCCAATTGATTGAACCCTATTGAGTTTGGCTGATTGGATCTCATTGCTTGGAGAGTCTGAGTAATTTCTTGCTGAAGGGTTTCTACTAGAAAAACTCTCACTCCCCATAGCTTAGTAGGAGAGCCATTGGGCACTCTCGTTCCTTGCTTCTCTGCAAGGAAGTTCTTGAACAGGGTGTAATTATTTGGACTGAATTTTATAGCTTTAAAAAAGCATTAATCTTTTAAATGATTTTCCTTATTAAACAAGGAATATATGTCATTTTAGAAAAGAATCAGGAAGTAAATTAAAAAAAAACAATAGTCTTGCCATCCATACAAAACATTGTTAATCTTTTGATAAATTGATTTCAACCTTTTCTCCAATGTATAATTATTTTACAAGATTGAAATTATATATAGCATCGTATGTTGATTTTAAATTTAATACTGTACAGATACATGCATAATATTTATTTACTTTGTGAACATGAAATTCCTATACGGTATTTTATACACGGCATTAAATACTTCTTTATCCTGGATAGCAGATTGTTTCTCATTTTCGTGCATCCTGTAAAAAATTCTGGTGAACTTTTTAGGACTCAAGTTCATATATACATGCTTAATATTCTTTGAATAGAGTACAAGAGACCCAGAAATACTAGTTCGAAGAGTACAGTGTTTCTGTGATACTTGATAATTAATTACTCTGAAATTGCTTTCTGGAAGATTTGTATGAATTTAAACCTCCATAACATTACAGAAAGAAACTCACCAGACCATGTTCATATCATGTGTTAAGTTTTTATAATCTAGTAGGCAAATAGATTCTCACTCTTTTCTGAATGTATACTCCTTCTCTATTTCTATACTAGTCACTAAATAGCTTTACTGTGTGTATCACTCATTCCCATTTTGTCTTTTCTGAATTATGTCCTTTTATCTTCCTTTCTATAGTATGTTCAAAGGCTCTCCTGACTGAGATATATGAGTTTCACATACATTAACAGTATTAACCTCTCTGTCATATTTTAATAGATAGTTTCTCCATTTGATAATTATCTTTCAAATGTGTTTTTGATTAAAAAAGTATTATCTTTTTATAATCGTATATAGTTAACTCTTTTGATCTTTTTATGATTTATTTAAATATCTCTTTTCAATCATCCTTTCTCATTCAGAAATATTTGTTTCTATTTTTGTAAAATGTGAATTTTTTCTATTGACTTCCTTACCCTCACAATGTAGAATTAATTTGGTGCGAACAGCTGAAAATCTAAGTGAGGTATCCGTTTATCTTTTGTTTCACTGGTCTGATCTTCACATTGGAATTATCTTTAGATATTCACAGTTTTGTCTTTTTTTCCTTACTGGTTTTTATTTTAAGTCATTTCAGTTCATCAGTTTAGATTTCTAGCATGGTGTATAGTTGTTGTTTTCTAGAGTACTTTTAAAAACTTTATCCTTTTACCAAACATCAGTAGATGGCCATCTATAGACAATGGCATGAGACTGAGACCATCTATACCTCTGGGGTGTGGATCTTTTATGTGGCCAGGTAGCCTTCCTCATAACCCTTCCGAGTGAGCCTCTGGAACTACATACTTTCGTTCATTCTAAATCTTCCATCTGGGTAATTTGGAAGATCCACAGGCTGCTTGCCTGGTTCTTGATAATTTGCAAAGAATGAGAAATCACAGCTTAAATGTCAATTAGATTTGTTTAAGCTTCTGTATTCCTAGAAACTGTAACACAAATCCAAAAGACTAGTCCTTGAATTAATCAGTTTTTGAGGTGCCAATGTCTTCTTAATCATTGACTTAAAGGTTCCAAATAATTTTAGCTGCTGTCATTTATTACTTAGGAAAATTAATTTAGATTAAAATAATTTAAAGACAGGCTTTGATGAGTGTTATAATACTCATTGTCTAGGGAATATGTGCAAGATAATAAAAAATTTTCAACTTTAAGAGTCAACCTTATTGCAATGCTTCTTACTAAAGGCGAAATGTTATTTACTACATAGAGATAAAAATTGTAAAAATGTTCCGACTTACATATAGATAAATAATTTTCACCCCTTCTAAAATTGTCATCTAGTTACAGGTGCCTTGTGTCTTTATGGGCAGTAAACAACTGTGCACTCTTTAAGAGGCTTTACAGGAATAGACCAGTTCACAAAATTGGGGTGGTAGTCTAGATGCATTCCTAACCGCCCACCAGCACCCCTCTTCTAGGACGCTGAGTTCTGTGGGGTGGACAGTTGAATTCCTGCTTCAAGTGGACTCCCCCATATGCACACAGGGGCCTCTGTTTCTATCCCAACTCTTCTGTCTGTGGCTGCAAGAAGCTGTCAGAGATAAAGGGAGGAGACCTTGACATGACACTCTTACACAGAGTGAATAAAAACCGGTCAGTTAAGTTTAAATTGCTAATCAGTCATTTGAAGAATTAACTTTTAGTAAATGAGCCTGATCCTGCTACGTCTAGGATAAATGAAGCTAAAACAATCTATTGGAACTTCAATTTTTCTAGTTCACAACTTGTGGGAACCAGGTAATGAATTTTGACCAAGAGTGAGCTGTTATCAAGCAGGCATATGCCCTGGATGAAGTGGTCATGCACAGACTGTACTGTTGGCACCGTCCAAACCCGTGGTCTGGGCTGGAATCAGGCCATTGGGCTGAGAAGTTCCCTTTTCTACTTCCATGTAAGCACTTGTATCTTACAGCTTAGTGATGAACATAAGCCAAGGTCATCTCCTTTTCTCTGCCTGTAAAAATCTCTTCAAGAGACTCTTCATCATACTTACCACTAAAACAGTTGAACAACAAATCAAAGAATGTGTTTTAAATGTTATGTAAGCGTGGTTAAAATGAAACAGATGGATCGTAGCAAAAGAAAACATGAAATTCAAAACAATAACAGCAAGCCATAACACAAAACTCTGCATGGGGACTTAGGATAGGATTATTACTTCCAGAATCTGCTATTCGCTTCTCTGTACCTTGAAATGTACCCCTAATACAGTAGATGCACAATAAATATTTGTTGAATTAAAAACACAGATAAATAAATAAATATTTTCTTAATGATGAAGACACACCTATTATTTCAAATATAATAACTCTCAGGCTATATGTGCAAATGATACTAGCTCCTAGTATTTTTCATTTTGAATTCTCAGCTGGAATATAATGAGGCATGAACACAGCTTACATGTGTTAATTTGACTTATCAAAGTGATCAAAATAGGATCTTAGTTTGAATTCTTTGGTAACAACCATTTGAAAAATACATCACAATGTGGAAAGAGAAGTGTGAAAGGGTGTCAATGACTCACTCGCAGGGCAAATGCGCACCGTGTGGACACTGTGGGTAAGAACCCAGAGGATCAGGGATGTGTAAGCATGTCGTAGATGCAGATGCTCTCTAACTCCCTTCCTGATAATTCTCGGCTGTAACTCAGTCTCTCCAAGTCTCAATTCCACTATTCCCAACCCCATCCTCCATCTCCTCCCCAAGTAGTCTTTCCTCTTTAATGATGTGGTAAGTAGGTTAACCTGAGGCATTCGGAGATGCTTAGCACTACAGATGAGTTGCCAGCCATCCTGGCCACTCTGGGGAGGGAGCTTTCACTCTGCACACACAGGGCAGAGGTGTTTCAGCCTTTAGTCGAATTAAGTGTTTCATGGCACCAGGCTTCTAATCATTGACATCAATCATGAACCAAGACCCCCTACCAACCCTGTGCTTCCCCAATTCTAATTCCTCACAGATGAACTTGATTTGAGAAAAAAACTCCTCTTACTATTTGCAGTTTGTGTTCCCAAGTAAAACTGATCCTCCTACATAACCTGATAGAATGACCTCCTATAGCTCTGACCTGGATCCTGCCTTCCTCACATCATAGACCCTAATTCACAGTACTCCTGACAGAGTCATCTTTGTTCACCCCAGGGTCTCAAGCAGGCTCCTCTCGCCTCCTTCCTGGACCCCCCCACCCCCACCTGCTCCCATATTTAGCAAGTACTTAGCATTGGGTGGACATGTGTAAATAATTGTTGACTGAGTGAAAAAAAAATGAGTGAGGAGCAAATAAAGAGGATTATTGTGTCCTTACAAACATGTGACTGCATGTGTATTAAAGAACATGTACCTCATAACTAGAGTTTATACTAAGATGTCTCTGGAATTGAACTTCTTCCCATTATGCACACTTTTATATTTTCTGAATATTTTTCTGAAGAATATTTTATTTAAAAAAAATTCTCTCTTCCTTATTTCATCCTTATCTTTCTCTTTCTATTTTGTACAAATTCTCACCAAAGTCACTTAAATTTCGATTACTATTAAACAGAATAGTGAAAAATCAAGGATTTCTTAAAAGTCCGCAAAAGCTTTCTTCATCTATAGAAAAAAATTTTGATGTTCTCTCACCTCATTTAGAGTGTTCAGTAATTCTGCTAAAGCACATGTGGATTTTAAAATAAAAAAAATAGCTTTTAGAGAGCATTTGCTGGTGATGCTCAAAAAGTTATGTTATTGTCTGTTCAGGGTGATGCCAGCAGCATTTAATGTAATTATTCCAGTAGACAGCTCACCAACTGACATCAGAACCATACTGATTACGCTGCATGCAAAACCATACCACCAAACTCATTTTTGGTGTTTGGAGTTAGAAATTAGCAATCATATTCAATGGTTCTTTATTTTTGTGTGTTTTGCATTTAGAGATATTTACAGTATACATTCTCTCTTCTAGTGACCCTTAAAATACTGTATTAGCTAAATGTTCACACTTGTCCTTTTTAGCTTTATAAGAAATGTCACATGCTAGGTTTCTGTAAATGACCCACATTCGGAAGTGAACCAAACATAATAGCTTCTGCCACTCACCAAGCAATGAATTGCTTCAAATATAGGACACAGGGCAGAGGACTTTGTAAATTACTTTGTTTCACTGGTCATCATCAGAACCTGTGGCATAATATGTGACCTATTTCTATAAACAATAATGCCTGCGGCTTTAGGGACAGGTAGATTGTAGTTTCTCCTTTAATTACATTTTGAAGAAATAATTTAAACATGTAAAATTTTCAAACATATTGAACTAAATTGTAAAAAGATCCAAGCTTTCAGCCATCACTGTATAATGCTGTATATGCCAATAGAATATCATAACCTTTTAGCTTTCAATTTAAAAACAACCTAAACCTACAAAAATTTCAAAAAATAGTATGATGAATTTCTATGTTCTCCTAAAGTCACTAATTATAAAAAAAAATTCCACATTTGCTTTCATCTTTTTCTTCTCTGGTATCACCAGTATTTTCAATTTTATATAATTCACAGTGATAACGCGTAGACACACAAAGTGGCATTAAGTGCATAAAAATATGCACGTGTTTATGTGTGATATGTACCCATTTGAGAAAAATGAACTTTCATAAGTAAACATGAGTATGAGAGATGTAAATACAATGTTTTATTGAATGACTCCGATGCTGTATTCAGAGAATAGTCTGTTGTTTTCTTTGACCAGTATCTACCAAATCCCCATTTATTTATGAAATTGGAACTGCTTTTGCAATGTTTACCTTTTTAGAAATTTTCCTAATATTTTTTGGGCTCATTCACTTGTTTTTTGTATTTATATTTTTGTTGCCATTACTTAGGCTGTTTATTTCTTCATATGGATTCGAGGTGTTATATTTTTTAAAATTTATTTTATTGAAGGAATATTGCATTATAACATTAAATTTGTTTAAGGTGATGTCATAGCAATCCACACTGTATATAATATGGTATTTATAATACATAGTATTTCATATTTCCCTTTGCTGTCCAATTAATCCTCTTTATCCTGCTTACCCCCACCATCCTTCTTCTCTTCCTACAACCTCAAAAGTGAAAGTTGAATAGCTATACACTAACTCTGATCACTAAGCACTGTGTAATATCCAAAAGGATAAAATAATTTTATTTTTTGATAAATGTTAAATTGCATGACTTAATATCAAAACCATCACATAATTATTGGCATTAAATTTACTTTTTTATTTTGCACATATAACTACATACTATTTTCTCTGTGTAAATTGACTCTATAGAATCAGAAATTTTGCTAAAATCTAATGAAGTTAGCAAGTTGATTCATTAACAACCAATCAGGAAGCTTTTCAATGGAAAATGCCATTCAAAATGACAAGAAAAAAAATAAAGTAAAACTAAAATGCAGTTGATATTGGTACAGTTTTCTATATTCCAGTGTGCTATTTTGTTCTTTGTTAAGACATTTGTTTACTACCCTGTAGATCCAGGCTTGACTGTTTACATAATTATTCTTTCATACAGAGTGAAAGAGACACAAAGAAAAGACATATTTTCTGGGCAAAAGGAACAGAAGCTAGCAGAACAGGACTGTGATTCCTAATTAATTCAAAGTTAATTGTATTGTTGATAATCTTGCACTTAAAATCTTCATATGGAAAATGTTTATGGCAGCAAATTGACAGTAATTTAACTACATTAAATCTTACCACCATTTAAAAAAAAGATGAATGTTACATTAAACAAGCTGAAGAGAATGGTGAAGACTAGTTCTTGTTTAATAAGACAACTAAGAAATCATTCAAAGGGTCGGCCTACTTTGGAAGCAAATGGGAGGAATAGTTGTGCTTCAAGAAGACGTCAAACCATTTGATCGGGTAGGATCATCAATAATCCTAGATGGCAATTCTACATTTATTTCCACTTAGTGATGAATGCCAAAAAGTTGGGTGTGAGAGTGAGACACAGAAGATATTTCAATTTTTAAATTAACTTTATTAAAGGATCATCACATCATAACATAATATAGCTTTGAGGTGTGCATCATTGTAAATCAAGATCTGTATGTAAAGCATGAAGCTCATCACCACCATTTCAGTTCTTTCTTCACCATATAATTCAACCCTGTTACCCAGTTTGTCTGCCCCCATTCTTTTCTTGTCACCGCTAATTTGATTTTAACTGAAAGTTTATTTACTTTTAAAAATTTACTCCATTTGTTTACTTGGTTGCATCAAAAACTTAATTTGACTCTTTTGGAAAGAATCCATGTGCATGTGTTCCAACAGCTAGATAACAGAATGAAATAAACTTTGAAGTTAGTTCTGAATTTAGATTCTGTCTCTATTACTTGTGAACAGTAGTATTTTTTATTTTGGCATATTAATAGGTAAAATAATTAAGGTGTGACTAAAATAACACAATGGATGTTAAATTGACTGCCATTGCAATGAAAAATCAACCCAATCTAGTTTTAGTTATTTTGTATATTTAAAGGGAATAGCTGCCAAAAAAACCAAAATCAACCCAGGTTGCTCTTGTTGGTTTGTGATATTTAGTGAAGGAAATTATTAAATAATCTATGGAATCTTAGTAAAATATTTCCTGAAAAAGACATGAGGAAAGTGAAGTAAATAGAGAATGATAAAATAAATAAGTTACTCAACATCCTGGAGAAAACACTGAGAAATATTTGGGGAAAAAACTGATAACCACTGACTTTATTTCAGATTACACAATGATTCTTGGATATAAGATGCATTTCAGAGCATTCACAGTGAAGAAGCCAAGCTCTTTATACCATATGATTTGGAGATTTCCAATCAAGAACTAAGTTATATAGTGAAAAGATCTGAACAATGGAGAGGAATCAATGCCAAAAGAAGGAAGGTAAGTTGGTTTGAAGTAGATTTACTTTCCGAATCACAAAAGAAACTCATTGTTAGCATAGAGCAAGTTGTTAAATTTCCTGATACTGTTATTGAAGCCATTTACTATTGTATTTGACTACCATGTTATATAAATCTTACAACTCATTTGCTTAATGCTTTTTCAATCAGCTGAAAGAGGATACATGGCCAGATGGTTCGTAGAGTTGAGCATTATTATTTTCCTATAGAAATATTTATTGGTACCTGCTGTATATATATTGAGCAAAAATACACAGGGTTGTGAAGAATATAAGAGAAGCTAGTGACAAGATTGCTGGCTTAATGTAACCTGGGATGAGCAGTACTAATACTTTTATTGAAGGATCATTGCATCTTAACACAATGCAGGTTTAAGGTATTCAACATTGCAAAGCACCATCTGTATAGAATATGCTAAGTTGTTCACCACTAAGTACTATTCAATGGTGTATATTTATCATGTCTTCTTTATTCAGTCATTTGTCCATGGGCACTTGGTTTGTTTCCAGTTCTTGGCCATTATAACTAATGCTGCAATGAAAATGGAGTGTATATGTGACTTTCAGTTAGTGTTGCTTTTGTGGGGATGAGGAATACTCAGAAATGGAATAAATGAGTCACATGGAATTTCTTTCTCAAATTTTTGAGAAATCTTCATGCTATGTTCCATAATGGTTGCACCAATTTATACTTCCACCAACAGTGTATAAGGGCTTCCTTTTCTTCACATAATCTTCAACACTGTTTCCAGACTTTTGAATAATAGCCACTCTTACAGGTGTGAGGTGGATTTGCATTTCCCTAATAATCTTGTCTTTCTCCCCAAGCCTTTGTTAGTTGTCCCCTGGCTCTCTCCTCTTCAGGCAGCCCCACAGATTTCTTTGACTCTAACAGTCTTCTCTTTGTCTGTGACTTCCAGGTTTCTAAACATAGTTTATTACTCTTCTTACTGTACAGTGCCTTTTGGTTAATCTTTTAAACTGATTCTCAGATATGAATCATTGCCACTGCCTCAAATTAATATAACACAACTGCCTACTTGACTTATCTAGATAGGTGTCCAAAGATATCTAAAACCTAGTGTGGTCCAAACAAAATCAGCTTTGCACAGATTGTTAATTAGTTAGCTAACAAGTGCATTTCACTTGTGTCAGGAAACCACAGCATATGATTATACTTTCATAATCCCTGTAGATGGCATATTTAACTGCTTGAAATCACAAAGATGCAAGCTCAAGAGTTTTTAAACACTTTTTGTCTCCTAGACTTCCCTTCAATTTGGTTCTCAAGTTCTTAATGTTATTATTTTAAAGATATCTTTGCTTTTCTATTCTGATTTCTACTAAGATGTTCAGGCCCTCAACTCCTGACTTCTGTGGAACTGTGATGTTTTGCTAATTGCTTTCTCCATCTTCTGTCTCATGGTGCAGCTGCCCATGAAGTCATTCTTCACTCTTATCAGAATGATATTTCTAAAATGCACATCTGACCCTGCATTCTCCTTCATAAACTTCTCAGTAAATTCCTATTATCTGAAGAATAAAACTCAAAGTTTTTATGATTGTGTATCTGTCATTTTGTTGGTTCTTTCCTGCTTCTCCAATAACATTTCCATCTTCATCCCCAACCCTTCTCCTCTTTCCTCTTACCAAATGCTTCCTACTGAAATATGAACGGTCGCATAAAAAAATGAATGATTTGATGCACACTTCTTACTATTTCATATCCTTTTATATCTCTCTGCTTGGAAGGCATGTCTTCCAGCCCTTCATGTACTACCTGACACTGACTGTTCCTCCAGGTTCAGCTCAGGATTTCCCTAATGGAAACTACCCAGGGAGGACAATTCCCTTTTTGTAAGAACAGCTTGTTTTACCTAACCCATACAGCATTCAACACACAATCTGAGAAATATCCATCCATGCATCCTTCCTCCTTCATCAACTGAGGTCTTGTTGTAAAACTCAACTGTGGCTTCTCCAACTTTAACACAGTCTGCATGATTTAGTTCATTTTTGCAGTCTATTTGTTTAGTACATAAAAGAATGCATGCCTGAATGATTGAAGGTTGGTGTATACTTCGTTTGCCCACTCAATGAGCTTGTACTATCCCTCATTCCATTTTGTACTTGATGAAAACTTAAACCTTGGTTAAAAAAAATTCTACATGATTCTACTATTAATATACTTAACATATCTTGAATTCTGTTAATTCTATAGTTTACAGTAAAGTTGTAGCAAGCATTTCCAGGACTTGAATTAAAACAAATTGCACTTTACCATATATTCCTGCTCTTCTTCCCCAAATATGGAAAATAGCATGATTTTTAAAAGACCAAAATTATTAAAATTATCATAAAAATTAAGCAGAGTACTTCCTCACTAGAATAATTTCAAAGTGCCCGGGCTCAAGAGAGTACATTTCATTTCACCATGAAGTGTCAAAACATGAAAGTTTAGGAATTTGGAAGCAACACAAAGTTGAATACCAAAATTATTTGAGTGGAAAAAAAGTATATAACAAGAGACTATAGAGGAAAATGGTGAATTTTTTGAGTATTTATTGTTTTTATTTCAGGAAGGGAAGAGAGAAAGGAAGAGAGAGAAGGGACTGAGTGTGGGGAGATGGGAAGGAGAAGCAGAAGGGAGGCAAAAAACTAATATGCACGAGTAAGAAGGAAAATGAAAGGAGATTGTAAAATCTCTTAATTATTTAAAATTAGCATTTATTCTCTTCTCTGAAAAATGGCTTAGTTGAACTGTGTTGGACAAGAGCAGAATTCAGGAGGAAAACTCCAGTATTAAGAGCCACAATCCTGATTGTACACATTGAAATCACTCATAGAAAATACAATTTTATTGCATGTAATAAAAGTAAACAATTTAATCAGAGACATTTAGGTCTTAACTAAAATATACTACTTAGATTTTGCTAGACCATTAGTAGAAATAGATGAATTGCCTCTGGAATGCCCTGGTGGAGTAGCAGTTAGGTCAGTCACCTTCAGAGAAGCATAGTCTATGTACATCCCAGGGACCCAGGTTTGTGTCTCCAGTCTGCAGGGGGACAACCAATGTGACCATCTAAATGAAAATAAAATAAATGTTTCTTCCTCCTCTCTCGTTCTGCCTGCCTGTATGCTCATCTTCATTCCAACTTGCACCTTTCCTTAAAAATGAATATATAAAATAAACAAATAACCTCTGTCCCTTCCTACCAGTATAGAGTCTGCTTCCCTCAGTGATGAGATCTCCAGAGGTTGTTACAGCAATCATCTGCAAGTCTATAGGGCATTTGTCATTTCTCCTTGATCAGATTATATTTGCTAGGCATAGAAACTGTCCCAAATTTAAATGGGTAGACATAAGTATTTTATTTCTTTGCTCTATCTCTGCAGACTTGATTTTTACACCCTGGTGCCTTTCTCTTCCTGATGATTATTTTGTGCGTTATGCTTCTTATCTTATGTTTACTTGCTTAATCTATTTCAACAGAGTAGCAAGGTAGTCCTCTTGCATAATTGATATGCTAATTTCAAGATATAATGCTGTTTAATTGAGAACAATCATCTATAATCTAACATGCCAAGTTAAGAATGGAATAGATGTTTTAATATAAAAACATTCCAACTAAGTAGTGTAGAATTCTTCGGTTTAAAAAATTTGATCCAGCTCTTTGCCATAGTGCAAGCTATTAAGCACATTCTTCTCATTTTTATGACCCGGATTAAAAATTGCCACATACATGGACACTTTATAATATGCTTAATTTCCTTTTATTAAATTGATAAATGCAACAGTACAGAGCACATTCAGAGCATGATGAGAATTTAGGGTTATTGCATTCTTTAATTTTTATATTGTTCATACATGTCATTTGTCATTTGTGCAAAGACACCCAAATGATCATTTCAAAGTATTTTCACCATTTTTTGATATGAAAAAGGTCACTTCCAGTAGTCAGAAAAGACATCATTCTATTAAACTAATTTGCCTACATGCAAATTTTGTCATTTTTGCCTCATTAACTATTTATCATGGAGTAAAAAAATATATATTCATGAAGGGGCAGCTCACAGCCTGATGGAGCTGGAACTAATATTTTGCAACTCTAATGATTTTTTGCATCCTTAATTAGATAGCATAAGGTTGATATGATTAGGTCAGGATGTAGTGTTTTTCATTAAAATACATTTTAGAAGCTGTATTCATAATCTGCCCTTGCAATTAAATAATGAGCTTATGAATTTAATATTATCGACCCAATTATTATCCCATGCAAACGTATACCTTTAATAAATTTGTGCCGTAGGACCTTCATTAGCAACAGAAGAAACGATATTTCTAGGTATATAGATTGAATGGCTATGGTTAAACTTATATAATGGTTTTAAACATATCAGAAAGCAAAGCTTCAATACTTAGGAATTTAATTCCAAAATGTGCCTTACTATTTGTTGAAGACTAATTTACATTGTAATTATTTTCTTAAAGAAACTACCACTTTTAAATGGGCTATTGAAGCTCATAAAAATAGCAGGGTGTTAGGCAGAGACGGAGGGTTAGAGAAAGCTGTACATAGTGGGATGGAGTGCACATTTAGAGAGCCATTCAAGCAGCGTAATTGGAAAGCATAAAAACAAAAATGTCTGTTTCTCAAGTGTCTGTGTTCTCTGAGAACTACTATAAGCAATTAATGAAGATTATATTTTTGTTGTATGTTAGAATAGTCCTGTTAGTAGATGGGTGGACAGTGGAAGTATGTAAGGAGCACCCATCTTCTATGAACGTGTGTAGGGAATACATGTGCAGAAACTTACCCTGGTATTTTTGAAGGTTGGATATAATTTTTAGTGGAAGGGGATATTTAAGAAAAGTGGCACCTACATTTAATAATGCATTATATACAAAGATGCAATGCATCTCATTGAGGGCAGGACAACAATGGTTCTCTAAGGTGCTAGTTCTTCCTACTGGGGATTGCAGTCGGTGGCGGGGGTAATTTTCACGGGGATGAGATTTGACAAGGCCATAGTAGGCAGATAACATGGAAACAGCTATAAGGGTTTGGGGTGGAGACATTTTGTTGACAGACTTTTTCATGCAAAAAGAGACTGCTGGTAGAGTTATGATGACAGGGAATATTAGGCAAGTGTGAAAACGGAAAGCATTTTGGTCTTGGCTGGAACAAAAGACAGAGAGTGAAATCACTGTAGGGATCATACTGGACACCAGAGCTGTATACAATTGGCTGTGTCTTTATCCTAGGTGATGGGGAACCACTGGAGGCTTTAATGAAAAGAATGGACTCATTCAGTCAAGAATTTCCATTGATTTTCCATTGAATTTTCCACATTTTATACAGTTGACCTAGCTTCTCTTAGGTTTCATTTACCTGCTTCAGTTACCTGCAGTCAACTGCAGTCCCCAAATATGACCTACATGACCTGCACTTAGATATTTTGAGAGAGAAAGAGAGAGGAGACTGCATTCTTAGAACTCTTATTATACTATATTGTTGTAATTGTTGCATTTTACTTTTACTCGTTATTCTTAATGTCTTCTATACCTTATTTATAAATTTAACTTTATCATAGTTACATATATATATGAAAGAACTAGCATATATATGGTCCAGTACACTGTGCAATTTTAAGCGTTTATTGAAGGTCTTGAAACTGATTCCCCCCCACCTCACCCCTCGCTCCTACCAGATAAGGGAGAACTGCTCTGTTTTCAAGTTCTGATTAATACTTTGCTTCCTTTGGAAGTAAATAGGTTGATGCAGTATATGGAATACATAATTTGATTTTCCATCATTGAGAGTCATTTATTTGTATAAAGTTCTATTATCCATGGCATATTCTAACTCCCTAATTCAATCCAATACCATGATCAACCATGGGTGTTTTACCACGTATATGTTATTCTGAGCTGTAGCTGGGGACAGACCTGTGACAGGTCTGTGAGCATTTTATCAGCTTGGTGGTGAGTTGATAGTAAATGAGAATAAGTCACAAGCTAGGATGGAGTTAGCCATTCTAATGTGAATTTAGAATGTGGAGCAAGTAGAAATGGAAACCAGGAGTCAGGCTTAATTCAAAAGGTGATGACAGAGGGACTAAGACTTGAAGAAACCTTGAGTGTTGTTGAGTCAAAGCATAAAGAGGTTATGTCCATTCAAGAGGATAGAGGAAAGGGATCATACACCAGCACTAAGGAACACCTTTTTAAAAAAAATATTTTTTTTATTATTATTGAAGGGATATTGCATTTTGACAATGACTTGATTTGAGTTATACATAGTGGTATCTTTACATTTGCAAATAGCACAGTAGATTTACTAATATCCCCCCCCCACCCTTTTTTTTCCTCCCTTCCTTTACAGTTAATTCCCTTCATCCCACTTTCCCCATCTCTCCCGTCTCATTTTGGTACCTCCTGATTTGTCTTTTTGTCTCTCATCTCTCCAAGAGTCCGTAGTTGTTTGGAGTAGTGTTCTCCCTCTCTCCCTCTCTGTCTTTCTGTCTCTCTCCCTTCCCACCCCGGTTTTAGTGTTTAATTAATGCCATTTATTTCTTTTCTCTTTACCCATCATATGAGCGCTATCGTATGATGTCTGTCCTTCTCCTTCTGGCTTATCTTGCTAAGCATAATTCTCTCTAAGTTCATCCATGTTGTTGCAAATGGCAGGATCTCTCCCTTTTTGATGACTGCTCAGTAATCCATAGTGTATATATACCACACCTTCTTTATTCACTCCTCTGTTGATGAGCATTTAGGTAGTTTCCAGCTTAGCTATGGTGAATTATGCTACAGTGAATGTGGGGGTGCATGTATCTCTTTGGAGGAGTGTTTTTATGTCTTTGGGATAAATGATCAGTAAAGGAATAACTGGATCATATGGAATTTCCATTCTCAATTCTTTGAGAATTCTCCATACTGCTTTCCAGAATGGTTTCACCACTTAATGTTCCTGCCAACAGTGAATTAGAGTTCCCTTTTCTCCACATCCTCTCCAGGACTTTTTTCCGTTTTTTTGGATAATAGCCATTCTTACCTGCATGAGGTGATAGCTCATCGTTGTTTTGATTTGTGTTTCCCTGGTAACAAGAGATGTAGAGCATCTTTTCATGAACCTGTTGACCATTTGTATGTCTTCCTTGGAGAGGTGTCTATTAAGGTCATCAGGCCATTTTTTGATTGGATTGCTTGTATTTTTGTTGTCCAATTTTTTGAGTTCTTTGTACATCTTAGATATTAACCCCTTACCTGAGGTGTTAGAGGCAAATATCTTTTCCCATTCAATTGAATGCCTTTTTGTTTTTATGTAAGTTTCTTTTGCTGAGTAGAAACTTTTTAGTTTTATGTAATCCCACTTGTTTATTTTGGATTTTATTTGCCTTGCAATGACAGTTGAGTTGCCAAAGATATTTCTTAGGTCTATGTCTAATAATGCTTTGCCTCCATTCTTTTCTATGTGTTTGATGGTTTCTGGTCTTATGTCTAGGTCGTTAATCCATTTCAAGTTAATTTTTGTGTATGGTGTTAGGTAATGGTCTAGTTTCAGCTTTTTTCATGTGACTGACCAGTTGTCTCAGCACCATTTATTAAAGAGGCTTTCCTTGCCTCATTGTAAGTTTTTGGCTAGAGCTAAGTAGCACCTTAACTCCTGTAACAAGAACAGAAGGCAGAACTCAATTCATCACCTGTGATACTCTGATTTCTGACTGTGATCTAGTGGCTTTTAACACCTATAGGCTTTTCTGGGGACTTCTACTTTCAAACACTAGTGTCAGGCACTGAATTAATTACCCACATATAAGAAAAAATCATTTTGGATTTCAGGACAGAATCCCTAGTGAAACAAACAGAACAGAAATATAGGAGGATAAGTGAAAAATTCTCTAATTGGACTCGGTAGACAGGGTGCTAAAAAGTATACCTTGTTGCATTGAGTAACTTTAATTTTTTTTCTCAGTAAAGAGTATATCTTAGTATCATGGCTATATGAAGCCTAAACCTATGCCTAAAGTATTTTAATCAAAGACTTTTCGGCCCCAATAATTGAATATATTCTGTACTCCATATTAACTTTCATTATCTTCCTGCATTGAACAAATTCCCAATTCTACAGAAGCATGAAGACAGTTTGAAAAGACCTTTGAAAAGTTTTTCATATGAGTGGACTACAATTAGAAGTACTCACATAATACATATCTATTATTATTTATCTGTGATTTAAAATATAATCTTTAATCATTTATGATAGTTCTCACATTTCTAATTCTTACACAATGAACAAATTGATACTGATGCAACTAATTTGAAAATAAATCTCACCTACAATTTAAGTATATATAAAGGAGAGGATAATTTTTTTAAAGGTATGCAATCATTTCCCCTTGGCTCCATTCTAACAATCATGATAAACAAAGAGCAGAGGAGAATGTTCTGTATTCATATGGTGGTTTCGGTTAATTGATACACATTTCTCTCTTGATCTTTTTATCTCTGAATGTCTGGGATGTTTGTTTATAAGTTACCCAACATATCGTTAAAATTTTGAGAGGTCATTTGGTCATGGAGAGATTGACTTCTTCTATAAAATGAAAATGATAGATAATGCTTAAAGAAAGGGATAACGGAGCTTTCTGAAGATACTGCAAATGTTTGTGCTTTAAGATTGACAAAGACTTATTTACATTTTTGCTAAGTACTTCCCTGCTTGATTCTAAAATCATTTCTATTTGAAGTGAAGTGTAATCCATATGTTTTTGATTCATTAACACTTAATTTGTTAGCATCTCTTTACCAGAGTGCTATATAGTAACCTTTTCATCTTTTTTATAAGCTTATTTTCCTCAGACACAGGAAATCAAGCTTTTCTAAGAGTAAACAAACTCATACTAAAGGAGACATGAGAGAGTTTTGTTTATAACAAAACACCTACTTGCTTTGACTTCTTCTGTACTCTGTATGCAATTTTTTCTTTAGGGTTCCTTAAGGATCAGATATATTTGTAGTTAACGTAGACACGATACACAACTTTCTGTTTTATTATTTACTGAGTTTTCCTACTATCTTGCTCTAATTTCTCTTTATGAAAAAACAGCCAACTACTAACATATTAATAAAGAAGCCATTAATGATAGCTATTTATTTGCCATCTTATTATTTATTCCTTTAATAATTCAGGCACTACTTATCTTTTAATAATTATGTGGTGAGAAATGGAGTTTCATGTAAAACATTAAATAATGCCTTTCTATTTTTTTTTAGAAGAAGAATGTTCTTATTAGGAAGACTGAAAATTAAACACTTTCATATTTTTGCTGTTATCTGAGAAACACAGCCTCTCCAACTTGCATCTATATAGATCTTAATGAAACTTTTTAATTCTGTCTCTCTTATTACACTTTGTCTTATTAACTTATCTAATGTCTCCTACATAGGTGTTCTTTGAGTTTTTAACATCTGCAACACTCAGAAAAAATTAGTATTGAAAAAAGAACATTGTAGCATCATTACCTAGTCAGAGAATCATTTAACTCTTAGCACTCATACTTTTAGTAGGTAGGTCAAAGAGAGTATAAAAACAAGTTTAGAAGTTAAGTTATATTTCCTTAGAAATGAAGGGAGAAAATAAGTGATTATGTCAGGCAATTTATGTATTTGTTCATGTAATTCTTAAAACAAATATACATGGTCGTTATTTTCATTTTGCAGATAAGAAAAAACAAACTCAGAGAGATGAAGTGTCTTCATTTATTCATCCACATACTCATTTATTTCCTGTTTTATTACTGATCTTTAAAAAAATGATCTAGGCACCTTTTTTCAGATTTAAAGAAAAGCAAGATGAAGTATCTCTTCCCCTGTTGTCTAGGAAGAGGAGAACAGAAGAGAATATGGTAAACTAGTGGGAGAATAGAGCCCCGTCCTTTTTGGCATCCTGAACAAAGAGAGAATTAACTCATGGGAAGGAGACTTGAAGATGTCACACACAAAAAAGATAACTTAGCTCAGAAAAAAGAGTAGTCCAAGGACAAATTGGCTCCAAAAGAAAGGATACTCAAAGCAGAGGATGAAATACAATATTTTGGAGACAGAAAAGAGTTCAGTACAATTGGAACACACTGATGCTACTGGAGGGGGCAAGGCTGAATCAATAGTGAATACATGCATGCATTTTAGAATCTCACTTTGGTGTCCATTCCAGAACCACAGTTCCCAGTAATTCAATAGGAAGTGATGCACAATGGAACCACGCAGACTGTAAAAGCCAAAATGATATATAAACTTGCAAAACTGTCATAGCAGTCTTGTCTTCCTTTGATGTAAGAGTACAATAAATCCACTATGTACCTTTCTTAATTTCCTACTAGTTTTCAGATGAATGCATACTATTTTCATAATTAGAAAGAGCTATAAAAATGCTTTTGGAAAAAAAAAAAGTGTCAGGCAAAATTTGAAATTCTTTACCAGTCACCATCTCATACCATCATTCAGGAACATCAGAAAATAAATGTGATGGTCCAAAATCTCTCTTCTGAATGTTATGCTCACAGGTAAGTGTTGGAATCATGGCTATCTGCCTGCTGCATTATGGCCTCAAGATCCAGCTTTAGATGTGGAGGAGGGAAAACCACAGAGCATCCATGTTGTAAGAATGCATTGGCCAACAAGTCATGGAGTGTCTCTTTATCCCTCCTGATGATTGCAAAATCCAGTGAAACCCACACCTTGCTCAGTTTAACAGCAGAATCTGTGAACACTTTCTGCCAGTGCAATTTGAGAGGTTGTGTCTGTCTGTACTTTCTTCTTTCCAATCAGAAATGCTGCTTGGTTTCTGTCCTCACTGCCAACTGGGTGTTGTGGTTTATGCCCTGATTAAGTTCTAAAACACAGCTAAGCTGCTGTGACTGTCCCTGCTGTGCATTTGGCAAGAACACAGTGGCCGTGTGGGCTGTAGTGACGCTCGATTCCATCCACAGGCAGTTCTGGCTCCGACTGGCCCTTTGGCTCTTTCTCCGGCAGGCTATTGGAAAGCTCTTTTATCCCTGTGCAACCTGTCCAGGTCAATCTCCCACTCATTTGTCCCCTTGCTTGAGACATTTGCATACTTTCAATTTCTGCATATTAAAAGTATGTTTCTAATTGTCTAGTTGTTCATTTTGCTTTGTATTGTAAATATTTCATGGTTTATCAAAGAAATCAGTTCTGCCCTCTCCAAAGATTTGATGCTTCTAGATAGGCTTCAAATGCTTGGTGTTTTATATTTGGATGATATTCCTTTATTTTAGCATCTTAGTCACATGTGAAACTTAAAGATCATGAGTATCAGGAGATATAAGCTTATTTTTGTTCTTAGGAATGAATAAGTTAAGTCAATGTTTTCTTTTTCTTTTTTAAACAAGTACAATTTAATTTTTAAATTAGGCCTTCAGTTTTTTTCAAAAATTTGCATAATTTGGGATATTGTAAAATCTGAAGGAAAGGTGAAGAGAATTTAACTGCAGAAAATTAATCTCCCTCAATCGAGTGGTAGTTGATGCCATACCCTGGGCATCCTACATGGGCCATGAACAGATGTAATAATGGAGATATTGATAATGCTTTATAGGTGTATTGGTTCAAATCATATAATTTCTTTATCACCTGTATAACCAACAACATTTTAACTTGTAAATCAGATTGTCCTTGTTGACAATATCATTTTATGTTTATTTCCTACTTTAAAAATTTTGCATTTTTCTTCTCCTAATTTCCATTTCAAGCCTACAGATCCCAGGGATAATACAAAATGCTTTAAAGAAATATTTGGGCATCTCTTAAAATATAGAAATCAGACTACTTGGATACTACAAATTCATGAATAAATTATATGTAAACATAATCTCTATTCTTTTTTTAAAGTCTGAAGTAGCCAGGTAGGTTTTCCCTAGCCCTAAGAGATTTTTAAGTGATTTTAGAGCAACATAGCCTAGAATGCTTTTACCTCAAGGTTCAGTCATGAAGGCTAATAACAGTTTTTAATAATGTGAGGTATTTTTCTCTTGAGCCTCATGCTTAGGCCTGTGATGTTTCATTGTTCCATACCATACAGCTATGTAAAATGAACAAGTCCTCAGAGAAGCTAACTAGAAAGGGGAGGGGTGCTGTTATGATAAGAGGGATTTTCTAAGGCTCTTGTTTTATTTCCTAGCTTTCAGGTCATCAGAAATAGCTCCATAACTTTTACCTGAAAGAAAAAAACATCGGTATGCTATCACAAATTTCATGAAGAATAAACTTACATGTCTCACACTTACACTTCTTTGTAAATCAAAGTTACCTAAGTTTTTAAAAAAGGAAGCATTATGTTAGAACTTTTTTCTCTTACAAAAAGAATACAGAGAAATGTCATAATTATGTGTATGGAGAGTAACCCAATTAACAGTTTACTATTCTCGTAATTATCTCACCTGGGAAGTTGTTATTTTCTGTAACCATTAATCAGACAAACAACTTCACCAGCATGCAAGGACTTTTGTGAAGGGCCAAGGCACTTTAATGAAAGTTTTGCCACAATTCAGAAAGACCTTCGTTGTCACAAAAATGGTGCATTTGATTTCTCTAAAGATGGCTTTACTGTAAACAAGATCAGCAAATTCTGTGTTTCTATGTGCCTTCCGTTTTTCTCAACATCTCCAAGATAGTTTGTACCTGTCAGGCAAGCAGCTGAAAATTCATGAAATGAGAGTCTGTCATAAGAGGCTGTCATGAACAGGAGTGAGCATTCATACTTCAAGTCCTATTTGAAGTGTCACTTTTTAAAATTCTTAATGGCTGGACATGCTATATATGCGGTCGCAGGAAACTTAACTTGCAATTTAAAGCACTTGCCTATTATTCATCAAAAATGATTAATATCAAATCTGAGACCTAGAAATAAACTGCTACATTCAGTAGTCCAAGGAGTGAGGCAGCAAACATCATTTATTTCTTGAGCTTGTCCTTTCTGTTTTGCTGTTGGAGTCCTATGTACAGAATAGTACCTATTTGATGTTCTAGGTTCACCGAGAAGGCAAAACAGTTTACTGCATGAATCAATGTTAGAGAAAAGTTCAGTTTTCAACACTAACTGGAAATTATATGTCTGAACCAAGTCAATTAGTAGTTTATGTAGTGATAAACCCTCCTTCTGTCTCTGCCTCCCTCCCTCCCTCTCTCCCTTCTTTCCTTCTTTCTTTCCTTCCTTCCTTCTACTCGGAACAAATCAAAGATACCATCTTCATGCTCTAGGACTGTGTAAACCACATTACTGTGATGATGTTAGGAATCATTATATGTTCTTTGAAATGATACTGTCAGTCATCGGTATTTCCCATTTTCAGTATTTGGGAAGAATGACACTAGTAAAATTTGCAAGAGAAACACTAATGAAGAAACATGAAGGTGGTAGCTAAACAGTTGAACTGAATAATTTTTATTAGTCTTCTTTTCCAAACCCCAAACTTAGCCCATTCTGACATTTCTGAATGAGAATATGAAGATATAAGAGGTTCTGGGTTTATATTTTTCCCCTGAGCCTGATATGAATTAATAAGTCATGGTCTAGACAATGTAAATAGATAGTTTTTTCATTACTAGCTCTTACATAAAGGTAATAAATGTGATTTTCACATGTTAAGGAACCCTGAAACATTCATCAAATATTCCTTTCTGTAATTCTCCTATGCTGTTTCTGTTAGAAGCTTTCCCAGACCCAAATGAATTTATAAGTGCTTCCCAATGAGTGACAAAACCCAGAAAGTTAAGCTTTTAGGTGATCTGAGTGGGAGTATATGTTCTTCCTGCCTTGATTTTTGATGAATAATCACCTTTCGTTGTAGCGGTATCACAGAAATGCATAGATGAGGACATTGCTGCATGAGAGAACTGAAAGTGATCAAAAATAGGCAGAACCTCTCTGGAGAAGGGCATGTCTTTCCTTGGCTCTTTTTCATTTTACTTTTTTAATTTTATTGAAGGAACATTGCATCATAACATCATATAGGTTTCAGGTATGCTTCATCGTAAGTCAACATCTGTACATATTACATTATATTCACCAACAACAGTGCAGTTCTATCCCTCAGCCTATATTGACCTCTTTCCTCCTTCCCTTTGTTTAACCACTCATTTGAATCTATACACTAAAAATGTAGTTTTGCTTGATTTGTTTCCTTTATTTTTTGGTTTCTCTATATATCAAATGTGAGTGAAATCATACAACATTTGTCTTTCTCCTTTTGACTTATGTCACTAAACATAATCCTATCTAGGTACATTGATGTTGTAAATGGCAGGAGTCCATCTTTTTTTTTGAGAGTTCGGTAGCATTCCATTGTGTGTGTGTGTGTGTGTGTGTGTGTGTGTGTGTGTGTTTTCTTTATTCACTAACCATGCACACTTAGGTAATTTTCAGCTCTTGACTATTTTAAATAATTTTGCGAAGAATGTAGGAGTGCATATATCTCTTGATTCATTATTTTTATGTTTTTAGGTAAGTACTCAGAAGTGGAGCAATGAGAGCCTATCAATTTCCATTTATCGATTTTTTTGAGAATCCTATACTGCAAGATTTTACTTCTCTCATCTAACAGACACTTATTTGAAGAGTCACAGAAATAAAATTTATTTGTAGATCTTAAAAACTGAAATGGAGAATAGTACCTTCCATTAATATCACACATTGGTGTCTTCAGCATGCTGTCAACACAATTTTTTTGTGCTTTAGAGAAACCCGGAGCTAATGAGGTCAGGAAGTCTCACGGGTGAGGATTATGAGACACCGAGATGCCCTGCCCCCTGTAGTAGCAGTCAGAGTCAGATTAGCATGTGGGGCATTTTGCCAGGTTTGATGTTTGCACATATCAGAATGTTTCACAAAAGGGAGGAAACCTTCTGAATAAGAATTTCTTTTTCTGTCTTAAATTTACTGGCTTTTAGTAAATAATAGGTAGGTAGGTAATATGTAGTTGGAACCTTTTTTGCTCAGTATCTAATCTCGGAGCATCGAATGGTAGAATAGCTACTGCTCAACCCAAAAATCTGTTTATCTACCAATGTATCACACCTGAGCTTTAAGAGTGGGTGTTTTCATTTTTATTCTAAATAAACTTCAAAGTGCAGTTCACCTACAGAGAACACTTTCTGAAACAGGACCCACATTTGTGGGACGATCCAGCAAAGAATTCTCAGAGTTCTCTAGACCATGCTGACCAATTAGCAGATCAGAGTGATACACTTACCTGAGTCTGAGAAAGATTTCAGTTACTTCTTTGTGTATCTCAACATACTTAGGTAAAAAATTAAAAAGTTGTTCTTTTTTTCTGAAACAAAAAATTCAGGGAAAGTAGACTAAAATTTATTCACATATACAAGTGTAAGATTGAGACTCAATGCTCTACGAATGGTCAAATCTAGGCAAAGGGAAGAAGTCTGTCAAAGTGGATCTTTGGTTTTACTGCTGCCATCAGAGTCACCAAGTAAGTGGAGGTTCAGGTCTTCACTCATGGACTTGGGAAATGGGAAGCAGAAGCTTTGATACCTTCTCTTTGGCCTCAACTCCTCACTCTCGCTGTATCCTTGTGTCAAGAAGATTTGTAGCATACAAAGCCTGAATGCAAGCCCAAGAAAGAAATGTTCATTAAAATGCATTAAATTCCCCTACATGCCTGTTTTTAACCCTTTTACCTTGAAATAAAGAGACTTTAATACAGTGCAATGCCACCCCTCTCCAATAATCCCCATTCACCTCTCACCCAGACACTCCAGGAAACAGAGAGCTTGTGTCTTCACAGACATCACTGGGGCTTTGTGACACAGCCAAGTGGTTTTCTGGTCAAAGTTCTCTAAACTTCTCTTTCCTGAATTATCTGATTCCTCCTGCTTTCATTCTCATGACCACATATCACAGACACATACCACATCCATGCATGTTTATACACATTGTGTACATATCCATGTACATATATACATACATACCACACACTGTACACATACACCACACACATACACACAGGTGCACCAACTCATGCACATTCATATACAAACCCCAAACACTCTGACAGCCCCTATGAGCATTCCTCTTTTCCTCTGGTCTCTGACTGCACTGGACATAAATCATTGCATAAACTCCAGGTCTGAAGACCAGGGACGCCAAACCCCTGTGTTCAGCACAGGCTTATAGACTTGTTATTTCCATTATTGCTTTATAAGGACAACATTTAGAGCGACATGTTGGTGAGTAAAGGAACACGTAGAATGTCAGTGGCTAGAGGTGGAAACTCTTGAAAAGCACATATGCACATTTGTGGAGCAAACTTGAATTAGCACCACTTTGAAAGATTCAGTCTCAGATTAAGAAAGGAGCTTTACTGAGGGCACAGGCGATGCCTTACAAGCTGCATGTAACTGGATTTCAGCTCCAGGTTGTAGCGGGCCTGATGTGTTAGCTAGAACTGACCCCTAGAGAGTAAGAACATTTCCAGTCTTAGTTCAGAGTGTTTCTATTGTTGCTGCTGCATATATAGCCTTACTTTTCTTGAGAATGATCACTAAATCACTGGTACAGTTGATTTTACTGAATGGCAAAAATGTTCTCTTAAAAGAAGAAAGAGAATCACTTGCTATTTTTCATTGGTGATTGGTAGTTTGGTCCCTCATCTGGACACCCCCTTTAATATCAGTGACTGTAATTGAGTCCCCTGCCAACAACATCTACCTAGCGATATTATAAGCCTTCCTTTCACAAAGTTTGGTATTTAACTAGGAATGTTTTTACATCCGTTATTGAAGGACAACTCTAGCTGACTCTACGAAGTATTGTATGGAGCCTGATCTCATATTCATACAATGCTGGTGCCTACCTTCTACTGAAATGAACAAAGCATGCATTTCATTCCAATGAACTGCTATAACTTGCAAAGAAAGATTTTATTTTCTATTTCATAAGTTAGCCAACATTTAAGAGAACATTTGAAGACAAAGTTACTGGAAGGAGACCAGACTTGGATGGTAATGTGGGTCTTTGCTTTCAACCTCTGGGCTCTCCCACTCACAGCTACTTGAATTCAATAGTAATGCATGATGTAACATTAAGGTTTATTTCATGAAGGCATTAGGGATGGAGGCTGCTTTTTTCCCCCCAGTATGATTCAATTTAAACTGTTAAACACTAATTTTTTAAAGTATGTTCTAATCTACCATTTAAATATTGAATATTTTATCATCCTTGTGAGAAAATAACAAATGTTATATCACATCCCTGATAACATGCTACTCTGTTAGAATACTAGAAACTTAAGTGCCTTTTAAATAGACCCAATCTGAGGCAATTATTAATGTGATGATGAGTCAGTTTTGTTGGAGACCTCATATTAGTAATGGTGGGTTGAAAGACATATTTTCTTCCTAAAAATCACACAAAAATTGGTCAAGGTGTTTTTCTCATTGAAAGATTCATCCTTTTGGGTTTGTCACCCGAAAAGCAGAGTTGCCTCCTGGCCACCTCAAAACCCCAGCACAAGTTTGGATCAACTCTCCTTTCTTTATAAATTTATACATGACCTTGCATCCTAATGTGATATGGTTTCAAGGTGTGTACCATTGTAAATCCACATCTCTATGCAGTACATCAAGTTTATCACCATTTCAGTTCTTCCTTCATCATACAATTGATCCCCTCTACCCAGTTTGCCTACTGACCTTTTAAATAGACAGCAGAGAAGAAAGATAAAATGTAAACCATGTTGAGCTCATACCCCTGTTAATTCTCCTGTCATTTCTCCTGTTACAGCAGATTTTCGCAGTGGAGATACCTAGCCACCATATTTCCACTCTGTATAACTTATAGGAACACTCCAGAGCTTGCTTTTTAACTCTCGGCTTACTGTTAAACAAAGGAAACGCTTTACAATCCACAGATTGACAGTGATCTCCCTGGAGTCCTTGATGGTGACAAAGTAGGATCTTTAATGTGTTTGTTTTCTGGTCTGAGAAACATATATTTTTTTCCCCACGTGATTTGTAAAGATCTGGTAACTGACAGGACACATCATGTGAATTGAGGGAGAAATTCAGGTCTCTTTCCTTCCGTGCACAAAATAGTCGCATGACAAGCTCAGTGACATAGCGACACCATCTAAGTACATAAGTCTCCTACATGAGGAATTCTGTATGTCCGCTTATATATTCTTATAAGAGGGATTCTATATTTCCATTACCTGGAAACAGGATGCAGTGTTGCTGTTCTCCTGGACTAGAATAAGGGAACACTTTCCAGAAACGATGAGGTTTTAATGGGTTACCCGAAGGACAAAACTTCAGAAGGAAGATAGTCCTATGTAACATGACATCTTGAGCCTGTTAAGAGTTCTTAAAATAACTTTATTTTCCTACAAATAGGAAATGTGCCTCCTAATGAAATGTTTTCATCAGTTGACTCGTAATGAAAAGAATGTGAGGCGGGGAGGGCAGTGGGAGGGACTGCTGTCCAGGTCACACCCATCCCAAGGCATTATGTTGCTTACAGCTTCAATAAACTTTCTTCCTTAAAAGAGTTATTTAGTCTGCAAGAAGCAAATAAAATTTTATTTTTCCTCACCTATAAAGTTTACTCGAGACAGACCACCAGCCTATAGTTAAAAAACTCAAACCCCTAAAATCTCAGCATTTATTTGATGTTACAGATCAGCATATTAAAAGTCATACATGGGGAAATGATTATCAACTTCCTTTCATAAGTCACTATAAAAATAGGAAGACTCTATGTTCTCATTCTTCGGAATATTTTTTAAAAATAGGTAATGTTTATTGAGGGATCTTTGTAGATGTCAGATAGTTGACCAAAACCTCTAAAAGAATTCATCATAGAGTTATCTAAGCATACACACGATTAGACCATGAAATGGAAACAGGACTGTGAGCCACTATAGAAGTTAAACATCAGAAGCTTTTTGAGCAGAGCAGATTATCCCATACAACAGACCTCCTACAGGTCAATCAGTGATATTTGGTGAATGCCTATCAGTTTTTCAAAATGAGGTGTGAGCAGTGTTTACTCTGTGCAAGGCCAGGGCTTCCCATTTGGTTCTCAGAACCACACCATCAGGTAAGTTGAAGACACTGAATCACAAAGAACTTCGTTTGCTCAAGGTCACACAACTCTTAAGAATAGAGTTGGGATATTACATGAGAACATGAGTCCAAAGACTGTTCTCTTTGCTGAGATGCTGCTTTTTAAATGTATCTAAATTTGTACAGCCCAGAAGCCCACCTCCTGAGTGCCTATCTAAGAAAAATAATCATGTACTTGTACATGAGTTTGTAGAGTTCCATTGTTCTTAGTGTCAAAAAGTAGAAAAAAATCAAAGTACCCTTCATTTATGAATGGACAAGCAAACTGCCGTGCTGTTTATTCATGAAAAACAGGATTTTGAACAGTATAGGAAAACCTGTAGACTTGAGATCTGTAAATAGATGACTTAAAGTACATTATTGAATCAACAGAATATTCAGACAATGGGATACTATTCACCAGTAAAAGAAATGAGCTACTAACACCTAATATAGCACAGATGAAACTTAAATTCTTTGTGCTACAATGAAGAAATCCTTTGAAAAATGCCATTCTTGTCGATAGGATTCTAAGATGGGACCCCCACTCCCCTTGTACACAGCCTGTGTAATCCTACCACTGAGGAGTGGATGGACTTGACTAGGTTGGAATGTTCATTCCTGCTAGTAGGTTATTTTATGTGGCAGAGGTGAAGGGTTAGGCAGCAATGTGGGTAAAGTCAGTCGCAGAGTGAAAATTGCTGAGTTACCATGGCCTGTCTGATAAGAGCCCTCCTGGCTCGGAGCCTGTAAGCTGTGGCGGGGAGAGGAGGACAGAACATTCTCAGATACTCCCAAATGTTATTTCCCAAGACAAGATTAGCTTTTCACCTTAACTTGCAATATTCTTAGGACTCACTGTGCCCAGCCATGTAGTTTTGTTTGACATAACTTTGTATACAACTGCCCCTTTATATTCAACAGTATAAAATCACTGTATTAATTAATTGGGCTGTAAATTTGAACCAGCAGGACATCATTGGGTATCTCTCTATGCAAACTCTTGTCAGAATGGCCTCACCAGCACTGCTCTGTAAGTAAATTCATGTCTCTCTTCACTGGATCACCAGGTGTTTTCTCCAGTCTGGGAGCTCACTTTACATAGACCCTTAGAGATTTGGATCTCCCACATAACACAGAAATAACTAAGTTCCAAATTATATGACTTTGAATTAATCAAAAGGGAGATGATCTGGATGGGTCTGATCTAACTGGGAGGGACAGTTTAGGAGTCAACCTAGGTTCACTTTAGAACTTTGGAATGCTAGAGATTCTTTTATGATCCTGAAGAAGCATGCTGTGACCCACCTACAGATCACGTGTACAGGACCCAAGAGTAGAAAGCAGTCCCTCACTGACAGCTGTGAAACCCTAAAAGAAAATATGTAGTCTGAATAGAGAAATCAGGATAGAAGGGCTACTGCTGAATAAAGCATGGTTTGTGTGTGTACATGTGTATGTGTGATATTGTGTATGAACTGACACAATTCTGAGCCTACCTCCAAGATGTCCATATGTGAACAGATCGAAAGAACTGAGCAAAGATGGTGAACTGCAATATAAGCCCAGAATTTGAAAGCTGAGTGTCAAATACATGTAACACTCGAAACAGCACAGCAAAATCATGGCCATCAGAACCACCACAAGTGAGAGGAGACAAACACATGTACTGGCCCTAGTGGAATTGACTCCTTGCTAAAACAAAGCTAAAGCAAACCACCCTCTTCTCCAGAGACATTTAATTTATACTATGTAAATGATACAAAGAACCAGAAAATTTTTTTTCCAACTTCCAAGGGAAATCATAACCAGCAGATGTTCACTCATGATGACCCAGGGTTGACAAGACTTTGATTCAGCTTATTTTGACCATTCTTTATGAAGTGAAAGTGAATGAAATCTTTGTAATAAATGGAAATATAGAAATTTTCAGCAGAGAAGAAGAGACTCAAACAATTGGAAATTCCAGAATTGAAAATATTTGAAGTGAAAAATCTAAACTATGGGCTACATGAAATAAAGTGGAATAAATGAAATAAATTACTAGAGTATGTGAATTTGAAAATAGTTCTATAGATATTGTACAATCTGAAGAACAAAAAGGGAAAATAATTGCTAAAAAGTATGAACATTACCTCATGGACTATACTGATAAGTTAACAACTGTGTATAATTCAAGTCCCAGGATATGAGAGTTATATGCAGAAAATCCGTGGAAAAATAATGACTAAAAGCTTCCCCAATTAGGTGAAAAACAAAAGATTCAAGAAGCTCAACAATTCAAGATAAACAAAGTATATCAACCACACTCTGAAATATAATTCAGTCACTAAAAATGGAAATTACAAATCCTGAAAGCAGTCTTATCACTTAGTTGGTAACTTATCAGAACAATGCAGGTTGGGAGTATACTAGAAGAATACCTTTCAAGTGCTGAAAAATTAATTGTGGAGTCAGAATTATATGTCCAATAAAAATATCCTTCAGGAATAAAGATCACATAAAACATCTCACAAGGGAAAATTGAGCAGGTACATCCATCAGGCAGACACGGTTAGGAGAGATGTTGAAGGCAGCTCTTCGTCTGGTGACATGATTCCAGAAGGAAGCTGTGAATTCAGTAGGGATGGAGACTCAGAATTGGCACACATCTTGGCTCTCTTTTCTGCTCTAAATTTTTCATGAATTATATTCAACTGTCTAAATGAGGAAAAGAAAGCACAACATTTTCTTGGAATTTTCCACACGTGCAGGTGTGAAAAATACAACAAAAATTTTTTTAAAAAGAGATGCAAGTGAAGGAAACTCTGTTTATTAGGCTTCTATATTTCATTTGAAATGTTAAAATATTAATGTGCCCTGGTAGGGTTAGTGGATAAATCCACTGCTTCTGAAGGAGCACAGTCCAGGTACTTCTACTGCTGGGTGGGTATGAGGGGCGAGGGGAACTACCAGCGTGAACAACTAAATAAAAATAAAGATGCTTATTCCTCCTCTTTGTTCCTTCTTCCCTGTCTACTCACTTCCTTCCTGCCTGCACCTTCTTAAAAAATAGTTAAAATATTGACTATAATAGACAATGAAAAGTTAGGAATGTGTTTATAATCCCCAATGGCAAATACAAAATTGCTGTAAATACAAAATGTTAAAAAATTAGAGTAAATGTTAATGAATATGCATTCAAAACCAAAATATTGATACAAAATATAAATAAAATTCCAAAATATAGACTGCAATTGTTATGTTCAAATAATCCCAAAGAAATCAAAAAAGGAGAAAGAGATAAGACAAAGATCTGGCAAAGAGAAAAATAAGAAAATAGTAGACTGAGTCAAATTAATAATTATATTAGTGTAAATTTTCTAAATACACTATTAAAAGATAGTAATTATCAAATGGACAAACACGCAGAATATATCCTACTGTATACTGTCTTCAAGGACACCACTCTAAGTTGAATATAATTCATTAATTATTTAAAGTATATATGAAATATAAATAGATTAAAATTAAAATGATGGGGAAAATATACTATACAAACATTAACAAAGCCTGGAACAACTATATTACTATATGATATTATCAATCGATATCATACTTCATAAATGACATCATACTGTCATCAATATCAATAACTGGTGTTTATTGGTCATATCACCCAACAAAAATCTGTTCGAGTGCTCATAATAACATAATAGCTCATATTCTGAACAACAAAACAAACAAAAATTAATTTTACCTGTATTCCATGAATGTATTCCTAAGGTTTTCAAGTTGTCTATGCCCAAATACCTGTAACTATGTCCTGTCACACAATCACAGCAGTGCAGGATATTTACAATTCTTCCTAATTCAGTTTCTCCAGCAAATGAGCTGGTTTTTCTTCCTCAAGCCCCCTCCCTACGAAGCTGAGTTTTGAGGTCAGAAATGGCATGGGGGACTATGGCATTTGGACAGGTCCGAGCCCTGGAGTCTGTCCCCTCTGATTCCTGAAGGACAGCACATGGAACTGAGAGGTACAGTCAGAGGCACAGATGCAGGTTCTAACAGACTTGTGTTCCAAGTCTTTGGTGCAGAGAGGAGGTGTTTCAAGTTGTTGATGGAAACTCCAAATATAGTTCAGCAGCCTCTACCCACCTGGATTTGAGCTTGTCCTAGAAATGTAGGGTAGAAAGCACATGGTAGAAAAGAGATTTCTCATTCCCTGGAGACTGGGCACAGTAGGAAAGGTCTCAGCCCTGACAGAAGAAGCTGGCAGGGCAGTGAGTTAATAATTCCACAGGGACAACACACTGATCAGTGTCAGGGGAAGCAACAAGGCAGGGATTGGATGGAGGTAGGGCAGGAACAGAGAGGGAACAACAGTATCAGTAAATGCTGAGGGCTGACTGCGTCATCACAGAGTGTTCCTGGGTCCTCTCCAGTGGAGGGTCAGTCCTGAGCGCCTCAGAAGATGACAACAGAAGGACCAGCGGGTGGCAGGCTGTGAGGAATATTGCCTCCTCTGTCACAGAGGACAGAAAAGGACCCAGGGGAGTCAGACCTTATCCTCACCCCACCCCACCCCATCACCGTGTCGTCTGTGTTCCTAAAACTCCAGACATCTTCTGACTCCTCAGAGACACAGAGTAACAGGAGAGAACAATTTCAAAAAAAACATGAATGAGCTTTCCAAAAGGTATCTGGCGGACAGCATGGGTTTAGAGTGTGAAGAAAAGGGAAGCAAGGTGAACCCAGGTCTGGGAATTTGGGGACAGTGTGGTGTCATGTCCTGCACTAAAGTCAGAGGAAGTGTGGTTCAGAGGAGCAGAGTGAGATGGAGTCCGGTTTTCCCATCTAACCATCTTACACTGAGATGCGAATAGATGTCCTGCGTGACCAAAGGCTGACAAAGTTGGGCTGAAACTCCAGAAATGAGAACACAGAGAATACTTGTGATTTGGGTAATACATTTGGCTATTAGGAGACACACATTGGAAGCGAGAGCTACTCCAGTGTTGCTTTTAGGTTTTTTTTATGGTACAGGTAGGAATGAAGGTGAGTAGGCAAACAGGAAGGAAGAAAGAAAGAAGAGGAGGAAGAGCTTTATTTATTTATTTCATTTAGTTGTTCACATTTGTTGTTCTCCCTGGCCCGGGTCTTGAACCCTGGACCTTGAGATGTATGTGGGACTGCTCCAAGGTGAATTAGACTGCTAAGCCACCAGGGTTTACCCTACCCCAGCTTTTTCATCCTGGGTGTTAATAAGTCTTGGGGATACAAAAGGAGAAAACGTAGTTAGGATAATGTGTTGTCCTTCTACGTGGGATTTGAATTGTTAATAGTATTGTCTCTGCCGATGGTTGTGGAACTGGGAAGGGGCAGCTGGAGCTCTGTGGTTTCCATGAGAAGACGCCGCCGCACCAGCTCTCACAGTGAGGGGAATGTTAAATGCATAAATGAAGATGGATCATTTTGCAGTCCCATTGCATCTCTTTGCGGTGCTTTTTGCCCCGAGATTATACAAATGGATGGTTTTATAGCCACTGCACATTGCACAGCTGTAGATACTATATATAATACAACAAGAAATTGCTCAGGAAGGGGGAGATTACAGAAACATTATCTGCAAGCTGCCGTCGAGTTCAAAAACTGCATATTGCGTCCCCAGCCCCTGCCCCAGAGAGCACACACTGGTCACATAGGTTAGGAATACCCTAGAGCCACTTAGAAATTTCTTGGCATTGTGCTTTGTTGTTGTCATTTGTTTCTTTTTGTTTTTTGTTTGAGTCAGCTGTGGGGAAAACACATTTCTTTCATCCTCTGTCATTTTCTGCAGACCTTTTTCCTGAATCTAGGGTCAAGTTAGAGCGCCTTAGAGTTTGACCATGTCACCAGAATGCCAAACCATGACAGAAGCATCATCGAGCATAGAGTTTTCCTCGCAATCCTGTAATATGGAGACGAGTTCTGCTGTCACTCAGGAGGCAGCCCAGGAGCAGGAGCAACACTTGGTGAAGCTCAGTGTGTGGAACTTGGGCCTGTTTACCTCTGTCTTTGGTGGCACCACTGACTCACCTCAGCCCTCTGGGGTCTGGAGCATGTTCCTTGCTGATAGCTAGGGGTTCAAGATCTGCAAAATGTGGCTTTTCCTGGGTGTAAGCTGATGTGGGTGTGAGGCCTGCTCAGAAATGACCTCCTCCATGCCTCCAAGATCATTGCCAAATACCAGCAGTCATGACAGCCCTGCCCCTCTGCCTCTGTTTGGAAATTAAAAGTCTGAAGAAATGATGGACCGTTGGGCAGTTTCTCCTAAGAAAGCTGCTCAGTGGGTGACATTCAGCACAACTGAATTTAAAGATGGGAATTTAAAGAAACAGAATTTCATTCTTAAATTTGACAAATGTGCTCAAGTTTCTTAGAATAAGAATGGTTTCTTGAGAAAAAAGTTATTTTTAAGTGGTGCTTATTGAATTTTAGATGATCAAGATAATACATCATTCTAGAGAAAATTGGAGAACAGACAGAAAGTGCAAAAGAAGAAATAAGAATGATTCATAATTTCCAAATCTTAAAAAAATTAGTTTGTACTATACTCATTCATCTGCCCATCCACATCTATTGTCTCTCTCTCTATCATCTAGCACCCATTCGTCATTCTGTTTCAATATGTTTTAAGCATTTTCCAGTGTAATTAAAAGTTCTATGAAAAAATAATTTAAATATTTTATAATAGCTCATTGCGTGGAAGTACCAAGTTGGATGTAATTTATTTTATATGATTTGACATTTAAGTACACTCACCTAATTTTATACTATTATAAAAACTAATGAACATTTTGTACTTAAATCTTGGTTCACATATATGATAATTTACTTAGGTTAATTTTTTTAGCAGTATAATTGCCAAAACAAAAGATATACCAGTTTTAAAGACCTGTTGTCCAATTACTTTGTGGAAATGTAATAATTAACATTACCCATGGTAGAGGATGGAGTGCACTAACCTATTATCACTAACTGAATATATTTAAAAAATTGTGTGAGTCTGAAATAGGATTTTATTATTGTATTTGTATTTCTTTGATTGCTAATGACTCTGAAGTTTATCACAGATTTTTTTATCTAGTAACTTTCCTTTGATGAATTGTTTTATTTTTAATTTGTCAGATCTCCCTATTGATTACAGCTATGCTGATCTTTTGGCCATAATTTTTTTCAATCAAGTTTCTAGTTTGTCACACATATTTTAATAATTACTGATTTAAAAAATCTGCTTTAATTTTTAGTGATTTAAGCCTCTCTGAGTTCTTTCATTGCTTTTAGTCTTTACTTTGAAAATTGAGTTGCCTAAGATCACTGCTTGTTTTTAAAAAATGGTTTTACTTTAATGTCTCAAATTCTGATGTATCTGGAAATTTATTTTGGTTTATGAGTGACAGCATGAGAATTCAATGAAGAACCCATTACTTCCTATCAGTCAAGTTTCTCTTAAATATTAAAGACATGTCTACACTGGAATCAATTTAGCTTTAAATATTCTGCTAACCTTTATTGTCATTACTTGTACACCACTGCATTTTAATTATTTTTCATATTTAATTACACATTATTATTCTGTCATTTCAAATTTGCTGCATATTTATTCTTTTAGATGAACTTTGAAGTCAGACTTTCAAGATTAGAAAGATAAATGTCATCAGGAATGCAGTAAATAGCTTTAAAACTATACACTGAAATTCTAATCATTGTATTCCAAAGCAAGGACATTGTCCAACATATGTTTTAGTTTACCCACCACTATGCCAAATGAAGACTGCTTGTAAAAATTAATGCATGAAAATACTCCATCAGTAGTAATCTTACCAGAAGCATCATTCAAGCCTCAAATATTCATAACTTACAATCTAATTTCCAGGATTATAAATTAATGAATGAATTAATACTTTTATTTTAGACCTTGTAAAGAAGTATTACAGTATTCTCTATATAGGGTGGATACATTTTAAGACACTTCCTAGTTATTTTAAATTTACTTTAAATAAACCACTTTTATATTAGGTCTTTTTAACTGCTTGTGTTAAGCAATTAAATGTTAGTGATTTAATGGGATATTTATCTCGTGTCTGATTTCTTTTCTGAACTCTTCTATTAATCTAAAAAGAAATTTTTCTCTTGATCTTTAATTTTCTGGTATAGTAAGGCAATTTTTATCCATACTATTTTCCTGTGATTATATTCCTTATTTTTAATTCAGTCTTATGAGATAAATATAACAGCTTATTTTTAATTTATATCTTATGATATGAAAATTATTGTAACATTATCTGATGAAATTATCCACAATTTCAGAGCAATTTTAAATAGTGCTAATAACAGATATCACTTATTTGTTTTTTAATTGGAAATGGAGTGACTCTTGGAATTATATTGACTTTGGTTTAAGGTAAACAATCTTTCTTATATTAAATCAGGATCCTTTCTGGTTTTCTTAGAATTTTGTCAGGAATGTGTTCTAAATATCATTAAATACCTTTTCAACTTTTGTTGACATTTTAGAATGTTTTTCTTTCACTTTTTTAGGTAACATACTATAACAACATATTAATTAATATTTAAATAATTTTGTGTTTTGAAGAGAAGTCTAATTTGTTTCAGGGAGATGATTTCTTTATTGCACCAATGAATATATTTTAAATAAATATTACTATTTTAAATCACATAGTAATGAGTGAATTTGTTTTTCAATCATATAACAATACACGAATTTGAGCTATTATTTTATTTTTCATAATGTCTTCTATGTTTGCTTTGAATTTTATAATTGTGCTAGTTTATAATAGTGTCGTTTTTTTTCTCTGTATTAAACTGAATCTTTTTGGAATAGTTAAATGAAAATGATTTTTTTTTTTGTCTTAGGCATACTTGCTTTTCAATAGCCATCAGAGTAAAACAGAGTTGCTACCCACAAATAATTACATCACCTGGGTCCAGGCGCTATTAATCTTTCATATGGCAGAAAAGGCAGGGATTAAAATGATGTAGAAAATCCAGGGTGAGATATGATATAGCAATGATTGAACAGGCCTATTGATAACCATCATTGCAAAACGGATGCCAGTCCAGATATGATCTGTTGGGAGTTGACGAAGCTGTCAGTTCTGTATTTCCTCACTCGCCCTTTCCCAACGCCATTGTTGTTACCATGGATTCTTCAAGGTTACCTTCATCACGCAGTGATATTGCAGGAAACAATGTTTTGCACTTGCATTGTTGATTCATCAATAAAGGAAGTTCTGTAGCTCATTACTAGAGGACAGTGAAACTAAAATACTGCTAATAAGACACCACAGAACTATGAACCTGCTTGAATCTCTGAAATCATTGAGAGTATCAAATATCCTTGACAGTGAACCGGGCTTTTATTGAGCTGCTGCTCTAACACCTCTGTAAATACTGTGGAGGACATAAAGACATATAAAGTATGTAGTAAAGGAGCTTACTAGCCAGGAGTGTAAGACAAAAATTAAACACATAAAACAATCATAGAGCAAAGAGCAGCAGTTATAATTAATTGCTCAATTGTTTGGTCTTGTTTGGTCTGGTTATATAACCCTTGAGAAAATGTGTGTGCTCAAATGATATGAGACATATCTACTTATCAAAAAGTTAATAACATCACTCTCTGAGAATTTGTTTCTATCAGAGAATTTATTTGCCTCCAAATGATTCAGTTTTATTATCACCTGAGGAATTGTTGGAAGTAAATAGTCCTTAGAATTGAGGCCAATAAAAAGAGTGCACTGGTAAATTTTTTTGGCCCATTGGCACAGCTGTTCTGCCTATATGATATATGGTCAACAAGACTTAAGACCATACGCCAACCATTCCCCTTTGCATCGTCACAGGCAAACCCAATATATGGGGATGATGGGGGTGGGGTGGAACTATTCTCTGAAAGATGGGAAGTTTCTTGTTTTGCCCCCAAATCAAACATCATGGAAACAAAACATACATTTTGAAGACACTTTTCAAGGATTCTCCTTATTCACACATCATGGGATGCTCATTAAATATTATTTAATTGATACAATGCAAGTCAGAAAATAGCACTGGATTATTTCTGATAACAGCTTCAAAAAGGTAGCCATCTTAAAAGTGAGGCACTGATAACCAGTGACTTGGTTTTTAGAAAGTCATAAAAGTAAAGGAGTTATTAATGAGGAAATACTAGTTGCTGATTATTTTAAAAATTCCAGATTTTAACTCAAAAGGACATACAAAATTTTGATTTCAAAACAAAAATGATAGCTTTTCACTTAGCTGGCAAATATCTCAAGGGCGGTTCTTGGATCTCCTCAGGGTTATGGGTCTTGGAAAACAGAATTCCCTTGATTAAGAAGAGAGGGATGTATAAAGGAGACTTGCAGCTGCAAAGAGTTTTGGAAATGTCATCACAGTCTCTCTCCACTTGTAAAGGTTCTGGGGTTTATGTTGAATGAGCCAGTCTGTAGTTCTGGTGCAGAGATCCATGCAATGTATTCATCTAATCTAAATTCAGAATAATTAGATCTTGATGTCTAAAAATCATATATATGTATATATATATATATGTCCACACACACATATATATATACATACGTACACACATTTATGTATATATACACATACATATGCATATCAGTGCATTTACACAATGTTTAGCTTTTGCTTTCATGTCTGACAACAAAATAAATATGTGAATTTTTGCTCTGTTAAGTATTCATTGATCTAACAAATATTAGGCAAGTACATAGTTTTGATGATTTGGAGAGAAACAAAGAAGAATCAAATATAAGCATTCTACCTTTAAAATACTTCTCTGGGGGAGGTGTTGAATTTTGAACCCATTGATAATGAGTCTCATGTAGACTTGTAGTTGATAGTTATGAACTTTGGGACAGTTTATTCATATACATTTCCTTTGAGACATAGTTGGGTTCTTCCTATTGAATACTGGATGTGAAAGGAGGAATAACAAAGAACATTTTCTTGGAAAATAAGTAGTCAGACTCCATCTTTGATCACAATGATTGAATACTGACATATCGAGTCATTGTTTATGTTGCTAAAATAGATTATTACTCATTAAATTTTCTTGTTATATTCACTGAATGTCAAAAACATGAAAATTAAATCTATTAAATTCATTTATTTTTTTTAAGTTGATTTTATTGAAGAACAGTGCATATGGCATTAAATAGGTTCCAGTATGCATCCTTGTAAATCAACATCTGTATATAGTACATTAAATTTACCACCATCAGTCCAGTTCTTACTTCACCATTTAATTGACCTCTTTTACCCAATCTGCCCACCTCCTCTTTCCCCATTTGCAACCACTAATTTTATTTTATGTACTAAGAGTCTATTTTTGTTTGATACAGTTCATTGTCTTGTTTGATTTCACTCACAGAATATATGAGTGAAATCATACTATGTCTGCCTGTATTTTTTCTGAATGATCTTGCTAAGCATAGTTAAGAATACTCTGTTCAGTTTAGAAGTCAGCTAATTCCTGTTCTTGGCTCTAAAACTAACTTTAGATGAAGTTCACCTTTAAATAATCAGGTTCAGGGTCTCTGGCCAGCATATCAGATTTTAGAACAGGCAGGAGGCCAACTGGGCCCTTCTGGGTGGCAGAATGTGGTAGAATAAAGCCATAAGCAATGGGTTCAGCCACACAGAGGGCAGGAGTGTCAGGTTTCTTCAGAGTCTGCGGCTCAGGCACCCGCAAGCAAGAGATTTGCGATGAATAGCGCCCATATTGATTTTTCCATAATGGAGTGTAAAAGAAAAATGGACAGGTTTTGTTGCAGGTATTTTCATGGGGTACTAAATTGGAGGATTAGTTGCAAACAGCAGTACTGATAAAGTCTGCTGTCCATCTTGATGGTTGGGTCTTTCTATTAAAATGACACATAAATAACCTATTATATCCCCCACCCATGGAAATTCAAATGCACCTGTCAACTTGATAAAGCACTTGCCTGGAGGGAGGCATTGTTTACATTTTCACTCTATTCTTCAGAAAAAGTGAGATTCTAATTATTTCTCCCACTGTAAATTAATGCTGACTATGATGGTTAGCATATCTCTGTATTGTTACATCCTTTGGAAAGTTAAATAATAGAACTGATCCATCATGTATTATGCAATGTGTATTTTATGACAGGCTTCCCTGAGTGCTCCCATCTCTTCTCTCTATAAATGCTTATTTCTTCTCGAACTTGTGTGCTTTCTATTCTGTCTTTCTTTTTTCAGTTCTTTGAGAAAACTTTGTTGATGTCCAGTTAGTCCCCAAACTTCAAACACCCACTCTCTTTATCCTACCTAATTTCTCTCCTTCATTGAAAAACACATTTATGACTTTCAAACATAACTACCTGTTTCAATGTTCATATTCTACTGTCATTTTTAGTTTCCTTCTGGGATATTTTCCCACTAACAATATATCATGTCTGAAGAATGTAGATCACTTAGCTGTATTCAGAATTGCCACTTTATAAGTAAGTGGGTTGACTTTCTGCAGGGTAAGTTCTGTTTTTCCTTCTTGTTATCTCTCGGTTAATTCTTGGAATAATAATCACATTAAATAATACCTCTAATAATAAATTATCTCCTCATCTGGTTCCACATACCTCTCCTTCAACCACTCCATCTTTCTTCTCATCCCCCCACGCACTCCAGTCTCTACCAAAAAATAATTTCTTCCCGGGCAGAAAACATTCAAAAACGTATGTTCTCTATGAATATCTATAACAAAACAATAACAGTTACCTTAAGTGATCTTAGGTGTAATATTACTTTATAGTACTGAATCCAGTGTTTTCTATTGTTTCCTATACATTGACACTTTAATATATTTATCTATGGACTACTGTGTTCATTAAACTCTGTGTATCTACTAGGTGATCTTGGAATCAAAAGCACCTGGAAGATAAAAATCAGGTGCAGTAATCTGCTTGAAGACCTCTGCACAGACATTTCTAGAATTATGACAGAGTCCATGCCTCCTGCAGTGGGTGCAGGGCTTTCCTGATAGTTTCTTAGTGTCTCTGGGTTTGAACAGACTCTGAAATTACTCTTCTTCCCCAATTTATAAATCTTAAGCATATTTCTAGCTTAATCATCTCTACGCCTGTTTCTTCACACAAGTAAATGCTTGCCTGCATATAAGATATTGTGCCACACAATCACTGGCACACTTAAAATGGGCTTTGTCAGCATCAACAGTTAAAAATCTGTAAATATCCTTCCAATGAGTTAATTTAACTGCACTTAAATTAATGGCAACACTTTTTGGCTAAATAATATAATAATTTAATAACATCATGTTTCATTCTATAGTTTTGCAATCAATATTTAAGAATCAATGTATATGTCTTCAAAATCTTTATCCAATTTTCCTATTTTCAAGAGAAAGTAATAGATTTTTGTGGTTTCCAAGGAATTATACCAAATGTTCCAAACAATATGACAGTATGGTCTCTCGGTTGTTTTATTTACAATTATTTCATATTGTCTTGGAAATTATATTTGTTATAGTGAAATCTCGAACATGAGTTTTATTTCCTCTTTTGACTCCTTTTTTACAAAAGAAGTGGGTAGATTAAAAGCCTTTCTTGCAGCACCTCCTTGTGGCTCAGAGAACAGGATTCCGACCATGTAAAGTCCAAGCACCCAGGCTTGAGACTCAAGGATAAGGGAGGAACAGAAAAGAGTCCTAGTTGACTTTTTTGGATCCCTTAGTCTTAAGAGGAAAATAATAACCCTGAGAGAATTGACTGATGATTGGAAAACTGAACAAGCAACTGCAACTCTGAGTCATGAGCTCGTGTCCAGCCGTTGATCCAATACTTGATGAAAGAGAAAGCTGTCACAGAGATAACAATAGGCTATTACTGAAAATTAAAAAAGCGTTTGCTAAAAGATATTTTCCGTCTGATATTGCTTGAAATATGAACGAGAACAGTCTTTAATTACCTAAAAATATAGAGTTATTTTATTGTGTTTGACCTGGTAGTCTTTTAGATTAAAACAAAGTTGAAGAAAATAGTTCTGCAAAAAAAAAAAAAAAAAAAAAAAAGGATCGTGGTGTGCTGACCACTAGAAACTTAAAAGTGGAGAAATATTGATGTATATACTACCATATCTTTCAGTACTGGATTTCTTATGTATTTTCATACTATTGAATTTCATTATTTTAATGCTTTTTACTGTGTCATTCAGAAATTGAGATTCCCTTTGAAATCATTGATTTCAATAACTCCACTTTCTTCCTGCAGAAAATGAGAAAAGAAGAACTTTGCCCAAATGATAAGAAGCCAGATCTAGTATTTTGTTCTTATGACCACTGCAGAGGACTACTTTTCAAATATAAGAAAGCATGACAAACCAGAAACAGGCAAAAATCAATGGCATTAATATTAAATACATGTTAAAATAATATCTATCTTGAAATATTTTATAATCACAACATGCATAATCCAAAGTTTGCATTTTAAAGAGTGTTCGGGGTTAGGTATTGATGTAAAAAATAAAATAAATGAGGAAAATACTTGTTCAGTATTTCCTTTATTGTTTTTAAACATAAGTAATATACATTTGAAAAATCAGCATTGGAAACCCTAATAATTATTTAAAAATAAAGTTTTATAAAAATTTGCATTAATATAGGTTCCAGCTCATAGAAATAAAAAACGTCCACATTATGAACATCTGTTAGCCACATTAATTTCTAAACGTTCTATGTCATGGCATACCCAGTTGCAACGTGGGAGCTTTAGTCAGCTAGTTGCTGTAACAGTGACTCCACCCCCTGCCCACACTGCTTACTCCCAAAATCAGTATACTAAAGAACATAGATTTATTTGCCTCTCACAAATCAGTCCAAGACTGTGCTGTTAGCAAGAAAGTTGCCCTGTTCTCTGAGGACATGCAGGAAGGAACTTGAACTGCCACTCTGGTTGCCTCCAAGGACTTGTGCTCATCAGCATTATAGAGGCGATAAGAGAACAAGAATATGAATTATATGCTTTCCAAAGGGACTTTTCTGGAAAGAAAGTGTGTGCCAATCTCATTCACATTACTCAATAACCTTTAAAATTGATGTCTTTCTGGTCCGTTTTTCCTTTCTTGTTATGTAATATTCCTCTTTAGCTCTTATAATATGTCAGCCTTGGTGTTTATTTTGTCTATGTGGATGCATCATCTTTTTATGTTTATTGTTTAATTGGTATATTTTCCCACATGCTCTTATTTTTAATCTGTGTCTTTGCCTTAAAGATGCTGCTTTTGATGACAACATGTGTTTGAATCATAACTTTTTAAATCAAATTTCACCATATTTGCCTTTTAATAGGGATTTTTCTTCTAAGTAGATGAATAAAATAATTGATAAATTAAGGTTTAAGTCTACTGACTTCTCTTTCTTTTCAGCTTGTTCCTTCAGTTTTTCTATTCTTACCCTGTTCCTTTACTGTCTTCTTTTGCCTTAACCAAATATTTGGTCAGTATTATGTTCCTTTATTTGTGTGTGCATTTTTCTGACACCAGAATATGTATCTTTCTAAAGACTCCATCTGAAGTCAAGAAGTCAATATTTATCTCTTTATTCACCACACTTTTCACAGTTCATGTTCCTACTTCTCTCTTTCCATTCTTACTTCACATCTGGTGCATCTCACCTACGTAATCTATTTCATAAACATAGTAAACTTTCATACTATAATCCCATTTACTCTATTCCCCCATACTTTGTAAAATTGTTGTTATAACTTATTTCTATCAATATTATAAACCCCAATTTTCTTCGTTTGAATAATCATTTTTTTCAAGTAAATTATGGAACTAAAATATTTTATTTTGTATTTATGCATTTACTTTCCTTTTCTAGCCTGTTTTATTCTTTCTTGCATATATGAACATTCATCTCCCAAAGAACACCCCCCTTATTTTTCAGCACTAAATTGCTAATAACTGTTCTTTAAACTTATTTATCTGAAAATGTAGCTAACTTCACTATTGACTTTGAAGGTCATTTTAACTGGTTATAGTATTCTGGGTTGATAGATATTGATCCATTTGTATCTGACCTTCCCCATCCCCTTTTATTTTTCTGTCCTTTGATTCTGAGTCTCAAACCCAGGTCCTTGGGTTTTACATGGCTTTTACCTTCATTGCTGATCCACATGGCTGTGCCTTTTCCCTTTCATTTGATGAAAAGTCAGAAGTCATTCATACCCATCTTATCAATATATAATCATTTTTACTTTACTGGTTTCTTCAAAGTTGTTGTTTTTCTAAATTTATCTTTACTTTTCAGCAGTGTGACTTTGATTTGTCTAATGGAGACTATCATAATTTTATTCTGCTTGGACTTTGTTGATATTTTATAAACAGGTGAATTCCAACTTATTTGGAAAATTTTTCGGTCACCATTTAATGCTTATTTTTTCAGTATTAATCTAAATGCCTTCTCCATTTGCAACTTTTATGTATTTGTTGGTCCTTTTAATATGTTCTATGTCTCCAGTTTACTTTTTTTGCCACAGTATTTTTTCTCTGTTCTTCAGATTGCATGGTTTCTTTCGTCTGTCTTTAAGGTTACTAAATCTTTCTTGTACAGCTAAGCCACGACAATAAGTCCTGAGTTTCATTTATTGTACTTTTACTTTCTATAATTTTCATTTCTTTTATATTTTCTCTGTTTAAATTCCTTATTAGTTCACTCATTAAAATCATATTTTTCTTTAATTCTTTGAAAATATTCTTCTTAGATTTTAAAACTTAGTTACAAAAGTTTTCTAAATGTAATCCCTAGACCATGTTAGGTATTTTTAAAATTAATTGCTATTATTCTTCATGCTACATTTTCCTGTTTATTTTATTTTTGTGTGTATTTTACTTCAGATATTATCTATCTTAAGTTTTGGAGACTGGATTCTTTTAAATTCCTATGAAAGAGTATTTCTTTTCATTTTAATAGGTAGTTTAAGTACTGGACAATAACGTAAAGTTTTGTTATTTTGGTTTTAAGCTTTTCTAGGATGAAACCAAAGAAAGCCCCAAGCCCTTCTAAAAGCCTCTTTAACTTGAGGTTATCAAACTCTAAACTTGATTTCCATGAAAATCTTGTGCAGTTGTAATGTTAGCCCTTGTTAGCTTTGGTTTGCAACTAGACCTTACTTTATGATCTTTGGTATGGAACATCTTATCTTCTATATCAGCTGGTTGCTGAGGATGATGTAATATCTACATTTAGTATACTCCACTGAACACTGTGCTTCTCACAACATTGTCCAACTTCCGGCAGCCTTGTTCTTCTCTTACTTCCTAACAGCTTCTGTCTGATAAATCATGGTTGTCTCCCACTAAGCATGAAAAGTTTAGACTCACAGCAGCCTCGCATACTTCTCAGGCTGTCAGAGCCTCCAGTATTTTATGTTACCTCAAACTATGCCTCAGCTACTCGGGATCTCAGATTTCCTCTTGGATTCTGTTTCTACAGTATGGCTAGAAAATCATCCTCAGGGAGAGAATTGGCCATCAGAAAGTTCAGCTTTTTGTTTTATCTTCTTCCTGAGGTTCTCAAAATGGTTTTTGTTAAAAACACTTGAGAAAACGTGTCTCATTATTTCAGTGTGTGTGTATGTGTGTGTATGTATAGATATGTGTGTGCATGTATATAAATATACATATACACACATACATACACATACACACATATTTTGGAACTAGTTGTATCATTGTTTCTGGAACCATTTAATTATGTGTGAAAGATACAAAGAAAAAGTACTTGCTTTTTTAATTTAAAAAATGCTACGTTAATAAAGGGAGTAATTTTATTCCCTTCCTTCTTGGGAATATGTGAATTAACATCTCTTTAGAGGTAGAAGCAAGATTTTATTCTGACCTTTTTAAATTACTCATTCCTTGTAACAACTATAATTTTTTTACTTTCTATGTGTCAAAAACTTACTATGTACAAGTTATTGGGATTCTAAGTTGAAAAGATAGAGAAATAGCTTCGTATTAAAAATAAAGACATTGAAAACCAGATGATGAAAATTTTAATGAGCAAACATTCATAGCACAATCAGAACCATCTTCTATAAAAGGCAGACAGTGCCTCACAGAGAAGACACTGCCTGAGCTGGATTAGAGGAGACCAGTAAGGATTTTCTATTGACAAAAGGGAGAAACATATTATGCAGAGAAAAGAATATGCAGGAAGAAAATATAAAATGTATGTTTATGACTATTGTGTGCAGTTAATTTTGTTTGGAGCAGGAAGGTGTGGGTGGAATTGCACTGGTCAGCTTTACAAATCAAAAGAAAGAGTCTTCTACCCATCATGCCTGAAAGTAAGGATTGTCCTCAATAGTATTTATGCTTCACTCTAAAAAGAAGTGAATGTAAAATTTAAAAAAACACAGTTATCTGTGTGGTGAGTCTGTTTTGTATGTACACTCTGAAGAAACATTATTAAATAGACAAATATGACCTATTTTACTGTTATGTTTCCTTCAAAATCCCCACAAATATTAGATATGTCTGTCATACAACAACATGAGTGAATCTCTAAGGCATTAAGTTGAATTAAAAAAGCAGACACAAAGGAATATGTTCTGGATGGTTTCATTTATCTGAATTAAAAAAAATAATTATTAGCTATTGATAGAAATTCTGAGTCCTTGCTAATTCATGCAGGAGGCATATAAATTGCCAGAATTAGAGGTAGGTATTGACTAGGATGAGGCATAAGAAAAATTGGGAGGAAATGGAAATGCTTTATATCTTCATCTGGGTGATATTGTTGGTGGAAATATTTTTTACCTTTAAAGAAGCTTTAAAAAATTAAGAAAAACAAAAATTATGACAACTAGACCTGAAAGCTGCCTGAGAAATTATTTAATCCAATTTGCTCATTTTATGGATTAAGAAAATGAGCTCCAGATATTTAGTGACTGAGCAGGGAATAATAAAGGTGTACTACTTTCTAAGTCCTTATTCTTCCTAAAGTAAGCAAAGAAAGGGGGTATTTATTTACAACCAAGTCTTTTGCAAACACTATTCAAAGCCAACCTTCAGTAATAAGAAATATAGACAAAGCTTTTTAAAATATATTTATGATTTAAAGTGAATACCGTTTCCTTGTTGTGTTGAAATGAGCACCTGGGCTATATTTTCTACTCACTTTGCAATGTTAGAATGAGTTCTTTAGGGAGGCAAGAGAGACAGAGTTGAATAGACCTGGTTCTGGGCTCAGAGGGACTTACTCATATTTTGACTCCATTAGTAACCAACTCTCTTCGTAGATAAGCTACTTGACCTCTCCTGTATGCTTTCACTGCTGAAATAAGATAATAATAACTGTCCTGGTTTATGGTAAGAAGTTAATGAAATATGTTTGTAAAGTGATCATTGCCTCTGTCGATTTTCTGGGCTACCATATGAAAATTTCATAGACCAGGGGTTTAGACAAATAGTTATTTAGTGTCTCACAGTTCTGGAAGCCAGAAGTCCATAATCAAGGTGTCAGCAGGATTAATTCCTTCTGAAGATGAGACAGAGAATCTGTCTCTCTCCCATCATCTGGTGTTGTTGGCTGTCTTTGCTGCTCCTTGGCTTAAAGATTTATCACCCAACCTTAACCATCAAGGTCACATAGCTTTCTTCCTGTGTGTGCAAGTCTGTGTCTGTGTTCAAAATTCCTCTTTTTATAAACACTGTCATACTGGACTAGGACCAGTTATAATGACCTCATCCTAGCCTGATCAACTGCCGACTATTTCCAAATAACGCCACATCCACAGGTACTGGGAATTAGCCCTTCAGATTCTTTGAGGGAGACACATTTCGACCTATAAAATGGCCTCATCTCTTCCTTCTTGTTTTGATTCATTTCTTTCACATCTTTGCATTTCCTTGAACCTGTGGTTGGTGCCCTTCACAGGAAATACTGGTTCTTTGTTTTCCTAAATATTCTCTTCAGTAGACATATAATTCACACCCTCACTCTATCCAGACATTTATGTTTATTCAGATGTCTCCTTTACAGAGAGGCTTTTCTGAACAAAATAGGAACTCAGAGCAATAGAGCAACAAAATAGCCCTTTACCTTCCCTTTCCCACCCCACTGCCCAGTTCCATCCCATTTCTCCATAGCAATTGTAATATATTTAGTCATTCACTGTCTTTTTTCCTCTCTTAGAGTGTCTACTGAAGAGGGCAAGTACTTTCGTCTCTTTGGTGGATTCTGTAATTCCACACTCCTCTGGTACAAAGAGGGATTTTCATAAATACCATTTGAGTGGATGGTTGAATGAACAAATGAATAGAGCCTTATATATAATGAGCCCTAAATAAGTATTATTTATAATTCTCATTCTTAATTAACTTGACCCAAAATAGTTACTGCTGTGATCAGTATTCTATATCTGAAGCTTTCTTCCTTTCTGCTCTGGAAATTTTATTCTGAGAGACAGAGAAAACTACATCCAAACAAAAGGTTAAGTTATCATATTCAATTGGGATTATGGAATAGGAGACTGATAATATTCGTGAAGTCTCAAATAGCAGTAACATTATGTTAGCCAAGGCTCACTGAAAGTCACTAAACTAGAAGTTTGATTGAAAGGTGAATGGCAAATTTCCCAGTTCTTCTATTTAAAAAATGTCTCTTCATGTTTGTGACTTTTTTTTTTCTCTTCTGTCTTTTAAGTCCCAGGCCAAGGGTGGTGTTGAACACAAGCATCTATTTTCATGACTTCTGAATTTAATATATCCCTCCTCAAATATCATGGGGATTTTTATCTTCTTGTAGGGCATTACAACTTGCTAGTTCTAAATCCCTTACTAAATTGTAAGTTTTAATGAGACCAAGAAAACATATTTTATCCTTTTATCTACTGATATCTAGCTGTGTGAGTTGAGTGACATTTTTGAATAATAAAAAAGCACAAATAATTCACACCTATTTATTTTATAGCTCTGAAAATTGGGAAATAATCCCTGTTTTCATAAGAGGGAGGTATTCACTTAAGTATACTTTTTTTTTTTTGCCTTTAAGTCATTATCATCATCACCTACTCTGTTCATGAAGATGGACTTAGTTTACTTTTTCTTGTCTCTTTAGTATCCTTGTAGAAGGTAAGAATATGGTATTTATTTCCTTTTTTTCAGACTTACCATCTATAAAATGAATAATGCTTTCTTACTTGTAAGGCTGTTTAACGAGGCAATTAATTATCATATATGGCCTTGTAACTCTGAATAAAGTTTCCATATGCGTGCAGAGGAGTATTATTCTAGGAGAGTGGTGACATGGTGGCTGTGCTGGTGGGTGGTGGAGACGCGTGATGTGCCAAGAAGGCAGCTGAATAAACTTTGCTAAATTAAGAAGTGAAGACTTGCATTGTGGAAAGTTGGTAGAGAGTTAACCTCTGATACTGAAAGTCCTTAGTGTGACTAGAAGACTGACATAAAAAAGCAGTTGTCTTTTTATTAAATTGATTTTATTGAAGGAATATGCCATTTTAACATTAACTAGGTTTGAGGTATACATGATAGAAAATTATATCAGTATATTAAAATAAAAAGAGAGCGCTGTCATCTTACTTCTCAATTTTGCAGTTGGCCAAAATGAGTGCATTTCAGAAACTCCAAAGAGAGGCATGGTACAAAATAAAATAAAACAATATCAGAAATCAGAGTGCTTTCCATATTGAATTCATTAAATCCCATCATTCATTTACTTCTTCCTTCAGCATATTATTTAGTGTCTATTATGAGTAAGGTGCTATTTCCTTCCTCATGAAGATTTTATTTGTCTTCAGAAGACACACAACACATGAGTGACTGGAGTGTGGTTGGCAGTGTTACCATGAATGTCAGTCATAGGGCATGGTTGAGGGCAGAGAGTCTTTCACAAAGGGGGATCAGGCAAGAGCAGGTGACATTTTGGGGGCATGGGGAATGGGTCCAGCATGTGTGGGGAACTTCTGCTGCTGCTGTTGCAAAATCTCTTGCGGGAGTGAACTCAGTGTTTGGTCCATCTACTCCTGAAGCTGCCAGTTTCCCCACCTGAATTCTCAGCCAACTTATCCTACATCACTTGGTTTTTGGAATTAGTGTAGAGTACCAGGAAGTTATAGTCATAATTCACATTGTTTTGTTATTTCAGTTGACTTGAAGATATTTCAACAACTAAATTTGAAAATAATTTATCCTAAAAATAAGATGAAAGCCAGACACGGACAAACAGGCACACGAACACACACATAAATACATACACTAACACACCTACCCACTTTCCCCCATCTTTTGTGTCTTACATGTGGGTATTTTTCTACCATTAGAAAAAAGTTTTGGTCCCCAGCATGAGGGGCCACTTTTTCAGATGGCCTCTCCTGACAGAGAAGAAGTCACTTCTCACAGAAACCATTGTAGCGAAGTTTGTGAAATAACTATTTTAAAAAGAAAGGGCAAGTCATCTTCAGGAGAGTGGCCATCTCTAGTTCATCTGAACAGCATTTAGTGGCTCAGTGCTTTTAATGAATGTGAATGACTGTTAACCAGGATAGTCACACCTATCTATCACTTTGCCAGCCTACTCTCTGGAAACAAGATTACTGTCAGATTTCTTTCCTTCTGACAGTTGAAACAAACTTGGTTATAGTAACTAACTCAGACCTATTTTTGTTGCAGTTCTGTTAGAATGGGAACCAAAATAGCAGAGTAAATGGATAGGTAATCTCCCAATTTTATGACTTCATGTTGTTTCTCTTTCTGGAATGCAGGGGAAGAGAGACTTTTTAAATTTAAAGATCTGAGTATGTAGCGCAATTATTTGCTATGCTTTATATGTTTACAGAAGCTGATTTAAAATGTAAGACATAGGCATACCCTGGTGGAGTAGCAGTTAGGTCCTCCAACTCTGGCTGAGTGAAGTCCACATAGATCTCAAGAACCCAGGTTCATGTTCTGGGGCCGGGGAGAACAACCAAGAGGCACAACTAAAATGAAATAAATGAAAATGCTCTTCTTTCTCTCTCTTCCTTTCTGACTGCTTGCGTTTATTTCTGCCTGCATCTTTCCTTTTAAAAAATATATATAAATAAGAAAATAAATAAATACAAAATATGTCTTCTCCCATCTATAGAGAGTGGAATCTCTGAGTGGAGAACACTGGTCATGTCATACTACTAGTTTACATCAGACAACACATTGACCAACTGTAGGGCTTATCTCAGCAAGTAGTGGGTGGCTACAGCAAAGACATTTTGATTTCTGCCTGCCTTTCTCCCTTTCTCCTCTCTGCTGTCCTTTGATCCTTCTCCATTTCCAATCTTAGCCTGTAGTAGGGAGGTTTCACCTGAGTTTTCGCTGTGTGCTGCTAGCCAGAGCTTCACAATCCCAGTGAACAGGTGCTGGTGGTATTCCATGCTTCCACTCACCTGAAACAGACCCATGGCATGTTCATTTATAGTTGCTCTAGTACTATTAGCAACATCTTCATGCATTATCCACCCACAAACTCTTTCAGAATATTGCTAACCCCCTTGACTTCCCACTGGTATAAAATAACCTGTATCTTTTTCAGGTACTTATTTTTATTCCTACCAACTCTGAAAAGTATCCTAACCAGAAGTCAAGCTCTGTGTGATTTCTTAGTGCTTTTCTTAAGAATTTTGTGGTAGTGGTTTGAAAAGCAACCACTTCTGCTCACAGATGTAAGACATAAAATATTGAGCTTGCCAAAATTAGAGATGTTTATGATAGCAATCATAGTATATAATGTATATGTAGACATGTGGATATGCATTAGCTTTCCCAAAGTAGCACATTTCTATCTAAATTAAGTACAGGTAATTTTGCTTAAAAGTATGACTTTCTGGCAATGTAACATAGTTTATTACCTTTCTCTAAATTGGTTCAAATTCATTTAAGTGCTTGTTCTCTATTCCTAATGGTTATGTTAAAGAAAGAAGCATCACGGTATAATCATTCTGCTTACTTCATTTGTTTGTAGGTAATCTTCTATTAATTTTTTGCTCTTTTATTTCAAAGCAACACACAAGATGAAGAAACGTGCAAAATTGTTGCTATACGTAGGCTGCATAGACATAAAAAATATTTAGATGAAGACTGAGAACATTACCAAATATGTATATGCCTTCAAACACTTCTGAAGTCGTCCAAGGTTTGGTGTTTAAGTTAAGGTTTTAGTTTAGGTTCTTATGTACTCTAGCTGTGTCTTTGTCCAACAAGTGGAAACTGGCATGAATCCAGTAATAGCATCCATTTTACCATTTGGAAAACCCACTCCTGCTATTGTCTTTTCCATCTTTTGCATGGAATTGCCACTTTGTCCTAGACACAAGTCTTTTTGGCCTTTTATTTATACTAGGGAAGATGGCATTATGAAACTGTGGGCACAATCTTAGCTACACATTTACATTCATCAATTCTAAAGAAATGCATTATTTTCTAAGATGAAATGACGCTCATTTTACTGAGACATATTTTTAAGTAAATGTTGTCTTCTAAAGAAATGGTGAATAAAGTCATGAGGAAGATACAACTTATTTGTAGTTTTAAGTTTTAGTTACATAGGAGATCAAGTGAATGATCCCAAATAACCTTATTTCCTTATCCTGGTTCCCTCTTGCTGACATTCCATACTTGAGGATAGGATGCAAATCCAAGTGAGAAAAGAAAAAGAAAAATCCACCCAAGAGCTGCTAAAATGTATCTCAGCAAATCTATGTACCACTGTGCAATTATAATAACATAACAAAATCCACTGTAAGGACATTCACATCAGACCTAATTTCATGCTGAACTATTATAATGCAATTAACAGCCTCATTGTCCTGTTTCAATTATACTCTGTTGTGAAATATGCAGTATTTGAACCTGTTCTGGCCTGTTTCCTTACCATTGAATCATGCACTTAACTTGTTTTTCTGCTGAAAGATGAATTTCATTTAAGGATTACTATTAGGGGGTCAGGCATTTTGTGGGTGCTTCTATGCTTTTGTGCCTCCAGATTGAGACTAGTGGTGACTCCTCAGATGTGTCTTATATGTGTAGTCTCTGAATTCACCTGTCTCCATGGATTTGTTAACTCACTCTGGGCTCTCTGAAAATGAAAAGACAGACGTGAATGTCAATGATGACAGCAGAGTTAACCTGTGATGCTAACTGCAGATCCCATAGGGCACAGTAGCTTTTTTGGCCTATCACTTGGCAGAAATACTGAGAGAACTCAATTTTCCATGGGTCTGATTCAGTCTGCCAAATAGTTTACCCATTACTCACTAGAAAATGGAAAACAAATGCATCTATAGAAAATGTTGTTTATAGAAAGAAAGCACAGCCTGTTTTCTTCTTTATATACTCAGCTACCCTGGGCATAAAGTCTAGGTTACCTGGTATTTGCCTTAACAAATCTTTCCCTTTCTTGACTTGGATGGCCTTGATGGCGTGAAATAAATTAAAGGGGGAATGTTACATGTGAACATTTAGCTCGGTGGTTAAATATCACAGGCCAGTTTGCTGAATGGCTTGTTACTCAACAGCTAGCTTTAAAGAAAGAATTAAAAGTCAAGAGGACAGAGTAGCAGAGAATGACACTCAGTCACACAGATTGCTCAGAAATGGGCCAGAGGACCTAAGAAGATTGGGTGGTACTTTCTTTCTCTCTCCGTTCTGGTCCATCCTCTCCTCCACCTCTCTTCGGGTTTAGTTCTTGTTATAAAACATCCCTATTCTGCTTTTTTTTTTTTTTTTTTTTCCACTTTGTCCTACTTTCTTAACCCTAGGGAGGATTTTAGGAAGGTTTAAAAGCTAAGCGTCCCCATTGCTTCAGGTTGTCTTTGGTTGTAAGTCGGAATCCAAAGAAATTTTACCTGTAGGGTAGATGTGTTCATGACCGATGGGAGAACACCCAATAGATCAACAGGAAGCTGAAAATCTTCTCTTCCTGGGAACAGCTGGCTCAGATCCTTAACCATTTCTATGGACGTTTGATGGGGGTTTTTTCCAAAGGGAGGTGTGACTTCTATAGCAGTTTAATAGTGTTAACTATGCCCCATGCCTTGTTACTGGTCAGTGACTTAGTAGCCTAAGAACTGCTCTTGAGAAATTCTGGAAATGACCATAGCTATCCCACAGCATTAGACTGTGATGGACCACATAAAGGGGAGAAAAGTATTCCCCACTTTTTTCAACTTTATCGTTAGTTCTAAGAACTTGGAGGTCTTCTGTGGGCATCCGTAGACCTGAATGCCTGCAGTAATTAGGACAAAACCTCTGTGTCCCTTTTCATGAAAAACTCCATTGTAGGCTTTTAGAGTCAAGGAGCATGTTTGCACAGTGCAAATTAAGACCTGTCCTCAGAATCTCCAGATGAGCATTTAGCTTCAGAGAAGATGCGGCACCTGCCCTCAGTAACCTCACAGGATCGCTTGAAGACTGGTGTTCTAGCTGACCCAGCCATCACACACCAGCCAATCAAAAGCGTGCGGGCTTCAGATCAGAACAACCTGTGTTTCAACATTGGAGCTTCCTGAGCAATGTCGGGGTGTCAGGGTAACTACTTGAGTTCTGTGAGAAAGTTAAGATGGAGACCCAAGGGGATGCCACCCTTCTTGCTGTTTGGAAAATGCAGCTGTAGATCAGCAGTCAGTGAGATTGCTAATTCATCACCGGCAGGAAGCAGACGCCACACAGCTGGACCACAGGACAGCAGGGCTGCGGACAGCAGGGTGTATGGGCACACGCACAAGACAGCCAGGACCCCTAAAATAAGAGGGAAAGGACAAGAGGAGACATTCTGGGTCTTGTTTTGAATTCACCAAGAAGAGTAGGAATCTGAGTCAGAAGGACAAGGATTTGCTCTCAGTAAATATCATCATGTCACTGTGTTTTGGGTCAAGCGACTTAATATTTCTGAGGCAACTTCCTCGTCTATAAAATAGGCATAATAATGCCAAACTGACACAGCTGCAACATTAAATTTTATGTCTGTATTTATATGTAAATTATATATAATTTTGTATATTGCAATACATCGATGCATGTGCATGGGTATGTGGTTGCATGTGTGTGTGCGTGTGCTTTCTGTTGTTTCTGCATGTGTTTGTATGCATGTATGTGTGTGCTGTGTGGAAGTTACTGCCTCAGGGTCTGGCACTATGTGACCCTGACTGGCTTTCCCACCTCGCATCCCTCTTCCTCCTAGACACTAGGTCAAAGAGAGCAGACAGCACTCCATTGCTTTCTCCTAGGTTAGGAATGATTAAAGAGGAGAGGAAGAAGGCAGTGCATACTAGAATAACTGTCTACTATTTTTAATTCTACTCTGCACAAATTATTATCCACAAATTCAAGGTCATTTATATTTTGAAAGACTCAGTATCCAAAGCAGAGCTGCTGTTTTTCAGACGGATGTTCCCTTGTCTGAGTCCCTTGCACATGCACGTGTACAAGCGCAGCCTGGAGTTGCTGCCTAGGGAATTTCCAAGACCTAGACATTGGCCTCCAAGGCTCCTGTGCATCTCCAGTCTCATTGCCCTTCTTTGGAGAAGCAGAGACCCTGTGACTCTCTAGGATGTGACTGGCTGAGCCTACCTCATTTCTTTCAGTCTGCTTTGCTTGAAGTTTAACCTTTTGCATTCAGTCGCTGGGAGAATTCCCTTAACAATGGGTTGACTCTAAAGGAGGGAAGGAGAGAGGAGATGAAGTGAGATTTAAGTTGGGATCCTGCCTTCAGGCACAGATTTCTCCAGGTGCCCGAGAGCTGCCCTTTTCCACTGCTGATTCTTCCTGGGAAGAGGTGGTGCTGCTTCTTATCCTCATCTACCTACCACATGGATTCAGATCTGTTCTCTACATTAAGTTCCCATGGTTACTGCTACAGGCTTGACACAGTTTGAAGACTATCTCCTTTAGACATCCACTGCCATATTGCTTATCACCCCTCCCAAACCTGCCCTGCCTCCGCTGGTGCCCATTTCACTGACTCCCCTGTCATTCTATCTCCTGCATGTTGCCTCATTCACCCATAGTTCATATGTCGTGAGCAATAAACTCTAAAGATTTCAGAAAAAGAAATCACCAACTCTAAAATCCATGTGACACTGCCCAGCTGCAGGGCTTCCCTTCAGCCTCCTGGAAACTGCAAGTGAGACTCAACCTCTCTTCTGCTCAAAACCTCCAGTAACTTGGCAGCTTGTGAATTCCATTCAAATACCTTAGCACAGCATCTAGCATCTTCACTGTGTACTATGTGCCCGTCTTGTTCTGGTGCTTACACCCGACCTCTAAGCCGCCCTTCAAGGGTTCTTGAATTCACCATGAGTGCAACTGAAATCACCTTTGCCAGAAACAATAGAACACTTTTCACACCTGCTGATGCTCCTCTAAGGTTTTGAGATCAATGTAAACCTCAGCTCTGGGGTCAGGTGCCTCTGTGTCTCATCCTGAAAACTCTCCAGTTCAGTATGTGCCTGTCTCTCACTGTGAATTCCTGTCAAATTGTCAGTTCCTTAAAAAGACTTACATTTTCTCAAAAACCTGACATAGAATGAAATTATTGGTGAAATTATTTTGAATACTTATACTTATAGACCTTGTCCTTCTCTCTCCTTCAGCCAATTCAAGACATTCATTAATTCTTCATCTGTTCATTCAGAGATTAATCATCCTTTGTCTTTTTAAAGAAAAACCCACCAGCTAGAATCTCAGGAGTTTGTTGTTAATTATAGATTGGAGCTAACTAGTAAGTGGCTAGAAGGTTCTTTCGCATCATTAACTCTTTCCATGTTTCTGGGAATTTAGCTTTTGCAAATCATCTTAGGAACAGTTCATGTGGGAGCTCTTGTTGGATCCCTGCTTTCTGGAACAAGACTTAAGGGTTTTCTGCCTTGGAAAATCCAGTGAGGAAAGAACCATTGAGCAATGTCCTCTGCTTGTGAAATAACACACATCTGTGAATGTAGAAACTGGGCATTTCGGAAAGCATCTAAATAGTTCAGCGTTTGTAGGAAAAGGTAACAAAGATCTCCAGAGGCCAGCAGACTTACCAGTCTTGAACAAATTTTCGAGAGTATAGTCTAACCTTCATTACCAACATTTTAAATAAGTAATAGAACAGTAATGTCTGTTAAACTCTTTCACAATTCGATTAATATTAATTACAGTCCCAACAGGGTGTATTGTATTCAACAATGAAATTGCTACCTGAAAAATCCTACCAAAAAGTAAAATCCAATTAACAAAAGTTGGGGCTGCCATAAAGGAAAAAGCAGATAAATATATAAGGATACAAGAATTTGCCCTCCACACTTCAGTAAAATATATCTTTAATGCACCCTATCCTCTAGTTCGCTGATGGCTGAGACTTAGCACTTTGTACAAACAAGAGAAAAAGAGCAAAGATTTATTTTGGATGGAAAGCACAACACCCATTCATAAAACCGTTCATAAGCATTTTTTTTAAATCAACACTGTCATTGTCACTGCCTGCTTGATCATCCTACTTGGGGTTAATCTGGGAGCCAATTACAGCTTCATCTGTGTAGAATTAACTTTATGGAGCACACACCGGGGATTGGACTGTCTTCACTATTTAGATATATGTCATAAAAATATGCATGGAATGGAGCGCAGGCTCGCAGATGGCAGGGATTTTCAGATTTATTGTAAAATCATTTAAAATTGGTTATGCTCTTGCCAGAAGTTAATTAATTTTTGCCTCTTCTTTTCTGGGGTTGGGGGGCCGGGGGGTGGCTTTGCATCTCACTAGGTGGCAGTGTATGATTATATCTGGAAATGCCATGGCGTCAAGGCCAACGTCTCCAGCTGTGACCTCCAACATCAAAAGGCAACATCAATTTCTGTGTCTGCACTTGGTCCAGAAGATACTATTTCTCATATCTCTATATACACCGTTTATCCCAGTGGGTTCCAAGAGCTCTACCGCCATTTTCTCAGACTCCCCAGTGGTGCCATTGTGGAGGTATGTATACACGAAAATATTGGGGGCTATTTTGATGCAAATGTTATGTATATTATAGTGCATGAATGTACGTGTGTGTTTATATGGGGCATCAACATTTTCAAAATAACTTGGTAAGCATACTCTGACTAATGTTTCTAATGCCCAAATATTTCTAATACCACTGAAGATGTAAATTAGTGTTTTCTTACAGAAGTGAAGGTGTAAAAGAAGAAAACATTGTGCACATTGTGATCTGTGGGAGAGGCAGGAGAAAAATCAAGTGAAACGATTCAGGCTTCTGCCTGTGACAACTCTGGCTCAGTTAACATTTGTGAAACCTTAGCAGATTGACAAAGAAAGATTCTGTGAGTCTGGGATACTTCAAGGTCTCAGAAAAGTGCACAGTCCTTTGCTTTAATAACCTAACACAATGAATGAGATGGTGACCTTTCGAATATTTTTTTCCAAGAGAAAAATCTTTAAAAAATAAAGACAATCCCATCCCTATAAATCTTAAAAAACTTAAAAAAAATAGCATCTGGTAAAGATATGATTTCACATTTTCTCCTAAAGAGTCAGAGTCCTTACATAAGCTGATTTTGAGTTAAAATAATCTCATATTACACTACATCCTCGGAATCCAAACTTCGTGCATGGTCCCATTGGCATTATCCATTTGGTTGAACTGTGAATGCCAGAAAAACATTATTTCCCGTTATTTGGTGGAAATGAAGGGTAGAGAGAAAAAGGAAAATGCAGGGACATATTGCATTCAGTTCCCTAGTCTTGCTGGCGTGCAAATCACTTAATAGGGCCATACTACCAATTGGTAAGAATTTGCAGAATAAGAAGGTTTTTGTTCCCACCACATTTTCCATATGGACTTCAGCCATTGTCATTTTTGTTATGAAATTGATGAAAGTGTGTTCTCATAAAACTCTTTTGAATAGACCCTTGACAAAATTTCAACTTGTTTAGCACTCAGTCTTGTGGATGGAATTTCTCCTTGCTCAGATGCCAGCCCATGGCACATTTAAAATGCTTGAGTGAGTCACATAGGAACTCTGCTCAGAGAAACAACAGGATTTCCCATTATCTCAACACCTCTGTCTCTACAGAGAGTGACATCTGAGGGGGTTCTGTCTACTAGTGCAAAGCCGCAGGAAGGCAGTTACGACTGCATTCACAGAATTCTTAAGGGATTTTGCACAGATCTCTTTTCAAACTTATGAATCAGAGATCTTCATGCAGAAAAACAAAAAATACCAAGGCTTTCAAACGTTTTTTAATTTGCATTGGACAATTATGTGTCTACCATTCACTGAAATACCCAGAGAGCCAGGAAGTCAACTAATGTTTCTAATGCCAAAATATTTCTGATACCACTGAGGATGCAAATTAATGTTTTCCTGAAGAAACGAAGGCACTATACAGGAATACATTGCTTCTGCATATAACGGTCTGCTTTGTTACCTGTGTGGCTATGGACCTGGGGCCAGTGTGCGAGTCTACTGTAAGGACTTGGCTCTAGAAAATGAGGGATCATAGGGTCCTTCCTCCACACGGTTCTGCCTTTGCTGCAGAGCCTTGGCTCAGTCATTTCCCACTACTCAGCCTGCATCCTTAGCTGTGAAACTGGGTTATGAATGCTTGTACTACCTGCCTCCTTGGGATTCGGGGCATGTTAATGCAGTAACAGCTGCAGAGTACTTCTAGCTTTTTTTTTTTTTTTTTAGAGCGGTGTAATACAGATTACTGAGTATTATGGAGCATGCACAATTCAATTCACTCAACTTGCAAATGTGTTCCAAGTACTACTAGGGACATGGCACTGAAAATAAAACATACTCCATTCTGGAAGGATTGACTAGTGGGCAGCAAGTAGACTGAACTTCGTTGTCCGTCAGCCTGTGTTTCCACACCATGACCAATGTGATGACCTCTCTCAGCTCCTGCCTGAACTAGGACTTCAGCAAATATTAAACCATTTTCCTCTTTTCAGGTCCTAGCAAATGTACAGGGCCTTGTTGCTCTGGGGTCTGGTGTCTAAATCCGACGCAGTTATTCCTTTATGAGTCACAGCACCTGCTCTCTGCTCTGTGAAATCCCTTTCAAGCAAACTCTCCCCATTTGCTGCTTCCCCAGCACTCCTATTACTAGCTACTCTTTAGCCTTTTTAAACTTGTTTTAGGTATTGAATTGTCTTCTGGAGGACAGGAGCTATAAAACAATACTAGTTCCAGAGCAAATTGAAGATGAGGCAAATCTTCCTTCAGTTCCCTGTCTGACTTCTCAACAATCTTTCTTTATATCTGTATTATTTGTATATATTTATTTCTTTATATCTTTCCTCCTAACCCCTAAAAAGTACTATCAGGTCCATTATTGGCTTTTCAAGCTATAAAAGCTGAAATTGGAAGGGATTTCAGCTGACTCTCTGCAACCTGAGTGAGAAATGAGATTCATGTATTATCTTCTTCAAAGTAAAGAAATTTCAAATATCAACAACTAGGAACATTATACCTTCTGGATTAGAGAAATATCTATTAAACTTTTACAACTGTGTTTTATAAGAAGCCCCCTAGTTGGATTAAATTTAACTTAGAGCCTGAATTTCCTGTCTCTGTACTGGGTGCACTACTGATGCTGAATGAAATATATTGCATTGAATTTCTGGATAGCAAATGAGGCTCAAGGTTGGCAGTTAGGCATTACAATTCCTCTCCCTCTAGTCCCAGATATGTGACTGGAGGGAGAAGATACTTAGCAACTCACTTAGATCTTTTTTAGCCATACTGGTAAGATCTCTGCCACAGAGGGATATTCTAACATGGGGAAAGAATGTCAGTTGTGTCCAGGGATAATTTATGTATAGATTAGATATGACAATAAACATGAAACAAAAATGGATGAAATTTTGCTTCAGCCTTATAAGCTGAACGCTATCCTCAAAGGTTGTATGGTGTTTTTTAAAATAGAATATTCGTTTACCTGAGTTTCTTTGGTGTTTAGCACAGCTCTACTGGTAAGAAGAATGACCTCTATGCCTTTTCTATTCTGATATGAAATACAGTCATTTGTTAATCTTTTCTTTTTGCTTTTTTAAAAAAAGCCGAACGACCTAGCAGTTTGCTTTCGAAACAAATGGCTTTCAAGTTATAAAGATGTGGAAAGCTCTGCTTTGGTAACGATGATTTCGGTCCTAAATAGGTCAAATTTCAGCAGTCTGGAATACATGTTCTATTACAAATGAGCTTTCCTATGGATTTATATTCGTCATTTTCTTTTCACCCAGGCCTTTGACTCAAGATGACTCAGCTTTTTGTGTTCTACATATTTTGCTTAAACGAAACGAAATCCCTTTCCCTTGTTCAGAGGTGGTCATGGGCCTGCCTCTCAGTAATTTCTCTTTATGGAGCCCCATAAACTCTGCAGAGCAAGACCGTCTCTGTTCAATAGGTAGGGATATACTGGGATACATATATTTTTTTGTAAGTCCAAAGTTACTCTAAAGTTTTTAGTGCTGCAAAACCTAGAAACTCAGGCAAGACAAGTGCAGATTCATCAAGTCACAAATAGGCCTCTGGATCCCTGGGTATCCACTGCAATTAAGAAAGCCCTTGGAGCATTCGCTGGGGTGGAATTTGGGAAAAGGGTATTTTGTCATTAGAGGCAGTGTCGCCTGGTGGTCTGAGCAGAGGAGAGGGAGTCAGGAACTCAGGTCTAGCAGGCTCGGGGGGCCTGCTGCGGGCCCCAGGCAACCTGGACCTCAGGGGGACGCTCACCTACTTTGAATCTCCCATCTGAAGGCTCCTTACCCAGGGCAGGAGATGCGCAGCAGGGGACTGATTCCTTGTCTGCAAAACGAGAATATTAATACTTGCCTCAGTAACAGATTAACCAATTAGTGATTGTTAAGTGCTCTGCTGATGGAAAGCAGCAGGAGAAGAAAGGCAAACACGACAAATGGAACACACTTTTGTTCTTAGCCTGTTGGACTCAGCTCTGGCTTCCTCTGCCCTTGGGAGGGAGTGACCCCAAACTGCAAGGAGCAGGTGCAGACAAACCCCACCTCTGCTCCAGCGAGGAATATGCAGGTGGAATTGACGGGATCCTCAGTCTCCATGCAGCTGGAATAAGCGGAGGGGATTTCATGTTGTCCTGGAATCAATGAATTGCAGAGTAAAACAGCACACAAATAACCAACAGTTGTCAGCTTTAACTCTTCTATTTTAACATTTCTTTGAAAAGATTATGTAGCACATTTGGAAATCCCCATAGCCAACTTCTGCAAAGACCAATTTTCAGTGTACGAGTGGGTATGTGAGGGAGATAAACATCATATATGGAATTGAAATTAATAGGAAAATGTAGAAAAATCAGGGACTAATCATTGTGGCTCATAAACTATATTTTTGGGGAGCAGTTTCTTTATCCAGTTTTTCCTTTTGTTGAAAGTCATTGCACATGGGAAGGAGCAATCATCCTTGTATTTCTCATTATACATAGTTTTAGCTTGGTCTACAGAAAATATTAAAATGAATTCATTTATGCAAATGAAAGAAATCACATTTTCATTCCCCAAATTTAGAACACAACATTTTATGCACAACACCTGCATTAAGAAGTCCTTTGGGCACATTTTCTTACATGACAACATTAAAAATACACATTAAAATGATGGAGCAATAGTAATAGCTATGACTTTGCATAACGTATAGTTGAAAATGTTAAGTACACTAGCATTTTTATTTCTGATTTTCAAATTCAGACATGAGTGGCCACTTTTTTCACTTAAAAAACATAAGATCCTGCTATTATTTCCCTTTCATTTCACTAAGAATAGTTGGTGATTTTAGTAGACTGTGGAAGGTCATCATTTTCTTATATCTAAAATTTAGACTATTAAAAGTTACATATTAAAAAAAATAAAACCAGAATGCAAGGGCATAAAAGGAATTCAATTATCAGACTAATACTATGTCACTTTAAGATATTTCCCTGCCATTCTTCATTAAAAGTCTTAAATAGACATTGTTATTAATCATTTGAATATGTATGTGAATTTATCTCCCTTTAAAAATTACTTGACAAAATTATGTATGTGTTAAAATAAATGACTTCATTTGTCAATAAAAATTAGGTCAGTGTGATTTGCTGTGAGATGATTTGCTTTTTATAAAACTAAGGCAATGATTCTCATTTCAAGCTTAACTTGTTATTTATGTACATGTATAAAAATATATATATATAAAATTGGTAATTTAAGGAAAAATAGTACAGCTTAAAAATGATACACTATATAATTAAAAAATAAAGTACAACAGATTTCAGATACCTTTTCAGGAAATGTAGGTATTTACTTTATGAAAGTTGTTTTAATCATAATGTCAAAAATAGTTACTTTCAGGGACTAAATTAATTTTAGCATAAATAACTATGTTTGATTTCCTTAAAAAATCATGAACTATTTTTAGTCTATTATACATTGAGATATAATTTTATAGAAACATTTTAGAGATTCTATTGGTATTTTCTAAAATAACTACTCTTATCCAAGTTATAAACTATACTTTATATTTCGTTTATATTGATAAAGACAATCAGTTACAGCAATTTTTCATTTTTTTGGACCTTGTGCTTTTTTGCATGTAAGAGAAAAAAAAATGGCCAGATAAATATTTTTGAAAATACGTAATACAAAAAAATCAACCTTAGCCTCTTTGATTTCTTTTAAATCTCCAAGTAACTGGAAAATTTGAAAACTAGAGTAAACATTTGTTCCCTTATTTTACATATATATCAATCAGAAATTGTACATATACATATAATTTGAAAAGAAAAATTACTTGAGATTTTGCGTCAGGAAATGTTTTATAAGGAAAGGTATATTAATCAAAGAAACATTTAAAAAATAAACCTTGACATATTAATTAAACATATGGTTAAATATCTAACATAATCATTATAGACATGACAAGCTAAATATTTCAAAGTTGACGAAAATTGCTTTATCTTCGACAAAAATATGTTCACCTTTGCTTCTGTGTATTTTTCTCTCAGTGGATTTTGAAAGCCATAACTTGAAAGATGATCTTCTAAATGTGAAAAAAAAATATTTTATTCTTTATTGATCTTAAGTTGCTATACATTTAAAAATACTTGCCTTTGCATTATAAATATGTTTGAATTACATGTATCCAAAAATCAATTCTTGCAATGAGCATTTTCAGAATACGTTATCAGTCGGTGATTTTTATCCATTACTGATTTATTTAAAAGTCAAAGAAAATTCACCAAGAAGAAAACAAATTCAGCCAAAATATCCTGAAGATAATTATTTTTCTGGTATCTAGATACAAAAATATGGTGATGACATTGTAGTGCATTTTGTAATTTTGTCAAGATTCATCTAAGAACTATGTACATATTGATTTACTCTAAAAAATTCATAAAGAATATTTAGAGTATACAACAAATTTTTCCATAATTACTTAAAATAGTTATTTAATGAGTATATGATAAAAGAATATAAACATGAGTTGCTTCGTGTCAATTATTTTTATGTAATTGTATCCCCTAAATTAGTTTTAATTTCATATTTTCTAAAACCCTGGCATGGAATCATGTAAGTTTGTTTTACGTACAAAATCACATGCCACGCTCTGAATGGCACTTAAAAGCAGGAAAACAGCAGTAGTAGCTTATTTTCTGAAGCAATCTTGACACTAATGCTGAATTACAACTTAGGAACATCTAGCATTTTTACCTTTATGAGAAAAGGCTTTTTACATATTTAACATAATTCCAGGGAAAATAAACTGGAATTATGTATAAAGATGTGTACACTGTAACCAAAGGGCATTTGTATTCCCCTGTAGAATACTTACAATGATTTTATTGCCATCTTGTGTCATTTTCTAAAGGATATAAAATACAGCTAGTAAACAAACTAGACTTTAGATTTAAGGTGACAGCTACTCCTTCAGAAGCAATATTCAGATATTTAATCTTAAGAACATTGAATATTTTACGACCAACTAAAGTACAGTTGTGCAAAAATGAATGGAGTGTGTGCTTTGGCTGATAATTTTCCCAGGTATGTGACCACCCAGCCTCTACCACCACCACCACCTGTCACTAAAACCCAGAGTGCAAATCCCAGTATCGCTCCTATTTCACTTCTTGAGGAAAGAACATCAGTGTTCTACTTTTTAGAAATGCAAAAATCCTTTCACTAAAATGATGTTGGTTCAAGTTATTACTTATACAGAGTGTCATCTTATTTCTGGTTCTGTGTTTGAAATCAAGAGTTTTTACCTAATTTTAGTAGACTCTTCAGTCCTGTTCAGATGACTGTACTTCAGGGTAGAGATCTCATTCTGTTGAGAAAAAAATTCCATTTTGTTGCAGACCCATGGGGTTTAACCAGACCTCCAAATGTCATGGGGATGCTGTGGTCAGGAATTAGTGCTTCTTCCAGGTGTCCTGCATTAAGTGGACAAATGGAATCAAAAGCGACCCAGAAATTCCTGTCTGTTTTATTATTCCACCTCCTCCTTCCCACATGTAAAATGCTTCTCCCTGACGTTTGATTGATGGGTAATTTTGGCTGATGATCTGACTCATCTCACCAACCAGACAGTAAATTAAAGTCAACTTCATTTTTCCAGTTGGATAGTTGAGAGTATACCCACCCTGAACAGCAGGCATGTCATTGTTTCCTTCCTCAGGTCAGTTTTAGCCACACGATTTCTAAAAAAATCCAAGAACTGCTTTTACCTAAGAGCATATGGGAGAAGGAATTACATGTACTGTCATTCCCATGGCTGAGTGTGTCATTGAATACAGCTTCACACAGTCTGAGAGAACCTAGTTTCTACAGAACTTGTTTGAGGTCACACTGCTAAGCTGTGCCCCAGAGATGTCCTACGTCTGTACTCTCTTCACTTACAGTCATACATCTCTGACACCAGAGATGGGGCCTGATAGTTAGTCAGCGTCAGCCATAGAGCTTGTTCCAACTAGTTTTCTGCCAAGAAAGTTGATTGTGATGACTTTTGACTATTTTTGTTGCCTTTACCAAGGGATAGAGTTTAGAGTTCCTAATTCAGCTCTTCATTGATGTCCCTCTTATTTCTTAAAACTAGAAACTTAAAATGGAAATATTGGTCCAAAGAATATGAGAATTTAAAAGGATAGTTATTTATGTGCATATTTGATATAAATATCTACAAATTACCCTCAGTACAAGGTGAACAAGACATGGCCACAACTATAGTGAATGGAAAGGTTTTTCAATGCTTTGATAATTGTTTTGACGATAACCATACAAACTACACTTTTTATAATGTAAAGACATAGTGCCTTCTTTGAAATATAAGACTATGTGAATATCGTAGTTCACTGTCATTTACTGTCTTTGAAGTATGTTACATGACTAGACTGCTTTTTGTTTATTTTCAAAGTCTGGCATATTTAAATGCAAGTTTATCAGGAGATCTTAGTTCTTTGCATTATTTATTTTCTAGCAACATTTCTGCCCAGTAACCAATGAAACCCCCAAATAAAATGATAAGTATAATTATAATATTATTAGCTTATCTTTCTAGCAAAAATCATTTGAAATAAATGACTCTACACAGATTGATAAAAATTTAAAAATATCATAAGTCACTTTATTATCAAATTACAGTGATTGAACAGTGAAGTGTCTTGCACAATAATTAACTCAAAGGTGACAACAAATAATTCTTGTTAGCAACTATAATTAAGGATCGTGATCATTTTATACGCTCCCAAACTTAATCAAGCAAAAGTGCATTTGTTAATTTAATGTGCATTCGTATATACATGCAAATCACTTTATATACTATTAGATATTTTATGGGGATAGCTGTGATGAGTTCAAAAAGAGATTATTGAAAAATTGCAGGAATAAATCAAATGAAAGGCTATATGCTGCTGGTCCATGGCCCTACTGTGGTGCAGGTACTGCGTCTAGATGGTAACTGCAGAAGCCCCCTCAAGTTCAAATAAACAAAATCACCCCTGCTCCCAGGGCTCTCCTGATGCACACACTCTGAAATCCTTCTGGAGTTTCTATCTGTAGAGACATACTACTGAATAAGGAGATAGTTCAGTAATTCCTCTCCTGGAAGACAGCATGATAACTGAGATTGCTGCTCTGGATCTAATTCTCATCAACAAAAAACGACTGTAGGAAAGTTAGAAGTAAGTCGCCTTGTCATTTTGGAATTCCCAACTGTGATAAAAGTTGAGAGTCACCCAGCTTGATTTTAGGAATGTGCATTTTAGAAGTTCTGAGAACAATTGGCATGAATCCACCAAACCGGAATGAATCTAAGAGGGAAGGTAACTCCAGAGGCACAGAGATAGTTCTAGAGCTCTGATACTGACTTGAATTTTTAATCGTAATAAGAAAGAAAAGAAAGCATCTAACTAAATGCTGTTGTGACACAGAATGTTTCCAAGAAACTTAGGTTCTATCTATCTATCTATCTACCATCTACATATTTAGCAGTATTTTACGCAGGTGTTGATTTATGATGATGCACACCTGGAGCCTATATAATACTATGAGGCAATATTCCCCCAAGATTAATTACATTTTTTAAAATTCTGGTTTGGACAACTTGGAAAAAAAAAAATTCCACAAAGAAGTGGGATGAAAGTACATAATGAAGAATAAATACAAGGAATGATTAAAAAGACTGAAAGGAAATCAAATATGGAAAAGAACCACAGAAGTTTAGGTGCCCGTGTGGAAGTGAATTCTAAGAAAGGTCTCACAAGAGATTCAACAAGACAAGAAAATTCAAATGTTCGAAGATATCTCTTTATCTCAACACTATTTAGTTGCATATATATGAAACATCAAACCCATTTTTGCTTCAAATAGGTATCTATTAACTCACCTAAGTGGGAATTATTATAGATATTATGATAGAATGACTAAATTCAGAGTTCAGAACCTCCTGTTACCACCTCTCTCTTTTTCTTTCCTGTTTTCATTTATGTTGGCTTCATTGTTGAATATTTTGTCCCCATATGTTAGCATAGCTTGAAGTTTTTATCATTCCCAATACTTGTTATCATGGAAGGGGACTTTCTTTCCTCAATCTGTACCTTACTCTTCATTTGCCCATCCCTAGAGAGAAGTTTTCTGATTGGCTGGGTATATGATTTCTAGCCCCATTAGGAGAAGAATAACTCTAGAAAGAAAGAGAAAATGTCTTCTTCATCCAGATGAGCTTGTCAGAGAAGCAGATGTCCTCTTTGTTCTCCAGACGGCTGCTTTCAACTTGCCAGTTTACAGTAGACATGACTCCTTGCTTTTCTCAAGGCGGGAGACTTCAGTTCACAAGGACCTGTTAGATACTTTCAAGATGTAGGAGAGACATGAAATCAGAGCAATCAAAGATTATTATAAACACCCCAGGAATAAACCCAAACTGTGTGTGACAAGAAAAACAGGATGTTGGCACGGTTGCTAATTGTGCTCAAAGTTAATAAACTTTGTATATACATAGAACTTCTCTGGGGACAGTGACTTCTTACTATATGGAAAGTTGCTTAGTGTTTACTCCAAAAGTTTTTACTTTCTACCTATTTCCTCACACAAAATCCTCATCTTGTATTTGTTTTTAACATTAGGGTAGTTCATTTTCCAAATATTTTGTTATAGCTATGACTGTAACTATATAATAGCTTATTCTGTACTATTACATATCATACACATTTTAATTTATGTTTTTCTTGTGTTATAAAATGATTGCGAAAGTAAAAAATGGAGCCAACTCATAAAACCTAAATTGTAAGTCTCTGTTAAACTGAGGAATTAAGTTAATACTATGGCAATCTAGGAGATTCTCAAATTGTAATATTTTCAAAGGAAAAAAATCAGTTTCTGTTTATTTCACCTAGATCTTTCTTTGAAATGTGATAAGTTAATATGTATCATTTTATTATCACTTTTCAGGTATTTGGTGATATCGGTGGCTTAAAGTTTATTAACAGCGAAGTGATCACTGCTATTTAGGAGAATATGAAAGAAATGGACAGTGCACTGAAAGATTCTCTTGGTACTAAATTAAGATAAATGAAAACAGTCATTGCAAATATAAAGGTATTTTTTCCACTAATTGATTATGTTACTCATTACTGTTTGTGAGTTTGTCTACTGAGAAAGAGTCATCCAATGCTACTGCCGTCTCCCTCCAGGGTGCACAAGTGTATGAGAACAAGTCCACCTTTCTTTCCAAACTTACTGCCTGAGTTTTTATCAAAAGTCAACAAGTAGGGCTGGAAACAACAGCTCAAAGTTATGATCTTCCCAAATAAATTTTCAGCGAGTGTAGAATATACTGATCTTGTTTAGCTTAGAAAGAGCTACTTGGCTATTCTCCGTTTTATTTATCTTTCTGTCACTAAAAGGTAAGCTCTGTGAGGGCAGAAATCAAGGTCTGCTTTATTTATTGTGACCTGCCTGAGTCTTTAACACTGTATTTTGAAATGGTAAGTGCTCAGCAAAGTTTTGTTGTGTGAAAGAAGGAAGCCATGGCCAAGAGTTCCACCTTCTTTTATATGTAAATTGCTGACAGTGAACTGAGTGAATGATGCCGATTTCAGCAAGAGATTAATAGATTTTATTTTTGTGTGTTTCCTTAGGAATGATGGTCCCAGTGGATTAACTGATGTAATTAAGAAAAACGATATTGTGTGTCCTCTAAAAAATGTCCATGGCTTCATCCTGTTTTTCGAGAAGAATCCTACTACTCTCCTGCTCACAACATGAATTGTTCAGTGTTTGACACAGAAATCTTGAGTTTTCTGTTGCCCTTTGTTTTTTGTTTGCTTTTCCTGCTGTAAAACTTATCTTTCTGAGCATTAAGTCTTAGGTAGTAGATGGATCGTGTAAAGTATTCTAAGACATTCATAACATTTTGCGTGTATATGTGTATGTGTGTGTGATGGGTAGAGATTGATTACCTTGTTTTGTTTTTCTTTAGCACTCTCTCTCTTTGTTGAGAAGGACCTTTCTTGTATTCCTAGACTCAGGGCCATAACTTAGTCCAATGCTGGACACGTTTTGAAACCATCTTATCCTTGTGTAGGCACAGGAAAAGCTTATTAAGAATATCTTGAATATACATTTATGTTAAGTTCTTAACAGAAAAACGAGAATTTTGAAAATGACCTCTCTATTCTTATAATCAATTCCTCTCATTTTCTGTGTCCTTTTGTGAACTGCAAATAATTCCTCATGGCTTAGCAGTTAAATCCCTGGTCTCTGACTGGCACAGACCATATATGTCCCAAGGACCTGGGTTTGTGCTTTGGGACTGGAGAGAACAACCAACATGAGCAACTAAATAAAAATAAACAAATGCTTCTTCCTCCTCCCTTCCTGCCTGTCTGCCAACTCACCTTAATTCCTGTCTTCACCTTTCCTCTATAAAAATAAAAATAAAAATAATTCCTGGGAAGAGAGATGGGTGGTCTTTTCAAATAGGTACTCTGCAAGAATATAATTTTAACATGAGTGTGACTGGTATAATTTTCCCTTATCAGTGTACACATTTATACATCGTATAAAATGTTATTTCAAATTTATAACACACACATTTCTGTGAACTTAACCTTCAAATTCTGGCAGCATATTGAGTATAATGCATAATGCTAATAATTACTTTTCAAGAATCAATTAGTAAACTAAGATTTGCTTTACCTATAAAATCTGCATATTTTCTCAGTGATTTCATTGGTAGCTTCATTTATAGTATTACAGTTACTAACCCAAGTAATTCACACTGATTTTTTTTCTCATATGGAAATGGATACTTAAGACAAAATATGGTTATAATTGAAAACTGTAAATTTTTAAAAATCTTCCTAGTATATCATTTTTGCTGGTTACCTACTGTGCTCTTATTGGTTAAAGAAATTATCCATTTGGAATTAAATTCTGCTAAGGAATAAAAATATAAATAAAAATAAATTAAAAATGTAAATGCTTGCTATAAATTTAAAAACGAGATTTATTAAATGCTTCTTGTATTAAACTCAGTGACAATAGATAGATTACACTAAGTGTCAGTTAAGCGAGTGGATGAAAAATGAGTGATTTTCATTCTTCAGTTAAATATGGTGCTAAGTGGTATGTACTAGCATTAAAAGCAAATTACTTATCACTTCAGCAATCACAGCATGAGAGCATTCTATTGGAAGCTGTATTTCTAGCCTCCTTGGTCCTTGGTTTTATTAAATAAATCAACTGATAATGCTAGAGTAAGCAGAGAAAAAGCCTTGATGACAATATGGCATTTTTACTTTATAAGTGCTTATTCAAGATGTGTCAAAAATATTATTTTCTGTATATTCTAGTCACTAAAATTTACATACACGTATACATACAGTATTTATAGACATAGCACATAGATAAAATTTCATTTGGCCTAGCGACTTACGTGACATACAAATCCCTTCTATCATATCACTTCCAGTTGATTTCCTAGCTTAATATTAAGCACCCAAGGAATGGGAAAATTTCAGCTTCAAATGAGAATCACTTTGGATAACTTGACCATTGGTATGACTAGATTTTAAATCCTGTGATAACCTGCTAAATATAGCATCTCAGAGCATTGGGAAATGATAGGTTATAACAAAAAAAAAGATAGAGGAGGAAGAAGAAAGTATTCATTTATGTAGTTGCTCATTTTAGTTGTCCCTCTCAGGCCGGGGCCACAAACCTGAGTACTTGGGTTATATGTGAGCAGCTCCCCCAGACACAGGCTTAACATCTGAGCCACCAGGACATGCCAAATTATTTTTCAATGCAGTACATTTACAGAGTTTTTCCTTTTTGTTCCTGATAAGTAAAAGGTGACTGGAAGAACAGATGAACTCAAAGATGAAGAAGTTTACTTTGGATACTTGCTGGAAATTTTCTTTTTTCCCCTCATAAAAAGTTAAAATTTTTCCTATTCCACCAATGCTCCAATGCTTTCAATGGAATTGTATATTTATATTCTACAGTGAGGCATTGGCTTAGTGACATGAGCACAGAGATCTGTTGGGTTGAAACTCTGCTCAATCCTGGACAAGGTGAACTTGCATCAGCGGGGCAGATTGAAAGCGAGAGGCCTCTGTCTTATTGATTTCCATAACCTGTTGAAATATGTTCTGGGAGAAGCAGAAGTTCTTTTCTAAAATGGTATAAATTCCCCGAAGATAACCTCTCCACCATCTAGGTCCTACTAGGAATTCACTAATTTTATGATAAGTGAATGAATAAATGTGTGAATGAATGTGATGGTACAGTATACTTAGCGTTGAGTGGGCTCCAGTTAGATTCAGGTTGAAGTCTGCTCTATAACTTAATAGCTATGTGAACTTTTCCAAGTTACTCAAACTCATGAAAGATGTCAAATAGTATTTACTAATCCGCAGGCATACTCCGTATATATAGTTTTAGGCTTGCATGGTCGAAGAGAATATCTGCAATATTTGAAGAGCCTATGTACTTTGTCCTCCCCAGTCCTGTAAAAAGGTTACCTCACTATGGGACACACCTGGTCCTCAGCTGACTATATGGGATGTGAGAGCTGCTTGGTCAGGAAGGGGACTAAAAAGAGAATCAGCTGAGCTCCAAAAAACTGTCATTATGAACAAAATCACCGAAGGTTCTTTTTCTTCTGAGCCTGACAATAGCAAGAACTTGGATAACTCTGTTTTGTTTAACATTGAGAATTTTCTCATCAACCTTATGAGAAAACAGTGGTAATTGAATTGATACTCAACTTTCCTTATACATTGATTTGTTTAAAGTTGGTTTCCACGTTGTGGGGCCTGCTTACAAACTTTGTTCAGGCTTTCTTTGAATGACCTTTGTTGCATTGACCTGCTTCAGTTCAACTACATGCTTGATGTGAGTAGGTAGCATGGTTTTCTTAACCATGCCCCTTCATGAAGGCACCAAAAGTAGTTTTAACTAACCTCTCATGTGGAACTTTATCCATGTTCTCTCCCAGGCTGTTGTGAAGATTATCAGGGATGATGAAGGATATGTATTAATATTGAGATTGAATAATCAAGTTAATGAAAGAAAGAAAATGAAAAGAGGAAAGGAGCAGGAAAGAAGTGGTTGAAGGGTGAAAGAAAGGGAGGAAAGGAGAAAGAATCTGTGATGTAGAAAACATTTTGAAATTACCCATTGAGAAGAGAAAAACTAAAAAAGAATGGAAAAAGAATGAAGGAAGACTACGTGAATTATGAGATACCTGCAAGCAACGAAAATGCATTTTTGAGTCCCAGAAGAAAGAGAAAGAAGAGGCAGAAGGAGATATAATTCAATAGCAAAAAAACAAACTCATTGAACAAAGGACCTGAACATGAATTTTTTCCAAAGGAGACATACAAGTAGTCAGCAGGTACATAAAAAGGTGCTCAGCAGAACTAACCATTAAAAAATGCAAATCAATAAGAAATTACCTGACACTGGTTAATAATGTTCATCAAAAAACAAACAAACAAACAAAAAACCCCAAAAACCCAACAGATAGCTGATTTTGGCAAGGGTGTAGAGGAAACAGAAACCTCGAGCATTTTTTATAGGGATGTAAATTTCCAGTATGGAAAACAGTATGGAGATTTCTCAAAATATTAAAAATAGAACTATCATATGATCCAGTAATCCTACTCCTGGGTAAATATCTGTAGGAGATGAAAACACTATCTCAAAGAAATATCTATGCCTCATGTTCAATGCAGCAGCATTATTTATAATAGCCAAGATTTGGAAACAACTTAGGTATTCAGTGATGAAAGATAAATAATTGTGAGTATATATGTATATATTATAATATACATGCATATGTATATATATAAACATATATAATGGAATATTATTCAGCTTTGAGAAAAAAGAGTTTCTTTTATTTTAAGTAATATAAAGGACATTAGGCTAAGTGAAATTGACCAGAAAAGGACAAACGACTATATCACTTATATGTAGAATCTGAAAAGAAAAAGGTCAAATTCAGGAAAAGAGTAGAATGGTAGTTATCAGGTCTGAGAAGATACTGTTCAAAGGGTACTAGCTTTCAGTTACAAGATGAATAAGCTCTGGATAGCTAATATAGAGCATTATATCTTTCGCTAATAATAGCATGTTATGTATTTTAAACTTGCTGACTCATCATATAGGCAAAAAATAAGAAAACTATGTGAGGTGATAGCTTGTTAATTAACCTGATTTTGGTAATCATTCCACAAAATACATATAGTGAAATAATCATGTGTGCATTTTAGTTGTATGCACTTATGTTTATCAACTGTACCTCAATAAAGCTAAACAATTTGAAACTAATGATGCAATGTCCCCACCCCCAAAAAGTAGTGTTGGCAGAATTGACTCATTTGTTACAGAAAAAGTTAAAAATCCCAAACAAATGACTACCAGATAAATTGAAATTTAAGCACTTTCACCAGGCAATTTTATTATGAGGTAATTTTCCTTAAAAAAGTTGAATAAGTGCAGAAATAAAAATATATGATACCTTTCACATTAAGTCACATTTATAAATAAGTCATTGGGGAAGTGTAGCTGTTTAAGCAACAATAAAGGATTGTTGAAATGAGTTCCATTCTTGTCGTGGAATTTGTCAGATCTCTGAAAACTGAAGTTGGCTGCTTAAGTCTCAATAGCACACACAAAAAGATATTTAACCCTCACTCAGAACTCTCTGCCTCCCATTTATCTTAATGGGATTGCAGAAAGGAGAGCTGGAGGGCTGCACAGGCTTTCTTTCATCCTCACCTGGAGAAAGCTGCATCGGTTCCACTCTGGTCTTTGGCCAAAACTGTTGCTGGGTCAGAGTGGAGACTTCCAAAAAATAAATGGTTTTGTTTAGGTTCTATTAAGGGGCCAGATTTTTTTTTTTTTTTTTTTTTTTTTTTATGTTTGGCAGGCTATGTGGTCTCTGTCACAACTACTGAACTCTCTTCTTATCACATAGAGCCAGTTATAGGAAATGTACAAAGGAATGGTGTGATTGTGCTGTGATAAAGCCTTACCTTATGTGAAAATCAGATAATGAGCTGAATTTGGATCGAGAGCCAAAGATTGTTATTTATACCCTAAATGTGTTTTTATAAAATCTGTCTCTGGGCATCCACACGAAAACATTTATGTATTTGCATTAATTATGGAAGGAAATTGTTAATTCTGAATGCCTGTTGATGCTGGAATTTCAGGTGATTTTCTTTCTGTGCATCTACATTTCCTAATATTTTTGCAATAAATACACAGTTCATGTATAATGAATAAATAGAGGATGAAGAACTGTGTAGTATATCCTGGCAAGCAAAATTTAAAGTGTATTTATGAATTAAAGTGCAATATTGATTATCAAAATAATATACTGGCACTGATATAAACGGAAAACTCAGTTGAATGGAAAGCTTAAAAAGGCACAAGCAAAGTAGAATCTTATGATTAGTAAAGGATTTTTGTTTGAATGTATACATGATTATATATCATCATCTATAATATATATAAATAAAATGGCACACCATTATTGAATACATATTTATTCATTAGTAAAATGAGTTATTGGTTAAATGATTCTTTCAACTATTCTACTCATGATATCATGCACCATTTGTTTTTTGGTTTTTGTTTTGAAGGTTGTAGTGGTTATATTTTACATAGAGGAATTTATTCCTCTGTTTGGTCCCCTTCTCTGTACTTTTATTTTCTCATTTATGAGATCATATTCTCTCCTGTTGTTTGGTTTTACCTTTTAGAAATAGCACTCTAATCCCTGGAGGATTTACCTTATAGAGGAAAGACTTAACATCATCTTCTTTACACTTACCCAATTACCAGAGTATTAATTCCTTAACATGTTCTTTTTCCCAGTCAAACTAAAATGAAGAATTTAATCTTTCTCCCAATTTCCCAAACCAACTACCAGGACTGTCTTCAATGGGTTTATGACAATAAACACTCTAACCCCACAGGTCAGATAATCAGATGCATGATAATTAACTGTATGAGTAATTATTGTGTTATGCAAATAAACAATGCAAATCAGTCATTTCATTAAACGAGCACCATGGGGTCATTAGGTTTTGATCTCCATCCTAGTCTTTTGAGGAAAAATACTTTCTATGAACTGCTTTCCTGAACTGGCAATAAAACGTCACTGGTAGGCTCACATTAAACTGGATAATATGCAGACTGCTTGATTTGTATTGAATACGTGTCTGGTGGTTGGGGCCCACTGTAATGAACTAGCCTACAAATCACAGCTTAATGGGAATCTACTTTTACATATTGCTTAATTAAAAGTTGTGAGCTTATTAACATGTGTCTTTGGCACTGAGCTTTGGGGATGTAATCTCTGTGCAAATAAGACTAGGTTGTAAAAGTTTTATAGATTGGCAATGATATTATAGTCCATCCCTTAATAACCCATCCTTTCCCCAAAGAATTTTTCATATCTTACATTCTTCTATCCAGTCGTAACAGATTCTTTTGTTTATATTTTACAATGTGTCGGGTCTATTGCGATAGGTATTGGTAACAAAAAAAAGAAGTTACCGTAAATATTTGATCAGAACACTGATTCATCATCTAATCTTATTAGTAAAATGTTCTGGAAGGAAGTCTTAGAATTCACTTTTCATTAGAGGGAGTCCAGTTTTCCAGAATTTCTACTATAAATCTCTATTTTCAAGGAATTATAATTCAGCTTTAAGATTTTTCCCTAGGCTTCAGTTTGGACCACAAAGTCTTAGCCTGTGAGAGTATGCTGTTAACACATAAATAAATTTTAAAAAATCACAGTTTTTACTTTACCAAAGTGAAAAAAGTAATGGTAGGCACCCGTTTTCAAATACTTTCTGATATGCCAATGAAAATTGGTATTTGGAGCTTTTTGTTTTATTTTATTTTGACATGATGGTTAACAGTATTTTTTTGTAATTTGGTGACTTTTTAATGCCAAAATGAAAGATGTTTTCTATGTGCCTAACACTATAATCCTTGGACAGGAGAGTTGATATTTTTTGGCGAATCCTTTGATGTAGAAAATCTCAGCTTACTATAATATCTAGAGAAAAAAAACCCAGCTTTATTATTCAGGAAAATACAGTTTTATTATTCAGTCTTATCGTGCAGTTCAGCATTATTAGTATTGCTTTGGACAATCATTGGTTCATTTTAATGAAAAAGTAAAATTGACATATTAGGATAAGAAAATACAGTTACTGTGGCTTCCTGGAAAGAGTTGTACAACAGATTCCTGGACCAATCTCTTCTACAAAATGGCTTTGTAAATTGGGAAATTTTGCTGGAATGCTCTGAGCCCTTATCTACATCTGTTAGGAGAATTTAAGGATAAAATGGTTTGCAATATCTATTCAGGATTTGAAATCTTCATATTGCTGCTAATCAATCACAAATAGCATGTGAAGCTCACCAGTGACTTTCACGTTACTAAATTCAATGGATAAAATTTTGGTCATAAACTTAATCTCTCCATAGTATTCAGATGGTCACTTACCACACTGAAGGTCACTTTGACTTCTAAGTTACCTTAATGTCAAGTACTTGTGGTTCATTGTTTTCCCCATACCTCTTTGCTATTTTCTTCCATATTAGTCAGTCATTAAGTGCTTATGTTCATAGGGCTTGATTTGGTGGTTTCTTCTTTTATTGTCCTATATTCACTCCCCAGGGGAGTTAGTTCTATCCATTGGCTTTAAATGACAACCAGGTACCTTATCCCAAATGTTTATTTGGGGTCCAGATCTCTCTTCTAAACCACAGATATCTGAAGTCCAGATGTCCACACAATACACCTTTTGAATGAATGCCCATTGTGTTGTATAGATTTCTTCACCTCCTATTCCCAAAGTGCTCCATCTCTTCCCTATTAAACATATGGCTCCTCCTTTCACCCAGTGTTTAAAATTGTTGGATTCGTCCTCAATTATTTCTCCATCTCCAATTCATAAACTATTAGGCATCCCCGAGGTCCATCATATGGCCAGCACTTAAAGAAAGCTAACTTCAGAGACTGAAGTCCAGCAGAAGACAGAAGACCGTCCAGGTCATAACCTTGTCTGGACCTGTGATCATTGGGAATTACACTGCTTAGATTCTCACACACCATGCCATATCAGTCCACAGGAAGGAAACAGCAATTTGGTCACAATTGCTGACAGTATGATTGAAATCCTTGGGTTAACAAGATATCAAGGAAGGGCTCCCTAAACGCTCTGGGACAGCTCATCCGAATGTCACCCAGAAGAACCCTGCATCACCCTCATTTCCACTCATTGTGTTTCAGAAAGGCGCCTTCTCTTCCCAAATTTGCCTTTTCCCCTTCTTTTAGTTTCTTACATTCAGAATGTCTGTATTTAACTAGTTATTTCTGTAAAGGATAAATTCTTTAAATGACATATATAGTATATATATTATTGATATATTTTTCAAAAATATGTATACTAATTTTAGAAACACATAATTAGCACATTTTGTAAAAAAATCAAGAGCTTCTATTTGACGAAATGAAAGATTCTCTATTCATGCAATTTTGTGAGCTGCAGATTGAATGAACTGATGAGTGGGAAATCACGACAGCCTTCTCTAAACTTCCCAGTACATCAAACTGATGAGGCAGAATCTACACAAATTTTGTTTCTGAGAGAGTCTACATCTTTAGGAAACTAATCCCCTCAGAACCTTGACGGGAGCAATGCCAGCTCCTTGGGTCTGTACTGGCCTCTTTCAGTACTCAGTGCTGAGTTTAAATCAAGGTGGATTTCACTGGCTACAGCATGGAAAATGTCAGAGACCATGGGGACTGAAAAAACACTTGTATTTCTTACACGGGGACATAAATGATACCATTAAAAGTTTTCTATTATGTGTGTGTAGGGGTTGGTGGTCTCTGTAACTTCCATGTGGGCTGGAGTAAAAGACCCTTAAGCTCCTTTACAGCCCTGGCATTCCATTAATCTAACATTTTCTTTCATAGCCTATAGACAACATTTCACCTTAAAGGGGATTCATTTCACACCTACATCATTGCAAGGAGTTAGTGTGATTGATTCCATTGACCTGAGCAAGGGAAATCCCTTGGAATGGCCTGGAAAGCCATGGCCACTGAAGCATGGTGTCTGAGCAACATTAAGGAGATTGTAAGAAAGTGTGACTGCTCCCTAGACCAGGAACAACCTGGAAATCCATTCACATCTGAAAATCGTTTTAGTCCATTTTCTTTTTCAATGGATTCCCTCTAAATGAAGCAAGGAGTGCCAGTTTATAGTAAGTGAACACAAAAGACTTTATTTCAACATCTCAGGTCAGGATTCTTTTTTCCATCTAGCTTGACTAGGAAAGCCATCATTTTCATGCTGGTGAAAGAAATCACCCTCTATTTTAGCAAAAAGCTGAGCACAATGCTCCCAGTTACTTCTTTGCCCATTTCAGCTGTTAGGTTTTGTCCTTTTCCATTTATGTTAATCTTAGTGTCTTTGAAGAAATGTTTTCAGAATAGACTCATTTCATACCTGCTTGTGCTCTAGAATAGCTGGAGATACTGAACAGACTTAACCTTCTTTATATTAATTTCATTTATAATCATGACCTAAAATTGGTTAGATCCTCTTTATACTCACATGGATAAGCAGTGATGAATACTATGATGTGGTCATTGTCAAGTCACCTACATTCTGCATGTTTATAAACCACATACTGCACTTCAGGAATTGTGGTGTGGAACTGCAGATATGTATAAGTCAAGATTTTTACTTTTAAGCATTTATAATCTGGGGAATCTAGCTACACATGTGTTAACAACTGAATTCTAATAGTGGTAGATTTATCAGTGAAGCACAGTTAAAAATGCTTTCATTGAGACTAATCCCAAAGATGTGATCAAGCAAAAAACAACCCAGTTCAATTATCTAGAAAATCTGTCATTGAATAAGAAGATAACAAATTCAGTCAAATAATGCAGCATTTCTTCTCTTTGTTTTTGTTCTCTTTCCTTAACTTGTGGTGTGACCAGATTTGGATTGGTTTTGAGTAGGGTCACATTTACTGAACAGTGTTGGAGTGCTGACCAGAGTGTAAGCACATGTTCAAGTAAGCAAACTTTAAGTTGAATATGACCTGATCCTGAAGCACAGGTTTTGGTCTTCAGCTTTTTGTGAGTAGAGAGGAATCCAATATGGAGTCAATTCTATTTTCATTGAGTACCTGGCTAGGTGAGCGAGGATCTATCAAGTATGGCATGTATACACAAATCACTCTTACCATTGCTGACATATATCACTATGCAGGGTATCCTGTGAATGTGTATTGAAAATTAGATTTGAAATATATCTGAAGACTTTCCTGAAGGTTCACCCCCTCAAAAAATCATGCCATAGTGGGTTTCCAGTGTTCATCATGAGTGCCTTTCTTTTACCTATCAATGTGGACATTGGGAAGTTCCAGTCACATTTTTTCTTCTTTTGCCTTCTTTCTTTATGCTTCCATCCTTTTACAAACTCCTTTTAATATATATTATGAATATTCACAACTTCTCAAGTATCTTGGTATGCATGTATTCAATTATAATATGAAAAAAATAGGTCTAAGCCTATAACAAGAGAATTCTCCAAAAGGGTCATATTTTATATGATGAATCAGTTTAACTGAGGTTTGACAATTTGATTGTTGTTTGGATGTATCACGTCAATGTTAATTCACCTGATGAATAAGTGTGAGATTACATTTGCTTTTCATTCTAGTCAGGGACATCATATAAATACATTTTTAGATTAATTGATATTCATATGAAATGTTCCCATTTTAATGGTGTCTGTAGTTGTTCTTCTGGGAGAAATCAGCATTTTTATGTGAAATTAGGTGTATATTGCTTAATCAAGGTTTTTTTCAATTCAATTTACTCACAATAAGTATTCATGAGGGCTCACTTTCTAGAGACCCTTTGTTTCATTATAGCCAATAATTTTTGATGCAGTTGTAGTTAATTATCAAAGAAAAACTAATGAGGCTGCTCATGTCATAGTAGGATAACTACTTTTATTCAGTGACTTAGCTCTTTGATATTTTCAGGAAATATCACAAAATATTTAGCATGTTTAGAAATATGCAAAATATATACTCGATTGACAGTAAACTCAAAACTGTTTGACTTCATTTTTTGAACGTTAATATCTGTTATGTACAATTCCTCCTGTTAAAATATGCAGTGGGAAAATTATAAATATAAGATTTACTTCAACAATTGTGAGCTTTTAGTGTATATCATAGATGAAACATTACAAATGAATCACCAAGATTAGTACAGAAACATTTATAGACATGTTCAGAATGCCTATGAAAAAGGTTAAGTGGACATTAACAATAACTTACTTTTTGAAATACATTTGGTTTGTAGTACTTTTTCTTCTTAAAATTTTCATGTGTTTTTCATACAGATAAAAATTTGAGGCTAAAACAATTTGCAACGTGGAAATCAAATTATAGACAAGATAGACTATATTACTGCCCTTAATAACAGAAATGTATTTAGGTATCTGTGTGTGGCCTAGTTAAAATCTTTTTAATTCTAATGCAAGGGTTATTCTAGTTTTACTATCTTCATAATAAGGAAACTGAAGCTTCTAATGGAGTAACCTACTCAAGTTCACAGGGTTGGAGAATAGGTCAATGCTATATGCTGAGTTGTGCCCTCAAAATTCATATGTTCAAGTACTAACCTCCAGTTCCTAAGAACTGACCTTATTTGAAAACAAAACTCATTGCAGAGGCAGTTCATTAAAATGAGCTTACATAGCTCACTAAATGGGTTCTAATCCAATAGGATTGGTGTCCCTATAAAGAAGAACAGGTATGACCAGCCAAGAGAAGGCCTGGAAAGATTCTGTTCATGAGAAGAATCAAGAGCTTGATTTCTGACTTTTGGTCTTCCAGACTATGGGACAGTACATTTCTACTGTTTAAGCCACTCATTGCAAACAGGCAGCCTTAACAACAGGCTGTCATGAAACAAGATGTGATAATGCTATGACATTCACTGCTTCTTTTGCTTCTTTCACCTTCTACCATCTTCTGAGAGCTGTGAGCCTCCCTATCCAATCCCCGTATGAAAGAGGCCACTAGTGCAATCCCTGCAGGGTCTAAATCACTGGTTGAACTATCACTCTTAGCCACGTGTGTGTGTGTGTGTGTGTGTGTGTATGTGTGATGTATATGAGGAACAAATATATATATATATAGATTTAATTCAAGCTTTTGTATATATAATGTAGTTTTAAATATAAACATGTTGTAACATTTAAATTAATATCTTCCTTTGATACATTAAACCTTTTCTGAACCACTGAACAAAATCAGTTGACTAGAAAATAGAATGTATAATCTGACATGTATTTATCATTGAGGGTATATATGGGTAATGTTTTATGAATAGCTAACTACTGCTAAAATGCAAAACAACAAAAACAAAACTTCCTTAAACTTAGCATAGCCAAAATGAAAATAAATTATATTACCATATGGAAACTTAAAACTTATTAGACATGTCTAAAGACTCTCTGAACTTGTTTATTAAGAAGTGGAGGATTCAGGTTATTATTTTCCATGGTTATGACTTTGGTAAGGAAGTTTCCAGAAGTAGGTTCTAGGTTAAGGTTAAGTCTAATTCTCTCAGATTTATGGCATCCCCACCACCAACTCAATATGATCTTAGTACTCTCTTAGCTTTCAGGAACTTAATAATTCCTCCTCAAATAAGTCACCTGATTAAACATCTCAGATGTTTTCCCTTTGAAACCATTCAGAGATTGTTATGATTAATGGACCTCATTTCTTGCCAAAAACTGATTTCAAGTAACTTCCCAATATAATTCTTTCTGAATTGAAAACATAATCTACCAACTGCAATAGTGGAATAATATTTTCAACATTTTAGAAAATACTTTCTGAGAAAACTATTAAAAGTTGATGTCTGCTAATATTTTAAATAATTTTCATGTTTAGGAATAGTTTAATGACTTCATTATGAATTGCTAAAACTCCCTTTATCTTCTTTTAGAACTCTTCCAAAAAATAATTAAGCCCTTCTGAGACATCTATTGTTTTTCCATTGACTTTTGGTTCTGTGGATAGAAATCTTTAATGTCTGTAATGGAACAAGCTATTTGAACTCTACAGAGCTGTATTCCCACATTGAAAGTCATAGTTCTACATTTTTAATCTTCCTCATTCATCAGAATGGATAGAACTGTTTCCTTAAAATCAGTCATTAATATAAACTAGTTTAACATTGTCCTCCCCTCCCAAGAGGGAGATTCTGGCCCTGTAATAAAAATAAATTGAGGAAAAGGAAGGGAAAGACATTACTAACCTGGGACATCTCTGGGTAAGTGGGTCTAAACTTTCTCTTGAGTGATAAACTATCTCCAACTTCCAAGACTTTTTTCTGTTCATTCCTCAGAAGGCCCAGACCAGGCAAAAATTCAAGGAATCCCATGGATAATTTTCTTCTAATAGGCTTATGAAAGACATTCTTCTCTGTTACTGTGTATCTTTATTTCTATTTATCTCGACTCTTTCTTATAATTCTCACCTCTATGCTGAAATCCCCCATTTTAATAGGTAGATGGTCCAGTTTTCTTGGGGAGTCTTAAACATACAGATTATGAGTCCTTAAGCTTTCCATCAGGTAATTCCAATGCCTTTTTATCATTTTTCAGTTTGGTTCTGCGGATTTCTTTCTTTCTTGACAGTGTGTTTTTACTTACTTGCATGTCTTGAAAATTTTTGCTTAATGAAGGTCATAATTCATAGAATAATAGAGCTAGGGTAAAAGTATTCATACCTGGAAATAGCAGCAACTTTCTTCTGGTGTTGAATACAAGTTGTATATCAAATGAATAATAAAAGGTTCAGAAAGTGAATTCACCAGGAAAGTGGAGAAGCAGACAACTGTCTAAGAAATTATTTGAAGGAAATCTGTCAAATTGAAGGTTGTGAATTTTAGGAAGTGAGGACTGAATTTTGAGTATATGTTTGAGTATACATCACAGACACTAATGCATTTCCAAGGAAAAAATAGTCTTTCACCACCATTTTGAAAATTATAATAAAAACTTTGCATGTCACGAGAAAAAAAAGTAAAGGAAATCTGGATATCCTAAAATATATGCTTATTCAAGTAAAAAATAAAAATAAGCATAGACATTTTAATTTAACAGAAAAAATCAAATTTTCAGAAAATATAGTTCTTATAATAAAATAGAAATAAGAGAAGTAGGATAATACTTGAAGCGAAAATTGTGGCAGAATATCAGATGATTAGTATAAGTCCTAGAAGACTGCTATTTACCTATGAGACATTTTACTCAGCTTCTAAAATTAGATTTAAGGAAATATGAAATGTTTACCACTTTTAACAATTTCTTTTTTATTTAATTGAACAAGAAATAATTCTAAGTATTTTAGCATAATACTGTATTCATTGTATTTTTATAATATTTAGTAAAATTGGAAAAGTTACTTCTATAACTACAACCAATTAACGATCTAAATCTAAAATTTTATTGTTATAAGACATTTCTGTTTGGAAATAATGAATCAATTTAGCTTGAGGACCTCAGAGTTTGTTTCCACTTATGAAAGTGAGTTATTATTTTAGATTTCTTAATTTCAAATAGTTGAAGAGATGAGGCCTGTTGTACATATTCTAAAATTGATCTTAAATTTCTGAATCGCCTTGGTTTTAGTTGCGGATATAATAATTTTTTGAACTCTATGCAGATTTTTCCACATACTTTTCCTTTTCATCTTCTGACATGTATCTTCATCTTAAAGAATTTGCAGTAATTTGGTTCCCTGTAGACTCTAAACAACACTTATCCAGTCTCCATTATCAGTAGATGATTTGCATATGTTTAATCATCTTTGTAAAGAAGGACATGTTTCTGAAATAGTGATAGTCTTGTCTTTTCATGGTATTTTGACTTACAGAAAAGAAATTATTTTGGAAAAGTTGGCCTTTATTCAAACTTTTAAATCACTGTTCTTTCACTAAAAGGGCATAGCAGGACCATGACCAATGTCCACACTTTTTCAAATCGCAAACTCTCCTGGTAGGACTTGACGTGAAAAGTCAGGACTTACTTGGCTTTAGACATGTTACTTCACATTTCTGAATTTGAGATTCTTCTATAAAAGGAGCACCACTAACAGCAACAATCATGAAAATACTAACTGGAGTAAATCAGGAGAGAGAGTCTGGTGGTTGAGATGATACAGTGGAGAAAAAGATGAAACTGGTAGGATTCAGTTCCTGGATTGCTGAACTGAGGTGGACCAGATGGACAGTGGGGGGCTAGGATCTGCTTCCTAATTGCAGAATTGACCTTAAGATGTACTGATATGTCAACTCAACATCAAGGTTTCTCAGTCTGTTAGCATCTAATAAATTCCTGATTGTCTTTGCTAAATACTGATTTTACATTAACTTAACAAAAACAGAATCTCTGAGTTGTTTTCATTTCTTCCGTTAAGAATAATTGGAATTTAATGGTGAATTGAGTAAAACGTGTTTCCAAATTCTTTGAAAATAGATTTTGAAATTAGGAGATTAAGAATAAATGTAATTCTGTTTATAGAAACCCTGAAAGGGATGAAATTCAAAAACAATGAAAAGCCTTAAAGAGTATAATATTTCCATAATTTGAAGTACATCTAATGACACAGAATATTGAAACCACTTTAAGTGCACATAAAAAGAAAAATTTAATGTTAAGGTAAATTTTAAGAAAATATAAAGAAAGGTAGTCACCGAGAGTGATAAAACAATAGTATGGCAGTATGATGCAAAGTACTATGAATTGTGTCCATGATTCTAAAGTCCCAAGTAAGATTTATAAACGATGCCAAAAATAGAAAAGCAAAATCACTTAAAATCTCTGTTTTGGAGAAGAAAATGAGTAAGGAAAAGCAAAGAGATGACACCAAGCTAGGAGTAAAATAGTAACTTATTTCAGACTACAGAGAATCAGACTCAACTAATGTGGCAGGGGAGACGACTTACACAAAAATCCACTGTCGGATGTGCCTCATTTCCATAAATTACTACTAGCTTCTTTTGGGTGATCAAAACTGTTTCACTTTAAGAATACTTGACTTAAGAAATATAAGACTTAGGGGATTCTCTTTCTAATATCATAATTTCATTATTTCTGTTGTTTACATTGCTATTGACATTGACTTAGGGAATTCAAGCACATTTATGAAACAAAAGTATCTTTCAATTTCCAACATTCTGGAATTGAAGAGAAACATTTTATTTAACACACACAGGTAAAAACAGAAGTGGTAGGATTGTAGGGACCCTGTGTGTGTGGCTGTATGGGCATACTAAAAGCACATGCATTCATCTTCCTCACAAGGTAGTGTAGTTTTAGGTCATGAGTATGGTTTGCATGTAGAAAACTAGGAGAGTCAATTTCCTGGGGGCAGGCAGCAAGAGAGTTACAGAATTTCCAAGCCCAGACAGAGGGATGTGGGGGAAGGTGTCAAGCTTCTCTGAGCCATCCAGGAATTCTCTGTGAGCAGACAAGTTAAGGGATGTTAAAATGTCTACAGATGTGTAAACCTAGTCATTTCAAGCATGTATTTATCCCTGAAATTGAATCCATGTGTGTCAAGTCACCAACGACAGATTTCAAAGGGAAACAGGACTGAACATTTCTGTCCAAGCAGGTTTTTTTATAGCAGCAGCTGCATTGATTTTAAGATAAGGGCTTCTTTATCCAGGCAGATGCAGCAGTCATCAGAAGCTAATTTTCTGGGATATTCGCATATGCAAAACATGTCACAATGCTGAAACGCAACCATGTAATGACTGGAAAATGTTCTACTCATAAATCATACCACCACCATCATCAAAATTTCCACTCAGCCAGGACAAATTCAACAGCATTTATGTCTTTCCAGCTTTTAGCCCATAAAAACACTGTGTTTTTGGAGAGTGTGTTACACTGGTGATCTTAAAACTCCCAAGTCTGGTATAATGAGTCCTCAAGTGCGTTATAACTTACCAGTAATTACATTTCAACATATCTGCCTTCAGCACTTAGTGTTTTATTCATAAACATTTAAACACTGAATTAGGCATAAAATAAGAATGTTGGCAACAACCCGGCTTAATTTCATTAACTATTAGGTAAACTTAGTATTTCTTCTTCAAATAAGTCTTGGTTTTGAATGCTAAAGATGTAATGAACTTCACGGTTCAGAGCATCTGACATCACTTAATTAATGGGTGCATTTATAGTACATAGGCCTTGGTAATTGATTTATATGCATGATTTGCACATACAGCTGTTAGTTCCTGTAGGAAAGTCATAATTCAAATGTGTGCATATTTTGCAGATATGGGAAAAAGAAACAAAAAAACTTGATCTTGACAAGTTCCCCCAAAACATGATAGCAAATTAATAGCTCAGAAACAAAGTTACAGGATGAAGTATTAAAGTTAGTCTTGAATTTTAACATGTGCATTTCAAAAAACATTGAGAAATGCTCTTGTTTCTGTTTAACTATTCATAAGGAACAATAATTTGTTTGCATGCTCTCCTATTCAAATCTTTATGCTGAAAGGAAAGCAAGGTTAGATTATCTACTGATCCATTCAACTTTATTAAAATGGATGAAAAATGTAGGAGACACTCACCTACATAATAAGGAATCCTTTTATTGGTATGTAGGTTAACTGACTATATGAACGTTTATATGTGTTACTCTCTTCTTTGGGAAAATCAACACCATTCATAGCACTTAAGATTTTGAGTAACATTTTCTCCAGAAGTAACCATAGATTGCCATTCCCACTCTTAGCTAGTAATCTAAAATTAACAACAAAACTAATTTATAAGCAAGCTACACCTATGGGAACCTAACAGGGACAAATGAATAGGTCTACCGAGTAGAAGTGACTGTTCTCTTTGTGAGGAATGATGTGAAGGAGTTATTGTGAATAGTGCATCTGTATTTCCTCCATTGCACCTAGGGATCTGGACTATCAGGAAGAAACTATGATTTCTCTCTATCCAAGGTCTTGGGTTAAGTCTTCTCTAAATGTGAGAAAAATGTTTTATGGGCAGCCATGTGGATTCCATTTTTTTATGTTGTACTTTGGATTATTCATCAAAGCTCAGCTGCAAACTGGGATCAGGACTGCAGAGTCACTGAGCTGTCTGGAGCAAAAGTCTTCTCATCGATTGAGAAGGTTGGGGCAACACACTAGCCTAGGCAGGGGCCGTGTCCTGGGTTCTGCTGCCGACCTGTGCTGCCCACATACAGGAGGCTCACTTTTCTGTCATTTGCCAGAGCCATTCAGTTCAGTCCTCACAGCCCTGAAGACAATGATACACACCTTTGTTAGGTCCAGAGGGACTTCAAGAAGGAGTCTTTGAGGAAGCACACGCATTTCTTTTTGTTGTTGATTTTTCTAAGGCAGCTACCAAAGTGCTGCCTTATACATTAAAATGATCATAGCCCAGGTAACTGGATGCTCTTCACCATGCTGACGCACTTCCTGGCACTTCAAGTAGTGCTGAGCTTTTCACTGCAAACCCGTGCTCTCCACCTGCTATTCTAATGCCTCTATTCGTTAGATGGAGGTAGCTGTGAATTGTTCCAAAGTCTTTCCCACATGTTTGTGTATGCATGTGGACACACAGTGCACAGACACACACATCTGTATATACAGACACACACGTGAACACAAAGACACGTGCATATATAAATGCACATGCATGGAAACACAGGCACAAAGCACACAGAGCTGAGTAAGGGCTGTTGTAGGTCTAGCACCCATCTGCACTGGATAGAGAGGAGAGGCAATAGCAGCAAATCTATTCAATTTGTCCATTTGCTGATGCTTTCTAAAAGCTCTGGAAAGTATAAATATGCCACCTCTATGTGGAGAATTAATTAGGTTAGCTCAGGAATGCGCTCCATGTGAGAGAACGCATGTGTGCTAGTCTGAGGGCTGCGGTGATTGCAGCCCGTGTTAGAATCAACTTCCATCATCAGGCTCCCATGATGAAAGTCAGAAGCCGGTCACGCTAGAGATGCTGTATTTACAGAGAGTCCCTGCCCTCACACACTGTCCCTTGTTTTCACATCCAAACTCCTGTATTATCAGGGTTAGAGATGACCAAACAACAATACATACACCCAAGTTTCCTGTGAGGCAAATCTTGGATTTGCAGCTCATTTACTCTCCCCAACTAAAATGTTGATTTTGGTTCTTATTTTAGAAATTCATCCCAAGCTCCTTTGTCTCACCACCATTAATACATGATGGAATACAGCTCAGCTATTGGAAAAGATGAAATCCTGCCATTCACAGCAATATTGATGAACCTGTAGGGAGCTATGCTTTGCGAGATAAGTCAGAAGGAGAAAGACAGACATCATATGACACCACTCATATGTGTTGTATAGAGATGTCAAGCAAATGAATGAACTAAATTAAGCAAAAGGAGATTTTTTTTAAAAAAGTGAACTGAATCAAGCAATAGACTTTTAGACAAAAAATAAAATTAACTAAATTATTGCAGGGAAAAAAGGGGATTAAGGTAGCAAGCAGACTAAAGGAGATTAATTGTAGAGTGAAGGAAAAAAATTAAATAGTAGTAAATTTGTTCTATTACATACAGATGTTGATTTACTATGATGTATGCCTTCAACCTATTCAATGTTGTAAAGCAATATCCCTTCAATAAAATTAATTTTAAAAATTCCATTATGCAGTTAATCTAGGGACGAGAAAGGTAACGAGTAAGAGATTAAGTGCTAGTTAGAGGGCAATACAAATAATTTCCATTCAGTCAGTATCACAAAGAATGACAATTATTTATCAATTCTGTCCAATACCAGTTTGTTTCCAAGGCTGTGATGAGAATAAGTTCTGGTGAGGACACAAGGGAAGCTCATTCCTGGGAGCCTGCCTCCCCATCTCTTGGAATTCTCATTAGCCACTCCCTGCCCCTCCATCAGTTTGCCCAGCAATCCTTAGGCATGTCTTTTGTCATTCTGAAGTCTTTGAACTCTTCTTCGGAGCTCATTGTTAACACTTAACTGTTCCAAGTTAGAGTCAGGCAGCTCAGCTGGAGGCAATCTTATGTGCAGGGACTATCATGTCCCAGCAGGATGCTCAGGAGCCAACACATTCTGAGTGTTCAACCAATTCTTGTAAACAATGCATTCATACATATTATAAAAATGTGAAGGCAGAGCTTATGGGAAATATAGGTACAATAGCAGCTTTAACTAAGCTCTGATGTGCAAAAAGCTTCACAGAAGAGAGTGAATATGTCTCCTGCACATCTCTTTGATATCAATTGTTACATCAACTGGAGCAGGATCGTTTCACCCTTCTAAAGACATAAACTTCTTTGACAGTCTCAGAGTAATCCCTTCTCAGAGTAACACCTTAAAATGTGCAATGCAAAACTCTTAACATTACAAAGGAAAAAGGTTATGTTAAAATAAGTTTATCAAACTTTAAAGGATTTTTGATATGCTGGTGGACATGCCTCCTTGTCAATCTATTAAATAACAAGACAGAATGGTGAATGTCAGAACTATGACACCGTCTAAGGAGTGACAAAGAGAAATCAGGTTCCAGGTTACCTGTAACAATATGACACCTGCAGCTTGTCATTTCTACTGGTACAAAATCCTCAGTACCACTAATACTACCAGGATTTGTTGCCCATATTTAAAATGAAAGTAAATGTCACAAATGTTTTGTCATACATTCATGGAAACAAAGGAGCAATGTCTTCCAACCAAGGTCACAGACTCCTTGTGAGTTATCTTGAGGGGCCCGTGTATGTGTGGGGCTGCAAATCTGAGGTCAAAAGATCCGGCCTGCAATCCTCTGGTAAGTCTATAGAATTCAAATTCATGAAGAGTTCAGTTGGTAGGAATTATATGTCCACTTTACTCCACAGCATAAGATGCATAAACATGAATGAGTGAGAACATTTTGATGCACTGAAGAAAAACAAAATTAATCATGGAAATGTGTATTGAAATTAAGCACAGCAGGTCGATGAAACCTGTTGGATTTCAAATGAAACCACACATCAGTGCACTCACTCACATATCTTCTCATTTCTGCTGCAAAGAAGGCTGTAGGAAACAATTAGATATGCTTGTGCAAGTTGAGAAATACAACTGAGAATTTACAGATTATTTAGTATTTTATTATTTTATTTAAAAATGTAAGTTTTGGATTTAGATCCCAGTTTGCAGTGGACAGGGTGGTTATAATTACTTGATGTGGTCCAGCATCTTATACAGAATGGTAGATGTTATTTGTTTGGAATTTCTCTAGTTTCATTTTCAGTCACAGACCTACCTGTGAGTGGCTTAATATTCATACACATTATGAAGGCCAGGCTCCATTTAGAAACCTAGAGGGGAAGGAAACAAGTTCTAGGATAGTTGGACAGAGTCCTAATCCCTTAATTTTGGAGATAGCATTGTGTTAATTTAAAACCCTGACTTGATTTTTTTTCTCTAATTTAAATCAGATTTCCTAGGGTGATTATTTTTAGATGTAAGTCGAGTGAGAAGCACAGATTCTCTTCACGCATCCTGAATGAGGTCGGTGATTCTACAAAAAAAAAAAAAAATCTCTTCAAGTCCTATCACCTAGAAAATGTAGGAACACATGAAAAGTCAGGACACAGGACCACCTTTGATGAACCCAGAAGCTGTGCAACTCTAGGTGGATTAAGTGGGCTGTAGAGGTAGGGGCACTGTGCCTCGGAGAGTGTTTGGGAAACCTTATCATGCACCTATGGATGGCATTTAAGAAATAAGAACTGGGGAAAGTGTAAATTTCCAAATAATCAAAGTAAGATATACTTTCAGACAGAGGTACATCTCTCTCTTGATACTAGTTTAATTAATGAAATGAATCATGTAACCACCAAGGTGGAGCCATGTAAAGTAAGTCAAATTACTAAAATTCAGGTTTCAATCCTACGTGAACAACGACTATAACACTGAACCAATGAGGTGTAGTTATATGTAAAAGATCTGGAAAGGCAATCACCTATTTAAGGGTTTCAACTATCGCAATGGATAGATAGTAGGGAATTGTTTTAATTTTGCTGAATGTACTATTAAAATAAAATTAAAGTAGATATCTTTTTCACTTAAATTTTGCCTCTAGAGCAATACTTTCTTCCTAAATTAAAAAAAATGACACTCCCATATCAAGTCAGAAGAAATGCTTTCTTACTCCAGATTTGGTATCTGAAGTCAGATAGAACTGGTTTCAGTATAGATGCTATCGAGTATTAGATTGTTTTTATTATGAGCAACTCATTGAATTTCTCTGTGTCTTAGCATTCTTATTATGAAAGCTTTTTTGTAAACAGTTGCAAAAACTGAATCTGTGCACACCTGTAAAGCAGTGCTTATCACTTAGTTAATCTTTAAAAACTTCAGATCTTAGTAGATGATGGTCTAAACTGAATACTTCAGTAGTCATGTGGGCATAGTGCCCAGCTCTAATTTAAAAGTCTCTGTTACATGTATTCACAAAATTCTGTTTATTCAGAGACAGGTCTGGGCTCTATTAAAAGAAATTGTAATGTGATGAGAAGTTTCTCACTTTATGATTTACAAAACAGGCAAAAGGCAAATACTCTCAGATTATATCAGTGTATGCTTATGAATAAAGAGTTTCTATCATTGCTTCACTACATACTGCTAATGGTATGCATCCTTGTCTTGATGGAGATTCCCAACACCATGGAAAAGTCCTGAAAATTATGTCTGACATTTTTGGGGTCCTTGTCATCCATGGTCAGGTCAAGATGCGCCTTGTGGATGCTCACTCTCTCTTACTAGGCATTTAATGAGTATGCTCGCTTTTGTCTACACGGGTCTGCTTCTCAGTCTCAGTCGACCTCTCTTTCTTGAAAATCCTTCCAGGATCAGGAAATCGACAGCAGGCTCTCTAGGCCTTCCCAAAGTTCAAAGATGAACAGAAAAAGACAAGATTGGACCAATCACTGTGAGGTCAGAAATGTTCCCAGGTCAATGTCAATAAGGCTAGCATGCTCCTTGGTCAATCTCAGTAAGGTCAGAAGTATTTCCAGGTCCAGGTGAGGGAACAGAAACCTCATTCCTCTTCCTTTGTGGCACCTTAGTTGTTCTTTCCGCTTCTTCTTATCATCCTGCCAAACCCAGGAAGGAAAAATAAAACATCTCCTTACTATCCCTCTTTCCTCATAGATTCTGTGTCTACATCATATTCAGGGGAGAAAGGTAGGTCCCTAACTGCCTTCAAAAGTGTGATTATAATAATATAGGTTTTCTGTCTGGGCTCTGATGGACTCTCCCTGACCTATGTTCAGTTTCTGATCAGGAGTGAACAGTCCAACTGCAAAACGATGGGTGTCTTTTTAGAATCATCTTTCCTACTGCCTCAGCAGAGTGGGCTATAATTGTCCATTCATAGAAGCCAATAGTCACATTTTCTAGATCGAAGGAATTATTGTCATTTCATTCAGAAAGAGAATGAGTTTAAGTCTGTGATTAAAAATAACTTTCAAATAAACAGGTTTCTAGGGGAAGAATCCCATGGCTATGCAAAGGGATTATAGTTAATTCTAAACATGATGTACTTTAAAACTATTATGAGACAGTAATTTTAGCAGTTCTATAGATGATTAAAAAGCCATTTTCTAAAATATTCTCACTGGAGTTTTTTTTTTTAAAGAAAACATTTAATTGCTCCAATCAAGCATAACTACTTTCTGCTTATGGTGTAATTTGTATACTCTGATCACACGGTGTGTGGCTATTTGTCATAATTATATAAGTATATATTCCCCACTGCAGTGATTGGCTATCATTAATTGTGAATAATTCCCTGTGCATTCAAGGACGGCAAAAAGGAAATCAAGATGCAACAAACAAAGGAAAGATGCAACATCTCGCTTGAGTCCTGTCCATAATCACATTTTTGAATTTAAAAACTATATCTAATAGGAAAGCATCTGAAACTGATACGTACAAGTGACAAAAATCAGTTTTTTTGAGGTTTCTGGGTAAAAATCTTAACATGTCTATGCTTTTTTTTCTGCTTCAAGTAGCAATTATTTATGCAACTCAAACAAGCTTTCCATTGAAATAGTTAAACCCATTGCAAGCTCCCCCTCTTCATCTGTAGGTTAAACCATACTGACAGGAAACAGGAAACTACCTAAGGATGGTCCCAAAGGGACCATTTCATAATATAGTAATACCATTACCTAATTAGGAGCATCAGATCCTTACAATACACAGACTACTCAGAAGAGATAATATCTAGAGCTAATCTATAACTAAAGAGCATCACAAGCCCTTCGGAATGAGTAAATTGTACAACACTGGTACGAAGGAAAATAGTCTGGGTTTATTTTGAATAGAGTAGAATAGGACTTTTAGATACTGTACTAACCATAGACCCTTGAAGTCTGCTGGCCACAAAGTTCACTTCCAGATAATGCTTTCCTTGTCTAGAAGTGGGTTCTAGCAAAACCGGTGTTGGCTATTATATGTTTACATATACTTTTCCACAGCATCTTGAGTGAATACATTTATATTGGTGACTGCTTTTATTACCAACACCATCATCATCATCACCATTGTTATCATTACCACCAGCATCATCAACATTAGCAAGCCCAGGTATCCAGAGAATGGACTAGAAGTTCCCATAGATCATGCCAATTGGTCTGACATAAGCTGCTTCTTCTTTCCTCTGTGTTTGCATTTCTGTGTGTGTGTGTGTGTGTGTGTGTGTTTGTGTGTATATTCAGGTACATATGGTTATTCTTGTTTCCACCCAACATAATAACATGCATTTGGAGAGCCTCTAAGACCCCTTCAGATGCCTGACACTGAAGGCATTCACATATCTTAACTCTCTCACTTCATTCACTCTACCTCTCGCTGTTGCCTTGTCATTGCATTTGCCTGATTCAGGGCCTCCTATCTGAACTTCTGTTCTTGGTTGCATACTTGCTCTTTGGAATGAACAATGGATGTGGTTTCTCTCTGGATTTATCTGTTACTTGTTCTTGAGCAAATTGACCCATGTGCTCTGGTTCAGCTACTCTGTAAGCTCATGAATTCTCAGCAAATTTCAAGACTCCAGATTGGCTGGTCTTAAGCTAGAATCCTTGCAAGTTGGAGAGGAATGGATTGAGCACCATCATTAGTGAGGTGATTGTAAAAACACAGCTGTTCTTTCTGAGGAGCTCATGGCCCCAATGAAGAGAAAAATTTGTAAAGATTGCTTATTAAGCAATATGATAATGTTACAACAAAGGAAAAACAAATTGCTATGGCTGATCTGGAAAAGATAGTAGTGTATCATGAAAGAATATTTTGAATATATTTAATGAAACTCAGGGGGAAGCCTGTCCAAAGTGAAGAGTTCTCTCAATTACAGAGATGTACATGAATTGAAACTCAAATGTTCTCTTATAACATATAATTATCATATGTTGGAATTATTTTTCCTTTTCAATTTTATGAACCATCTCTACTTAGATCCAGCAAAGAGAGTGTATTTGTTTTGACAAAAAGGATCAACATTTAAAGGTGACAAGCTCATGGGAGCTAAGATGTTAAACTCTGAGAACTCAGGTCTTTTGGTATCTTTGGTTAGAGTCTTCTCTGACAGAACCCCGTGCTTTCTTTTGAGGAAAAAAGAATTCACCTAGGTATATGAAATAAGAGTGGAAATGCCATCATGTGGGAATATAGAATTATATATAAGTGGTTTAAAATATTCACAACTATTGAAAAGAAGATTCAATCAAACTACAGAATTCCTTTAACCAAAACCTTTTTTATAAATGATTATTTTCTGCACACATGAAGGTGAAGTAGAAGTAGGAAGTTACAGGTTACTATACCATTATCGAGAGAAAATCATAATTATTGAAATTGTCTAATGATATTACCTGAAAGGACTTTGCAGAAACTAGAGTTGAAGTTCATTGGTTTGAATGAATTTGAATACATATGTGAGTTGATATTTGCAAATTGAAAACCATAATGAAAAAAATTAATGTACTTTTGAAGACTTAAAAAACATTATATTAAAAAGACATTAGAAAAGAATTCTTGGCTAACTGCTCAACTTGGCTCAAGGATCAGCTTTGGAGGACACATTCTATTGTGTCCACAGTTCACAAAGACAATGCACTCATGTGGTTTCACCAAGTTTAGATAGCTCCCCTAAACAAAAGATGACCAAGTTCTTTATCTCAGGCTCTACAAATACCATCCATAGAAGAGGCAGGAAGAGCTAAAGCAGCACTGCCTAGCCCATGTACAGAATATACTAAATTATTGAAGTAAGTACGTAAAATATTTTGATTTGATGCAGGTATACTATCTAACGAGGTGCCCTTCTCATGAGGTAATTGTTATTATCCTTTCTTAGAAGTGGATGTCACTGTACTTTCGTAGGAGTCCGTGATTCATTTAATTCATCACACAAATTTCTACCAGAACTCTTTATTTTTGAGGGTCATAAAATTTCTATTTTGTGTTCATTCTGGAGAAGATTTTTACATTCCTGACTGAACGAGGCTCAGCATTGTTTTTAGAATACAAATATTTTCAGTAACATGGTAAGAAGTTCATCACCTCTATAGATTTTTTCTGATTAAACCTCTAGTCATTCTGTACACGTGCGTTGTATATGCACTGCCCACATTTTCATTGAAATTAATCATGATAGAAACCCTATAGAAGCTTCCCTTCTCTAGAGGTTAAAGGAGCAAATTCAGGAGCCTGATGTGAGATATGAAGACTCTTTAGACTTAAGGAAAATTCTGACTTCATATTTAGGGATTTAAAAATACTTTAAAGAAATTATGAAGATTTTTAAAGCTAGATCTGAAGAATTAAAGATTAGAATTTAGAAAAATAATACAGTTAAAATCTATTGAGTCCCAGATAACTGCCAAAGGGAAAAATAAGTGCAAAATAAGTATAACACACACATACAAATTCACCTGTAGTGAGTAAATAAGCTAAACTAATATGTAGATAGCATGGAGGAATTTTTCAAAGTGTGTTCTCCTGCTTCTATTCAGGGTCAAGTTCATCTTCCATCTCTGGGTCACATGTCTCTGCATTACCTTCAAACTTCCCTCTCTGCTAGATCTTACTCTTAGCATATATATACTGAAATACTTTCCATTCTAAAATAAAAACAAAACAATACAAATGCTGCTATTACCTTGATCTCATATTTCCTTCCACCTATGCCTTCCTATAAACTTCCCAAACATGGACAAAGGAGGAAATATTTCTGTTACAAAAATTGTCTACAATTGTGGTCTCTTATTTCTTCCTTCTGATTTAATAGACAACACAGTGGCATTTCTTCTGGTCACAGAATCGTGTTAAATGATCTCTTTAAGGGGACCATACAATTTACGCATTAAAGAGGCACTTTTAGATCTTATCTTGCTACAGCTCATATTTCATTAACTGCTATTAATTAGCACTCCTTTGGATGTTCCCTTTATTTTGTATCAGACATGATTCTCCTCTTATTCTTTTGTTGTATCTTCTTGGCTCTCCATTTAAATAAGATATTTCTTTTGTTTCTTTGTTTTCCCAAAGCCATCTTGTTTTCTTTTTCCATTATTTTAAACTTCTGAACACACTCATGTTTTTTGTTATTAGCTTAAAGATAGATAAGATTTAATTTATAGCTTCAAACAGAATCGTATTCCTGAGACGTATGCCTCCATATATAGTTGTCTGTTGATGTACTACTTAAAGGAATACTAACTATTTTTTGCAGTTTGTAAGTCTAAAATAGAAAAAATCAACTCCCTCTCAAAATGTTTTATAATATCATGTTTCCCAGTTCATTGGTGGTCCTAACAAGATCACCCAAATAAGAAATTTGGAGTCATTATTGACTCCTACAGCTGTCTAATTCCTAATATTATCAATCAGCAGTATTGCTCTGTTATTTTAAAATGAATTTGCACTTCACTTTTTCTTGTACCTGCCACTACAGTTCAACTTGGGCTTTTAAGATTTTTTTAAAGACATTACAGTACCTCCTAAATGGTATCTTTACCTTGATTTCTAGTCCATTTAAGTCCGTGTTTCATGATCTTTACAAAACAACAATGCTTAAGCTATAGTCAAATCTATTTTACTCATGACAATAGCTTCTCTGAGCCTATGATGTAAAATTCAAGTTTCTTAGATTAGCATAAAAGGTCCTCCTCTATCTGAGCGTATCTGCCATTGGCCTCATCATTCTTTATGCCTTACTTTAAATATAACTTTAGATTTACTGATCTATTTGTGCATAACTACAAACCCTTTATGGTTTCTAATTTGCACACTCTTCTTCCTACCTAAAACATTTTTTCTACTTCATTATTTTTTTCATTCATTTAGTTCTGAATCATGCTCTTAAGAGCCAATCCTGAGGACAGTTCTGCCATCAACTGGCCCTTCTTTCCCTGACTCTCTTAAATCTCCCTTTGTGAGCTTCCAAGACAAGATTGCAGGATCTTTCCACATTCTAAATGCTTCATAGTCATGAGTGACATGACTCAAGAATAGAGTTATTTTCAATGCCATATCTCAGGACTCAGAAAGTGAGATTTACCTTCCTGGTTTGTAACCATTAATTTGGTTTTTAGTTTATCTTTGATTTGTTTCATTTGTTGGGTAAAAAGTGTCAATTATATGGTCCAATATAGAAATGGACTAATCTTGGTGAACTTAATGCATTATATATAGACGTAAATTTACAATAATGTATACCTTATGCCTGTATAATGCTATGATACAATTATCCTTCAAAAAATACATAATAAAAACATTTTAAATATGAGATTTTCTTAGCAAAGTCTATGCAACATCTTTAGACTAAAACTACAGGAAACATTTTAAAGTAGCATTATATTTGTTATAGGTGTTTTCTTATAATCATAGTAAAACTTGATGGTAAAAAGGAAAATTGTTTGGAAATACAAATTTATTAAGTGATTTAAACAACTTAGATTGTCTAAGCAATTTAGATATGCTTTCTCTGTTGCATCTAGAGATCTGCAGACAATTATAATATCTCAAGAGTGACAGGAAACTTAAAGATTATCAATATCCATCAAATAGCAAATATCTACATTTCTTCAAAATAGTTGTTGCCAGCTGTTTTCCGAACTATACTTCAACCAATTCAGTATTGAAGAATTCATTTCCTCAAAGATGAGCAAAACACAATTTCAAGCACTTCCACAGTTTAATGAGATTTCCTTGAGCAAATTAAAATCCATCTTTCTGCAAAGTCTGTACATTTCCTTGTTTCTTTTCGTTCCTATCAGAGTGGAGCTGTTGCTCTTCCCCGTGACATTCCCTCCAAAGGAATCATCTCTTAGATGTGAGAGGGTCATGTCTTCTCCAAGCTTTCTTTTAATCTTTTTTCAATGATCCTATTCCAGTATCCCTTTGCTAAACTGATCACTCTGTAGGATCCATTTCATCTACTGTCACTTGCCTTTTCAAATAGTCTGTCTCTGATCCTGAGCTGGATGCTCCATGATGTTCTGATAACATGTGGAAAACAGGTTCTACCTTCTCACTTTGTCAGTGTTTCAAAGATGCCCTTGATTTTACATAAGTATTTATGTTATGTTTGTGAAACTCTAAATCAAATGATGAGATAAAAGGAGCTTCTTTTGTCTCAGTGGGTGGTTAGTCCAGGGACTGTCATTCCTTATGCTTGTTGTGTGTTATCCATGATTTAAGAGGCATCTGCTACAGAGAGTTCAGATTAATCCCCATATTGTTTTTCCAGTTCCCACCTCCTCCCCAATTCTCTACCCTATCCCTGCTTCTCCTTTTCTACTCCCTGGCATTCTCCTTATTTCTGCCTTGACCTATGTCCCTTCTTCTTGGCCTACTTCCTGGCCTACTTATTCAACTGTTCTTTCTACATGCACTGCTTTCGACCTTCTCTGACCTGCTCCTGCCGTGCATCATCTATGTATTCAGCGTTGTTTTGAGTTCTAACAACATGATCATGGTACTGTTGGTCTATCCGGCAATGGCCTTAAAGGATGTCTTTATCTTGCCAAATCAGATGGAAGCCACTCATCTCATCAAAGATCAATACTTGTGTGGGTAAAAGGTGAGAGTTGACTGGGATGAGAATGCCAGTGATCAGAGAGGAAGGTGGATCCGAGATAGGAAGTAGGAAAGGAACTCAGTGACAATGTGAGAAGACCATGGAAGACAACATTTCTCCCCATCAAATGAGGTTCTTAACAATCAAATAGGTCATGTGATAGGGTAGTGGCTTGTGAGCACCAACTAGCAGGTTAAATATATTATGGGGTTTTCATAATTTAGAAGAGCATGCAACCACTTCAAAATTTTTTTCATTAATTTTAATATTTATAAGTGATTATACCCATGTAATCTAAAGATGGCAAATCAATAAAACCTACTAAGATGATTCTAATTTTATAATTTGCAGTAAATATAACTATATGAAAGATCTTAAAAATAAAAAGAGAAATGAATAGAAATTATAAAATAAGAACTATGGGTAATTTTATCCTCTTTCTAAGTTTATATATTTTCTTATTTTCTATAATGTAATACAAGAATGCTTTACATTATGATCACAGAGAATAAATACTATTACATATATGAGGGCCTTCATGACAAACTCAATTAATGCTTACAAAATGAAGTGAATTGTATGTTTCACAGGTTAGGTATCACATGGATCATAACAAATAAAATATTGCATTCATAATTTAATTTCATGGTTTATGTCTTACTGTATGAAATATTGCAGAATGTCAAACATATAAAAGATGATATGAGAATTTAACATCTATCTTTATGAAAGAAGTAGCATTTCTCTCCTCTTCCTCTTGTAACACAGCCCAATCATTCAAGCATACTTTTAAATAGCATTCCTTGTATTTGAAAAGTTATTGAGTAATCAAGCACTGACCTTTAGTGCTCCACCAAGAAATGCAATTCAGCTGTGTATGGCATCCAAACTAATCAATATCCTATTATGATCACAGACAGGATTTTTATAACAGACACAGCAGCTAGGGTATCACACATACCTTTGTTTTCCCAAAAGCCAGAAATTTGGTGACTTTGCATAGGAAATCATTTTAAGTAAGGGCATTAATTCATTTTTCTTTTTTGAAAATGATGTTTGCATTTGTAATTCTATCATGATGTTGAGAAAATAAGGGTGCATTTGGTAGCAATTCGGCATATAGACTTACCATTCATTATAAAGAGTCAAAGTATATACATTAACCTCTTTTAATCTTGTCTATACCTTTTTAATGGATCTCTAAAAAGTGGTGTCTCATACCGATCACAGGAATGCCAAGAGATACTTACACATATAGCTGATTCGATGACTAGGTTGAACTGCCTGGTAATCTAACCAGCTATTAAGATAGTTGATTTGTTCATGAATAATAGCCAAACTAGGTCTATACATCCACAGAAATATATTTGAAATGCTTACAGCACTCTTGAAATCTGACAGTTTTAGAAATACAATCCAGGCAAAGGTTTGTCTGTTGATTTTAGCCTACATGGACTTGCAGTCTCCATCATGTCTATTAGATTCACTAACTACCAGTTGGTTCAGTGATGAGTTCCCATCACAGCTGATATCACTAGGGACAATTAGTTTAAAATATTTGTTTAATCTCTTATGTAACCAAATATTTATAGAGTTTCCCCCAGTGCTCCTTGGTTAAGACACGCTTTGGGAATTCACCATCAGTTTATCTGTTTCAGAATCTTTTTCAAGCAGGTGTTTTTTTTCAACCATTCAAAATAAATCTTCAATAAATTAACCTTTAATATAAATATCAAGAGAGGAGTATGACCATCAATTAGGTGATAAGTTGGGAAAACTGTTACTAGTGAAATTAAATAAGTAAATCAACCTACAAAGATTTGAGCATCATTACTATAAATGACTGATATTCACAAAAACATTTTTGACCCCTGTAGTTATCTCATAAAATTTAGAGGAAAAATATTCTAATGATTCTTATTATATATGGCATTAAAAGAAAACTGGCAAAATAAACAAGAAATACATCTTTCTATACATAGATTAATGAATATATATCTATTTGTAGACTCACTTTTTTAGTGTATATTCCATATAATAGTGTATATTCATTATAATATACTCTTGATGCCTCGGTTTGTATTTAATTGCTGACAGTGACCAAGATGGGAGTTCAGTTGGGACCACTGTCTCTGGCTGAGCACTGTCCACATACATCCCAAAGACCTGGGTTCTTGTCCAGGAACTAAGGAAAATAACCAAGATGTACAACTAAAATAAAAATAAATAAAAAGAAAACAAAGTGACCATGAAAGTAAATTACAGTTATATTGTCACTCTGAATTTGAAGAGTTTCGCTTTCTGTTCTGGCATCTATCGCATGAATCTCTAAAAATTCTTTGAGCCAATATCTTTTCTGTGTACAGAAGGTGTCTGTCTTTCTTATAGTCTTAATAAAGCCCTGCCCATGTGAGTCATCAGGATTAAAGAAGAAATCATAGAAGCAGGAGTACAGAATCTTTATTGGAGATTATGAATCAAGAGGGGAATAGAAAATAATCATGGATATTGCTCACTGAAGCTTGCTGTAAGCTTTCCCTCTTCTAACTTCTTTATATGCACTATTATTTTCAGTTCTCATAAACACACCATAGAGTAGATACTGTTTTTATCTTCGCAATACGCATGAGGAATTGGTTCACAGAAAGATTATAAGATTTGTACAACATTATGTGCTCAGGTAGTGCCTGGGTTATTTTTGAACGTGGGTAACCTGTCTCAAAGTCCATCTACTAGCCTCTATAGTCACTCTGTCATCCAGTACCCACATTGTGTTTTGTTTTGTTTTTCCTCTATCCAAGAGCTGTGCAACAAGGAGTTAACTGTTGCTTCTCAAAGTCAATGATCCTTTGAATGAAGTGATTTTTCTCTCCAGAGACAAAGACTCAACCGGAAAATTCTAGCAGCAGCAAATGGTGCTAGATATAATTCCTTTTGTCTGCAGAAGTGAGACCTAGTGCCCTCTAGAGGATGAAAGAGGGAATTATGGACAATGTCATATTTTTTTTATGAATATAGCAGAAAACTTGCATGGGAAGAATATGGACATCGGTGTTGGAAAAATATATATCCATTATTCAATCTCTCCATTTCTGTTCCTCTCTCTCTCTCTGTCTCTCTCAGCAAAGTTACTCATCTTTCTGAATGTGGAAAGGAAATGGTTCTGGTTGTTATGTGAATGAACTGCAGCCAAGATGATAATATTAAAATAATGTATATTAGGAGATACATAGTAAAATATTAAAACATCAGAAATAATCATTTAGGTAGCACAATTTCACAGCTGCATGATTTGATGACATCAAAAATTACTTTAAGCATACTCAAAGAAAAGATAATTAGTGAAAAATCCATTGTTCTTTTTCAGGGAGCTTGGAATCACTCCAATCAATATGAAATCAGGTCATCTGCACAGTGCTTAGAGATACACACCAAGCATCAAAAAAAAACTCGTCCTGGTTTTGGGAAATATCCTCTCTCTGGAAACCTGTCTTTTATGGATGCTGAAAATAAGGAGATTTTTTTTTCTCTAAGGCAGAAAAAAAGATATCACTAATATTTTAGATAATTGGTACTCATTAAATACTTGATAAATTAGTGAATGAATTCTGGTTCTAGTTATACTATAAAGGTCAAATACTCTTCAGTTCTTTTTTATGTATTGTCTAACTTCTCACCCATCTTTGTTGTACTAATGAAATGAAGATATCCATCATGATGTAACTGTGAGCTGGGGGATCTAAATTACCTTCATCTGGCACCATTCCAATATACTATAAATGAGGTAATTGTCCTTGACTATAAAATTTGCATTTTCAAGACTTAATTGCTATCATTACATCTTTTTGTAATTCTATTAATTTAACTGAATGGAGCGTTTGGTTTTTATGGTTAAAAATTTGCATTAAAACATTGTACATCTAAATAGAATTTTAATATTTTTATCAAAAGCTCTGTACAGTTATCCCAGAGGAATGAAATAATTTCTCTAGAAAAAGTAGGAAGCTGTCAACAAGCAGGTTTTTTCTTTTTTTTTAACCTCTAGTGATCATTAATAGACCTTCAAGTCACCTGAGCTGGCAAAGTCTTCATTCTGGGGTTTGAGAAATAATGGTGGCCATGTACTGCTTGAACTACTCTACAGAATAATTCATAAGAAGTCTACCAGCCATCTCCACGCTGTGGCCAACCCCCTTCTTGTGTCATCCTGGTGTCTGAGGCTTTCACCTCGGGAGACTGGGTTTTGACTTCTCTGCACCTGTGTGGTTGCTCTCTGCTTTCTACCTGAGCAAGTGGCTTCTGTTAGTGGGACAGCAATAGGAGAGGCTAACAGTATAATGGAAAACACTCCATGAAGTCTCCCTCAAAACCTGATGAAATCCCTGAGACCTTGGCCATTGAATAGTCATTGAAAATTTGGTGTACCTGGGCAATAAATTGATACCTAGCGAATCCTCGTACTACACAAGACTGAGGAATCTGTGACATTTAGTTATCATATAATCTAGTTATAGATAAACTGAATTCTAAACTCGGAGACCCGTAGATAATGGGTTGAACAGGGCTTCTTTCACTGAGACAAGAAGACTTGTGATGGGCCTGATAATGTAGAAGACTCCTAATCGCCACCACTTTATCAATGGCTGTGGAATTTCCCAAATACCTCATCTTCCTCCATGTTGCCCCTGTATGTGGGTTTTGTCTATATAATCTCTGTGGCCCCTTCAGTGTATAAAGTGGATTTGAGACAGAGCAGGTCTCCTCTCACTTTCTTGATTGGTGCCTCTGGATAAAAAACCTTGTTTCCTTTTGCCAGCATTTGCCTTCTTGAACATTGTCCTTTTGGAGTTATCTAGTCTGGTAATAGTAGTTCTGACAATCAAAGAGATAAATGCCTTGTGGAAGTAGATACAGAGAGTCTTTAACTGGGTTAAATGGTTCTGACCCACCTTCTGCCTGTGCAGCCTTGGAATGATTAGGAGGGACAAAAATGTGGCCTTGTGATATCTGAGACTGGCTTCTTCAAAAAGGCTGAGTATGCAGGGAAACTCTGCTCAGTCCCTCAGGTTTTTCTGATTGATCCCACACAAGAAAGAATTCAAGAAGAGTTAGAAATGGGTGCAAAACTAGAAAGGTTTATTATAAAAGGAAAACACTGAGGAATGGGTGTGGGCATACCCCAGAATGAGGGAGGCAGGAAAAGTGTGCAGAGTTGGGCATGTGGTCTTCCCCATGGTAGAGACACACATTAAAGTCTAGAGATCAGTGGTTTTATGGAATTGCTGTGGAGTGATTGCATCTGAATTATTAATATTCATGAATTTCCTGTGAAAAAAATGAGAGACTACGCATTTAAATCCATGTATGATTTTTCCTCGGAAGTGTTTTGGCCTCCAAAGGGGCAGTGTTCTTTTTCACATTGTTTTCAGTGGAATTTCCCTTTTCAGCTGCTGATTGCTTTTCCTATAGCTGGCTGACCTCGCACACTTGCACACCCTTCTTGAACATGTGCAGCCTGACCAAGCACGAGGAAGGCTGGTGTCTGTGCAGGGAACTTGGAAACTTCTCCAGCAACCTGCTGACCAATCACCACCCATTTTCTCAACTGAACCTCAATATGACACCCTGAACAGAGCACTTGGGAAAGCAGTGCTCTACTATGCTGTCTCTTTACTTATTTCAAGTAATAAAACTTTCCTTTTAATAGGAACTTTGGTGCGTGTCTTTTGGTTGATATTTATCAAGGAAATGGACTCACTGCACTTGGTAACATGTCCAGCTGCCAATTTTTGCACAGACTCGTAAGGAAAATGTCATCTTCTCATTCTTACAGCAAGAGGTAATGAAAAAACAGTCCATTTTTTTCCTTTAGAGTCTTTGAGGTCACTGTACAATTACTCAGCAATTTCTTTATGAATTCGAATGTGAATGTGGAAACTTTCTAATAGATTAACTCTTGCTTAAGTAAAGTTGCATATAACTTTAATTATTGGAATTGACCTTTTTGCATCATTTTCCAACCCTTTAGGCCTTGAAAACTGCAAGCAACTTGGTTTTCAGGGAATTGGAATTGGTTAAAAAATCAGAAAAAGACAGCAAAAGTTCACATTTGGAAGGAAGAGAGCAACTCAAAAGCAGCCTTTGTTTTTAAAGATTTCAACTAGTAGTGGATTTGCCTCATTCAATTTATGGTGATGGGGGTGAGGGTGAGAGTTAGCATGCGTCTTTGCTTCCATTTACACCATGGGGAGATAACAAATGTTTGCAGAAAGTGCACCAGGAAATTTTTATTAGGTACACAAAGGACTATAGGTACACTTTATGCCAGATTTCAATTTGAAGATGAACTAGAGTCCAGTGAAGAAGTGTGGCTTGACAAAGGACTTGTGTTCAGTTGGTAGGGCAGAGAGATATGAAGTTACATTTTTCTTTTACCTATTTTTTTTTCAAGGAAATATGCAGGTTGGAATGAAGGCGAGTAAGCAGGCAGGCAGAAATTAGAGAGGGGGAAGAAGCACTTTTATGTAGTTGTTTATCCTGGTTGCTCCTGCTGGCTCTGGGAAATGAACCCAGCACCTTGGGATGTGCGGGGACTATGCCCAACCCCTACTCCACCAGGGCACGCCTGAAGGTGCAGTCCTGGGTCCAATAAATACCTTTGCTGTCATGTCATACTTTCCCTTGGATGCCAAGGACTCTTCTCCTAAGGAAAACTTCCAACACTATAAAGACACAGTGGGGCCTGGGAAAGTTTAAAGACAAGGAATTTGTTCTAGTTCTGGATGCCAGTGTTTGTTCCACATTGACCAATCCTTCTCCATCATGTACCTTTTGCTAAATATTCCCAGATCCAACCCCCCAAGCTCATTCAATTGAAGGGCATGAATTTAGCCAACCAGGAAGCTATTGTGTGTCCTCAGTTTCTTTATCCACCGTGACTCACCCACAGATGCTACACGTGAGATCACGTTCAATTCTTTCAGTAGCTTTTTAATAAATGTGACAACTCCCACCTCAAAATAAAATCAAGGTGTATTATTGAGCATACCATAATATATGTGCTTAGCAGATGCCAAGGTGAGTAATACATGAAAAGAAAAACATTACATCAATTAGCATATACAAAACACACAATTGTTCCTGCCCAAGGATGCAGTACTGATCCTTCTGAGATCATTGAACCCACTTCAATTATGTAACCCTTTTAACAAATATTAATGAAATCAGCCAATTATTTTGGGATTAATATTAACAACACAGGTATTTCTTGCTCAAACAGAAAGTATATTTCCTTCTCTCTGCCTTTTTGTAACAAGTCTTCCCCCACAATGTGATTAATCATGTCAGTACGCACTGTATTCCATCTCCCTAGCACATGATGCCGTTTCTAGTTTGAACAGGGTAGGTAGGCATCTCAAACATGGTACCATCATGGGGAAAGTAAAAGGACTTGATGTGAATCTCGACTGTGTCTCCCTCTCCCTCATTTCCAAAAGCACTTCAACTCAAAGAAATCCAAGTCAATTTAATAAACACTTACTGAGTTTCTAAGCCACTCTAGGCAGTATACTAAGCATGGGGATCTCAGAAATGAATATAAAGTCTCCTGCTGCCTAAGAAATATATTTCTTTCATCTGAATAACTGAAGCACTTATCACTCACTTGAGTCTGCTATGCTACTTTGAGGTGTTTATTTTAATAATATTCTAACTCCCACACTATTTTCTAAAGAAACTGGAGTATGTAAACTGACCTTATTCTTTATGTTCTGATCAGTGTGAATGTATGTCCTGCTTGGCCTGATTGACTTTTCTTGTCACCGTATCATTAGCAATAGCAGCCCTTTTCACCCACCAATATGCTCTGCATTGGATGATAAATTCTGTCTGTATAGCATGATGCTTAGTTTAAAGACAAGTCAGAGAAAGGTAGGAGTTATCTCTTCATAGAGTGAAACCTGTATTTGATCTTGACTCCAGCTCTGGCAAAAAGACCACAGGCCAATCCTTCAAACACCCCGGGTTTCAGCCTCCTATTTGCAAAATGGACACTGTGACATCAATATCGTGCACCTGCTCTATACCAAGGGTTTCAAGTGTTAGAAAGCAATTTGTAAAAGTAAAGTCCTGAAAACCATTCCAGTCAGTAATTGTGACTGGTGGGGATAATGCAGGCATTCTAACACTCCTGGCAGAGATCTCAGGAATGGACACCCACTCAAGTATATTAAGCCCAATCCAGACTCTTTAAATCTTAATATAACTGAGTAAGAACAAGAAGAGTGGTCATAATTGTAGTTATCATTGGTTGACTCTGTACCACGCACCATGATGTGGGTGTTAGAGATTAATAATAATCTTCTTGGTCTCCCATTTCACCTATGGAGCAACTGAGGCTCAGGCAGGTTGAATACTTTGTGATGGGCACAAGAGAATGACTGGTTGAGTTTGGTTTCACATAAACACTTTGTATCATTCCCAACTCTTGTACTGCGTACCTGCCCTGGTGGAACTTTGGCGACACAGAGATAGAAATGTAAACACATGCTTTCACTCACATTCCCCTACTGTTTCTCACACAGACACCCCCACACACCACATAGCTGGGCAGTGCAGCAAGGAGGTATGCACACTCCACACATACAGTCCTCTGCCTAACCCGAAACTCGTTAAAGCCTGATCCTTGAGACATCTTTAAAAAGAAATTTTTCAGTGAGTGTGTGTTTCTACAACCAACCATAGCTATAAAGTATTTCATATAAATATGTTTCTTTTTGATACTCATACAGTTTTAAATCATTGTTATTTTAAGTGATTTCACATAAGCATTAAAATTAATTTTCAACTCAAATGTATATGTTAACTTTTGCTTAAAGGAAAGAATGAACAGTTACTTGTATGCCTCTACTATTGTATGAAGTGTATGGTTGCATTGTTTCCACCTTTTAAAAATAGTGTGCATTGTACTTTATTCATGGTCTCTTTTATTAGGCAAGAGCAATATGCCTTCTCGACATTTCTTTTTATTTATTGGATATTTCAATTACTTTATGTTAAAACTGTCATAATTTTGTGGAAAAGCATGGAGACATCACATAATAATTTTAAATCTTCTCTGCAGGAAATGATTTTTGTGAACCCTTAAAAAGTTGCAAATTATCTGCAATATACCACACAGCACTGCACTGCACATGCTGTTTGAGGAAGATTGGTTTCATCTACTTGCATTGAATTTCTCTATTCTAGTTTTCCAATTCCTGAGGAGTCCTGCTCCTTCTTGGACACCAGCATGCGTCTTGCCAAAGATATTCTACTGTACCAACCACAAACAGCCCCCTCGCAGACCACCACTAAGGGTTCAGGCAGGGATGGCATACTGAGAGTCAAATAAATTATTCTGAAAGAGCCATTTTCAAAGTGAAGATTAGGGAGTATTTTCATAAATATTTCTGAAGCACTTCTCTATGACAGGGACTCAACTATGCACCGAAGATATAAGGAATAATTTAAAAAATTATCATTATCATCATCATCTGTGCCCTCGAGAAGTTCAGGATGAAGATCCACACAAAAGAGTAATACATTAAAGTGCATTGGGATGCATGCTAGGATGGCAGTAACATGAGATTTTTTTGGGCCGTGGACATGAGAGGCCTGCAACTCCAACTGTTAGGGACTGGGGGTGGCCTTACGGAGTTTTATGATTCAAGGTTGATTTAAAAAATAATGGTGGAGGCATGTCTTTCTAGCTCAGCCCAAGGACCTGGGTTCTAGTACCAGGGTCAAGGGGAAAAAGCACAAACTAAACAAATAAACAGATAAAAATCATACCTTCCTTCCTTCCTTCCTCCCTCTCTGCCCACTTCCTTTGTTCCTTCTTTCTTATTTAAAAAATTGGTGGAAGGTAAGTCAAGAGGATAAGTGTAGATTGAGGGTTATTGATGGAAATACAGATTTTCCTTAAAGATGGATGATCCTGTGGCTTGTCCACAGATCTGGGCCATAGGCTGATACTATCTTACCTGGTTTTCACTTAGTGGCAGGGACTGGGTAAGTTTCATAACAACTCTGCAACCCAGAGGGTTCCTCAATAATTAAAAATCATCTTTGTTTCTGACCATTCAAAACTATGAGGGTAGGATGAAGTGCTTCAGATTTTGGGAATGACACTGAAAGTTTCCACAGGACCTGCAGGAATTTCTAGCAGAGTAGCAGAGACACCTCCATCCCCAACCTGCCTCCGCGATGAAGGGTTGGCCTGGTGAGCCTAACTAAGGACTAAAAAAGGGCACAGTTTTTGAGCCATTCCACCTTTGCTCATGCCTGGACAAAGATGCCAGCTTCGCTGATGCAAATGTCCATTGCCAGAAAGTTGGCCAGCTCCCTGATTCCTTACTCTCTGAAACTACTACAAATGAGTTATTATCAAGACTCAAAAGTCTAACGTTAATGCAGATACAATTTTTCCCCCAATTGAACTCAACAGAATGGTAAAGGGAAACAAAAGAGTTTCATCACTGCTAAACTATAACTATGAAAATGATACACTTAAAATAAAAGACAACATACCAAGCTAGACTAAAAATCTATCATGCTGGCTATTGTTTTCAAAACTGATAATGTGAAATATGGTTGCCTTTTAAAGAGGTAGAGTCATATGGCTTCTGGGAGTACATGCTCTAAAGCCTGACTATCCAGGCTTAAACCAGGGACCCCTCCTGTGCTAGTCCTGTGAACTGGAACAAATGATCTCGCCTCCCTTTGCAACTGTTTCTTCACTTGTAAAATGGGATAATAATAGGATCTACCTCGTGGAGTTCCAGGGAAGAATACACGAGGTAATTCACATGAAGTTGTTGGAACAAGGTCTGACATATAGTAAGTGCTCAATAAAAGTTGGTTATTGTTATACATGGCGGTGAGAGCAAGACAGGTTTCCTTGTGGGAACACCATAACACTGGTGACGGAAACAAATAAGTGTTTTCTACTTTTGTGAGGAGAACATAAAGACATAACACCGAGTATCAGTTCATTTTAACAAAATGCCTCCAACAAGACCTACGTGAAACTCAGACATGAGTATGAATGAAATGAATACACATGAGACCCATGATATTCAATAGCAAGCATTTTTGTAAAGGGACAAAATACTTTAACTGTTTCAGAGTGATATATGCCTATAAAGGGAGAATATCAGTGTGTCAGACAGCATTTAGTTAGCAAGTCATATAAAATAGCAACACAAAAAATAGCAATGCTGACACTTAATATTTTAACCAACTTCCACTTTAAAATCCCAGCTCTCAGTCACCAGCAAAGAAGAGTCTTGGTATTCTGCTGCCTTCTGTGCTATGTCCTCTAGTATAAATGTCATCTAGCAAGCAAAGACTTGTCCTGGTGTAACTCTCTCTGTCTGATGTGTGCAGATCCAGGGATAAGCAGTAGTCAGAGCATTTATATTGTGTACTGGCTGCTAGGAAAGGGACAGAGGAATGGCCAGCATGGAAACTTGCTGGGTCAATCTAGAGAGCCAGTCTCTCACTTCTGATAAAAGTCTGCTACATCCCCAAGGAGGCAGCTCCAGTTATCATCTGTCTAGTGCTACACAGCTTACCTTC